>CAXKWD010000004.1:112267888-112745267 GCA_964059195.1 Ectobius pallidus | reverse complement strand
CTGAAAGATAGCCTACAGAATAATTCTGAAGTTGTTTATTGTTGTACAAGAACGAATAATTATTTTATAGAAGAAGTTATTGTTCTTGGAGGCTAGAGCTATATTTACTATAATATATATATGTTATTATACATTATTACTAAACAACATAATTTCATACCACTGGTATTTAGAAAGATACTTACTTGTAGTCTTGAATAGTTATGACACAATTATAATATAATTTAATATATAAATAATTAAGGATTGAAAGTTAAATACAGTAAGAAAGCTAAGAAGTCTACAATAATGGAATTATACTTAATAATCTAAGAACAGACGTTTTAGCATCATAAGAGGAAACAAGTTTCACAAAGATCTGGGATAGTTTCAAAGTTTTCATATTTATTAATTTAGATCATTTATTGTTGTTTTGTTTCGTACTTCATCTTAACTTCATACCTTTAAAATCATCATAAATTTTGTGTTTACTCATAAATTACTTCAGCACAATGAGGGACCAACGTTAACGTGATACATGCTTGCCTGATGTTATGGTTAGCTTTGTTGACTACGGATGTAGGATTATCGAAGAAAAATTGTGATTTCTTTTAATATTTCGAAATCATAAAAAACCAAACGTGATATTCCTCTACGTCGTAATATCAACAGACACACCTGGCATTTGAACTCAAACATCCTAGATGACAAGAAGGTGTAGAAACACCAATAGCTTATATATGGGTACTGTATTGTGTGGTAGTTTGAATCTGGCAGATTTCCAGGTTAAATCCCGCTTTTCTTCTTTGATAACGTTCTTCTTTATCGTTCATGACATAAAATCAACGGGAAATAAATAATTTTCTGTTTAAATATTCTGTGTATAAATAAGTTTTGTCTGCTTGTAGGTTTTAAGTCCTTTTATATTGAGTGATAATAAAAATATTACTCCATGTAGTTGTAAAAGGAATGGAATCTTATCGATGCAGAATGTTTGTAGAGGTACCCACCTGGCACTAATAATGAGCAAGAAGGTGGCTAATTTTTTTGTGCGTTAGTCTGAAACTGGCTGATTTCCAGAAATCACAGTTACCACCCAATGCTGTGATGAGTGATAACATTCTTCTTATATTCTGTATGACATAAAGGCAGATACAGAAACGGGACAGGCAAATTTCTGTTTCAATATTTTTGTGTATAATAAAAATTACGTCAGGTTAAATACATGCTACTTGTTCAGTAAAAGTAGACTTAAATAATGCCACTTGTAGAAGGGGTGGTAACCCTACCGAGTCAGGCTATTGCTTAGGAAGCGTGAGTTGTGGAATGACAATAGAACCAGACGAGAGACCCCTACAGGTCGCAGATATCAACAGCACCTCCTAGGACTCGAGAATCCTAGATGGCAAGAAGGCGCGGACATACAGTATATCTGTTTTTACTTCTATGAGTAAATGCCCTATTTCTGGCGTTGGAGTCATGAACTCTTAACAGCTTCTGTGTCCAGATCTAGATGTAATCTCCAAAGGAATAGCAATAATTCTGGTTTTTATTGGGATGCCAGATTTCATATGACCGAATCTAATATGATATGCAAATGTAATAAATTATTCCATTTATTATTGTGAATTTGTAAGCTAATCAAGTCCGAATTTTGTAATTTTTTTAAGTTGAAACAAGATGCCACATGTAATGGATTAAATTCCAATAAAGCCATATGTAGCCTATCAACAACTTCTGTGTGTTATTTTACATCTGGCTTATTTAATAAAATTCCACCTGACTACGTCTGATAACTAGGGTACAGATTTGGCATATTTGCATTTTCCCCTAAACGTAAGGATATGCGCACAGAGAATTAACTCATTTTCTATTTGAAATCAATGTGCAACATTTTATTGTGCATCTTTCAGCATATTTATAACGTCAGGGCATACATTTGTAAATTTTTAGTCTTAGTACAGAAATTATACATTATAAAATATGTTTTCGATTTCCTTTTCTATACAATTGTCATCATAGCTTTCTTAGTTTTGCCTCTTCCTGTCTTGCCATACAGACAATTCACTAAGCATTAACACATTTTTTGCGGTTTGAAATCACTGTGCTCGGTTTTGCTGTGCATATTTCACCATATTTGTAAGGATAGAGCATATTTAGACCTTAAGGGAATGTATTTGCATATTTGAAAGTACCTTAGTACAAAAATAAAGATTATAGAATGTGTGTTTGGTTTCCCTCCTTCCCAGAAAATTGTCAGCAATAGCTTTCTCAGCAGATGCATCTTCCTATCTTTCCCTATCTAATTCACAAAGCATTAACTAATTTTTTATTTGTTTGGGATCACTGTCAAAGATTTTAGTGTGCAAATTTAAGCATATTTGTAACGATAGAGCGTATTTATATCTTAAGGGCATATATTTTCATATTTGTAGTGTCTTAGCACAAAAATAGAGATTATATCATGAGTTTTTGGTTCCCGTTTGTTCTTTCTTTCTATCCAATTTATCCAAGTGGAAGGAATCTACATCCTCTGGCATATGGACGTATATTGCTGGTATAGAATAAAGGGCTACCTTTAGTTTCCGCCTATTTTTACAATTTCTGAAGGAAATTTGCATGCATATTTTCATGACTTTTAGTACATATAAATTCGCACCCTACTGATAATCTTCTCTTATGTCCTTATGATATAATGGCACATAAAGAATAGGATGCTGACAATTTTCTGCTTTGGTATTTCGTGCATTAGAAAAATGATGTCCACTTAAATCCTTTTATATTCAGTGACAATAAAATTTTTCGTTGTTGGTTGTAGAAGGAGTGGTAAGCACAATGGTTAGCAGAACCGAGCACTGCACAGCACAGTCAGAGTGGCCAACTGAATATATCATGTCTCACAGTTGGTAGCAGGATAAACACACAGGTGACATCCTTATATTTTGCTTTTTAATTGCCCTTCACATGAGTTTGGCTCTGTCTCAATATGTGAGGTCACTGCACTTTGGCTCGTGCCAAAATGTGGATCATTCTAATGAGATTTATCTTCCTTCCAGGTGGATGGGATTGTTGGACAAAGCTTCAAAGTGGTCCCTTCCTAAAACCGGAAATAGATGCAGAATATAAATAGCCGGGAGTAAATGTAAGTACGTGTTATCTGGCTTACATGTCTGTCGCTTAGAATCATAGCGTATGCATAATCGGCTAGTGGCGGTCAGGTCGTCAATTCTTCATTCATACTGAGCTACTTTATTTGCTAACACAGTACAGTGTTCTTCATTATACATATGCATGTAATTATAGGCATTTCCGAAAATTAAACAAGTTTCAATTTACTAAATTACCCTTTAAATACAAAATATGAAATAGTCTGTGTGATGTGTGTTATCGTCACGGGACATTAATTTTTGAAGTGAAACTTCTTTAGCCGCGCTAGGAGTAAATCGAGAGCTAACCCACGCTAACCCGCGCTAACAAAATCGCCACGAAATTGTTACACACAAAATCGTCACAAAATTAGTGGGGCTGTGACGGAACGGACTGCACAGAAAACAATCAACTCAATGATTAGGCTTATACAAAATTTAAAATAAAAAAATCCAAAATTTTAAAATCTAGAAAATCCAAAAACCCAAAATTAAAAAAATTAAAAAAATACGGGAGCGCACGAGGAAAAGGTATCAGACATTGAGTGGGGGGCTATTACTGCTTCGAGCTAGTGGCGTGGTGAGCCCTTCACCATTATAAAAAATCCAAAATTTAAAAAAATAAAAAAATCCAGAATTTAAACAATCAAAACATCCAAATTTAAAAAAATAAAAAAATCCAAAAATAAAGAATCTAAAGTTAAAAAAGATAATATCCAAAATTAAAAATCGAAAATCTAAAATTTAAAAATTAAAAAAATTATAAAATTCAAAGATAAAATATTTAAATAATATAAATTAGATAATAAAAAAAAAATAAAAAATAAAAAAACCCAAATTGACAAAAAATCAAAAATTAAAACAAGTTTCACTTCTGTCGCGTGGCGTACCACGCACACTTTTTTTAATGCAGTAAAGTTATTATTAAAAATTAAAATAAATATTTATTAAAAATCAGTACGCATTAATGAGAGCCCTGTGCGAAGTTACAAGTTCACCAAATTCGATTTACAAAGATGTTGTTGATATTTTTAACATGCCCTGCTGAACGCACTCAATTCATTATATTTTTCACATGGTAGGGCCTACAAGTTTTCAGAAATGAATGCCCGTTTCCTGCCTAGTGTGAAGAAATGGATCACTTTGCATATCACTTAGCTCTGCTCTGAAATGTCACATTGCAACGGATTATTATATAACTTTAGCTGTGGCCGCATATCCTTGAAGTCAGTAAATCGCTCATTGAATTGCTCCAAGATATCTGCGGCCAAAACTATCCATAATATAAAACTATAAATAAAACTATAAATATTTTTAATTTTATGAATTAGTTTGTCCGTGGGTCGTACAGAATGAGATCGCGGACTTCCAGCTGGGTATTCCTGGCCTATACAATTAATACGACAATATTTTAAACATGATAGATTTTTACATCCTTATATTTTGTTAACACTATACTTTTGATTATTCCACTTTTACATCTTACTGTTCATAAAAACTAATCACTCATTAAACGTAGGCTAACTTATTATTGCTAATAAAAGATTTAATAGAAATGATAATTTAATAAATAAATATTAAAGTTTTCAAAGAATAAAGTTCGTTTGTATGATAGAAGCATTCTTGTAAATTAAATATTTCAGAACATGGTTCTATGGAGACGATTCGAAAAGATGGGTAAAGTGTTTGTACAATGATATGCTGTTTTTATGTCGCGTGTTGTGAGAATGAAAGTCAGAATTGATTTTGAAAAGTTGTCTGTGAGAATAAGCAAAAATAATGATACATGGATGTGGGAGGATCTTGTGAATTTGCAGGAATCAAGTGGCTTTGCGTTATAAATGGTACATATAATGCACTAATTATTCATCTGAGTAAGTTAAAAGCATTTCCACTGTTAAATGCAGAGAATACTAACATTTTGAACATTAGGATTTATTAGTTCATGGTTTGGTGATCCCGAATAAAAATTTATCCAACAACTAATAGGAGGAAGTGAAAAAAATTCAGCTGAATGTCTTGAGTAAAATAATTTAGTCTACTGATATATAAATAGTTTTAAATTGAATATTGAAGATTGAAAATATGAATGAAGAAATTCACCTCATTTCCTCACTAATTTTTTGCTTGGGGGTTAGATTTTCTTATGGATGTTAACATTCTATTGATTATATTTACATATGAATTTCAATTATTGTACTTTGGAAAACGTAACTTCTGTTTCATATTTGTATATTGTTTTTAAGAAGAATCCAACAAGTTTTCTAAATGTCCGAGTAGCAGTTTAGAAAGTCTTAATTCAATTAATTCAATTAATTATTAGAATTTTTATATTTAGGGTTCCATTGGAAAGTTATATCACTAACGAGTCACATTACTCTCGCTCGGTTATTTGTCCATTATTCTGTCTTTCCATTCTCAAACAAAGGTCTCTTCCAGCTTTTCCTAAACCATAAATGAGGAATTTGAAAGGGGCAAATGTGTGAAAAGTTGTGTAAAATCTTTGAAACTGACTTGAACAAAATTTTCAAAAACTTCATACTGCTGAAACTCCTTAAACTTCAATACCAACATTAGTCCAGTCATTTGGTAGTTTTACCTGGAAAGTTTTCCGGGAGTTTTGAAAATTTGTGATCTTATAGATTTCGACGTGCTCTTTTCGAATTTTCACTTTGCTACCTCGTATCTTTGCCGCTCGCGCCGCCATATTGGAAAAATGGCGCCCAAAAACAGTTTTTTTCACAATATCTCCTTTCCGACTCATTTTACGATAAAAATAGTTATGTAATAAATTAAACTAGAGAAAATTTCCTATAGTTTATGTAGTAACGAGTTTTTTGTAAAATGGATAGTTTCAGCGTACGAGCGCCGCGAAGTCTACTCCGACACGCGATTTGGCCAAAGCTACGGAAGATACGGATACGCCACTACCTGCATCATTTTGCGGTAAAGCATTTAATGAGCGATTTTAACTAAATAAGGCCTCCTGATTTAAAAAATGTCATTATTTTTGTTGTTTCGCATCTAGTTTTCGTGTTTGCTGTTATGGCGGACGCAATTTTAAGGTCTGTGTAGACATTTTTGGGGGCTTATAGTAGCTAAACGGTAAGTCGTATAAAAAAACCTGTTGCAGAAGCAGTAACGGATTTTTAGAGATCTATAAGTTTGGTCTTATGAATTTTTAACGTATCTTTATCGGTTATCCCTTAGATTGAGTTAGATCTTTTTATTTTAAATAAATTCTGTATATTTGTCTCACATTATGTAATATTGGCACACATGGTATGAAAGATAGAATCATACAATTTGGTAGGAATTTGGGCACATACAACAGTCATAAGCGTGCTAAATTTGGTGTTTCTAGTTGCCCCATAAGTATAGAAAAACTTGCTGGATAGCCGTGACATCATTCACATCTACGACAGTCTAAGCTTCCACTTATTAACATTGATGTTTATTCACTTCCAGATGAGCTAGAAACTTGAAATTTGGCAAACTTATAGATTTTCGATTTATTAAAATACATGTTCAAAACCGTTCAGTTCGATCAATGTAATAAGATAAATAAGATACCATTTGCTCAACTAAAATATATTTTATAGATTTTAGCTTATAACCAATGTAAAAATTCCCAAAAGTTCAAATATTTAATATTTCCCTCTCCAAACAAACTTCGATTTTTTTGTCACTGAGCGTACGGCATCAGATGATTTGGCAAAAATAAATTTATTTGGCCTGCACTCACAAAAAATACTGGAATACATACGTCTTGGACTGTTTTAAAATATTATTTGATTTTTCCCCGAAAAATATTATCAAAATTATCATAATTTTTAAGTAATTTTTATCCTGTAAGCTAGCCTTAGCAATAACTTATATCTCTCGTTGTGAAGTACCTATTGCAAGAAAACATGACGTGTTACGTAGGTCAACGGATTCATGTTCAGTGACCCAAAATTGGTTAAGATCACCTATCACACCACTTACCGCAAAGGAAAAAGTTTCAAAATCTAGCATCAAAGCTGCATACAGTTATATTATTATACAAAATGTCAAAATAATATTTTTCACAAATGTCAATTAACCAGATGTGATAGAGAAAAACGAAATGCATTTTCCAATTTAGCACAGCGAATTTAACTTAATCAAACACACCTATTTTCGCTTTTACCGCAGAAATGTTCGTCTTTTTTCTAGGCTGATATAATCAATACGGCAATCAGCATTTCATCTACATTTGATTCCGTAATAGTTGTCGGCGAAGATGTAGATCTTCTTATTCTTTTGACGGCTTTATCTACGCGTTCAAACGTAGCCTATATAATCTCAAACCAGGAATAGGAAAATTTTCGCAAGAAATATATTCAACTCCATACCACTGCTGAACCTGGTGATAGGTTTGGAACGAATGTTGTCGTGCTGCTGCTTCCCTCGGTGGCAGCGATGCAATATTAAATTTATTTTCATATGCTGATTTTGTGAAGCATGTATATCTATAGTTGTTTAACGACACACTTTTCACGGCACTGTAACCATACAATGCAAGGAGGAAGCTTCAGCAATGATCTTTGGATCTGCATTTTGGTTTTTGAATACCTGGACAAGCTCGTTAATTTTTTTTTTTTTTTTTTTTTTTTTTACATTAGCACATTTTATTTTTCTTTGTTTAAAGAGTGCTGATGTTGTATCACAGCCACTGAAGGCGTGCAGAAATAATATTATGTTATCTGCGGCTGTTTTATCTACGACACTTTTTGCTGAATATACAATATAGGCTATTCGTTGCGAAATTTTCCCGGTTTGATTATATATATATATATATATATATATATATATATATATATATATATGTGTGTGTGTGTGTCTGAACGCGTAGATAGAGCCGTCAAAAGAATAAGAAGATCTACATCTTTGCCGACAACTATTACGGAATCAAATGTAGATGAAGTGTTGATTGCCGTATTGATTGTTATTAGCGTATCCGCATCTTCCGTGGCTTTGGCCAAAACGCGTGTCGGAGTAGACTTTGCGGCGCTCGTACGCTGAAACTATCCATTTTACAAAAAAAAATCGTTACGACATAAATTATAGGGAATTTTATCTAGTTTAATTTATTACATAACTATTTTCATCGTAAAATGAGTCGTAAAGGAGATATTGTTAAAAAACTGTTTTTGCGCGCATTTTTCTAATATGGCGGCGCGAGCGGCAAAGATACGAGGTAGCAAAGTGAAAATTCGAAAAGAGCACGTCGAAATCTATAAAATCACAAATTTTCAAAACTCCCGGAAAACTTTCCAGGTAACCCCCTTTTTGAGCACCAAATGACTGGACTACATCAATAAATTTCATTTTCAAGTTATAATTGTTTAAATAACAGATTTTCTCAATTTTGGTACGAAAGGTAAATACGCGCTCAGTCTATATAATATTCAGTTTTTATAAGCGAACTAATGGCGATCTTTACTTTCTAAACAAAGCTACAGTAAATATATTCTCTTTAGCCATTAATGTTGGATTAATGTAATGTATCGCAATTTATAAATATTATATTTAAAATGTAAACTGATATTCCTGTCGACAGTTAATTTATTGTGATTATTAGAATTAATTCCAAAAATTCTTCTCTCTCTTACACGCTAATCCCATTAATCAAGATTTAGCTTCAACGTTATTACATAGGCCTAAATGCATGGTTTACTTCATGTATCCTAATTAAATTAATTACTACCATTAATCCTAGTAATCCTGTTTTCGTTGCCCAGGAAAGGGCATTAGGCAACATATTAATTAATAAGTATATAAATGCCAGTTACTCATTACTGCCGGTAATGAACGAATTTAGCAGTTTGTTCTAATGTACCAGAAGATATCTTCAGTATAGAATCTCAATAATGTTATTATTCTGTTTCACAAGGGCAACTTACAGACAGATATGTGGGTCATTCGAACTATGCAAACAAGCAGAGTTCTGCTTGTTGTTCCCTAGACATTATCTAGGAAGCGAACATGTTCTTATGTAAGCTCACAGACGTATTCATTATCATTTTATGAGACTGAGTTTCACATTTATTGTTGCAAAGCATGTACAATTTCTATTGTTGTAGGTCTAAACTTTGTCACTTTATTACGTAAAACACTGTACAAAATTAAGAGATTCAGGTAACCCCTGCTCATTCGTGAAAGCTATTGACCCTTGGTAGTTAAGGGAAGGACTTGCTCGACATTGATATGGAAAAGTAATGAATGTGCTTAGTGCCAGAATTTTCGTTATGCCTGCACTTCGTTGGTTAGATAGTTATTACTTCGATTACTGCATGACCCTCCTGTGAACATCATATATATTATAAACTGAAATATATGGGATTCTAAAGAAAACCTAACATAAGAAAATTTAATGACCTCTTCCGTCCAATGTTGGCTTTTGTATTTTTACGAAAAAGGGGCATAGCTAAGTGCGTACAGCCGTCAGGATAATTATTATTCTGACCATCCAATGACCCTTGAATTGAGCAAACAGTCTGAGAAGCAACTTGAATGCGCACAAACAACATCATCAGATAGAACAAATCCCTGCGAGTTCAAATTTTGCTAAGATGTTCATAGCTCCACATCCACACATAATTTTATTCTTATATTATGCACTGAGAAGTTTCTAGTTGGCACGTACAATTCTATGGATAAATTATAAGAAGCAAGAGATCTAGGCCTATTTATTCTGAACAAGATCGCGTCATGGCTTTGAGAAATAAATGAGGAATTCATAACCATAGTGAACCAAGTCATTTTAAAAACTATTGAAGAAACCTAGCCTCAAAGTTTCTGAACAACACAGGAACTTCTTCCACATCTCTAACTCAAGTGCTATTGATGAGCGTGCAATTCAACTATTGACTTGATCCACTATGGCAGTGAATAAAACATGCTATCTCCTTACCCTATCTCAAAATATATGGAAATTCGACTTGGTTCACTATGGTTGTGAACCCCACAAATATGAATAGGTTATTACGTAGATTAAATTGTTTTAAAAAATGTTGCGTATCATACGGTAAAGATTAACGAGTACATTTCGACAGCTGTTATTCTCAGCAATATTAATATTAATTCGACAAGTTTTGTCCTCATCAATATTAAGAATTTAATTTGTCCTGTGCGCATTTCAAGGGTTCCCAGATACTTGCCCTATGTGCAATTACAGTATCCGCTGAACGACGTATAAGATATATGACACAAAATTTATGGTCTACGCTTGTAGTGTATACTGTATACCGTATGATTTCATGAAATATAAAATAATATTTATTCCACTATCTACTATCCTATGTTATTTAACATGGTAATATATCTATAATTTTTTTCTTTGGAACGTAAATAAACTGTTATGTAAACAAATCGTGTTGCTACAGACATCTATAAGAATCTCTTTGTCGCAAGTGTGTCCTTGCTCTTCAAACAAATGATGCTATAATACTCTTTTCTTAGACATGTGCGAAATTTATTAGATTTGAAGGGCGCATAAATATCTGTTCCATGCAGTACATGGTGTCATTTTTATCTCTCTTAACTGTTCTGATAGGTAATAAGAAATAATCTACAGGCAATAGTATTATTAACTTACATGACTGCTTAAGTGTTTTCTTTCCTAGAAGACGGTAATATTAGTTTCGTAACAAAATAAAGTGATTGAGAACATTACAGCAGACATGGCCAAAGGTGTGTGGAATATATCTTGCGTTAACGGATGTAGGATAATAAAATTCCCTTAGCCTCAGATCTGTAAAATTTAAGACGTAATATTTTTATTTTTATATTCAAGGTACACATGGAGCGATATATTGATAGTGGCCCATGAATAGACCAACAGACCCATGTAAAGTCACTAAAAAGCGGTAAAAATATACCTTAACAATAGATGCCTGTCTTCCTTACTCACATCGGAAGGGCAATTTCATTGCTGCAAGAAATATCGTCAAAATAAGTAGGCCCTACGCTTTTTACACCAGTCATTGATACGAGTTGTTTAACATTATAACAATTAATCTACATAGGCCTAATAATACAATTAGTCGCCCATAAAATAATTTTTTGCGGAAAATATTTTAAACAAAGATCTACTTTTAAAACAACCAAGAAACAGATTTTCTATTTGTATGATGTATATTATGTAGAATGTATTACTTATTATTTATCTGAGAAATTTTAAAACTAAAAGATAAGACTTTACATCATCATCATCATCATCATCATCACTACAAGACTTAGGCGATTGCCCGTTCCAGCTTCACAAAACATCTTTCCAACGCTTCCTGGGTCGTCCAACATCTCTTCGTCCTCTTGCTTGGTAATTCTTTGCAAGTAGAGGGTATCTCTCTTCGCTCATTCCATCCATGTGCTCAATCCATTTTTGTCTGTAAATCATTACTTTCTCATTTAAAGATTCTACTTTCCGTTCCTCCCTTATTTTTTCATTGTTAATCTTGTCCAGTTTGCTGCAACCCTTTACTTGCCTTAGGAACCTCATCCCCGCCGACTGAATTCTATCTTTCTGTTTTTTCGTTGGAACAACAATGTGGGGATTGCCATCACTTTGTAGAGTTTTACTTTTGTTTATTTCCTTACTTTGTTTTTAAACGTACTTTGTATAGTTCCACAAACTGCCTGGAATTTATTAATTTTACTATCAATGTCACTTTCTACATTAAAACTGATATCACACCCTAAATATTTAAAATTTTATACTTGTTCTAGACTTTGACCCTCTAGAACAATTTTAGATCGCACTGGATTCTTGCCTTTGAATGCCATAATCTTAGTTTTTGTTCCTGATATCTTAAAATCATATCACTTACTCAATTTGTTTAACTCATACAAAGATTTCTGTAGATCATTTTCATTCTTCTGAATTACGATCAGATCGTCTGCAAATACAAGACTATTTATACATGTTTTTCTATCTACTCTTATTCCTGGGTTTACAATAGCCTAATTCTCAAATGTTTCAAAATTGTCAAAACTATGGCATATAATCCGCAGTAATTTCGACTTGAATTTATTTTTAAATATGAATATGAATTTTACGTAGGAAGCTTAGATTATGTGCAGTAAATGTAAGCTTGTCTACCTTCTATGTTCGGGATTTTAATGTACGTATTTTAGACAATTTCCATAACTCTGTCATAATATTATAGAACTTTTCAGCCACCCGTTACCTGTAAAGTGAATGAACTGGAAAAAACTCTTTGCTCCTAGTAACGATAACATAGCACTGAAGGATATATTTTCAGTATAAACATGAAAATGATGTGATCATCACGTCTCCTTAGATAAAGTTTTTATAACTATACAGACCATACAAATGTTCATAATGATATTGGCCTTCAAATACCAACAACATTAAAACCTAAGGAGATATTGTCGAGAAATTGCAGCACTTTTTATTGTCTTTAGAATTGTATTTAGATACAAGGGTTTATATATCTCTTCACCATATCTATATATACGATCACACTGTCAACTGCGTTTGCTAGCCACATGGAATTTGATATGGGTTTTTTATGTTCCAAATTAATAAAATAACTCAGCTTTTCAAAGTTATTTTAAATTCATATGCTATCAACATGTTCCTTCTTTCTAAGACTGCAGCGCTCTCAAATACGACTCTAGTGCATTTTATTAAAACTCACATTTTTATTTTTAATTATGAGTAACGCAACTTGGTTTTATAATATCATTTAGTATTCACTAAACCAATGAAATGAGTCTAATGATACACAACACTCTGTGAGAATCAGGCTCGTGTGAAATAAGTTCGTATTTTCTTCAAACTAAAGCAAAATAGAACTAACATAAATGCAATAAGT
Organism: Ectobius pallidus; assembly: GCA_964059195.1. Classification (NCBI taxonomy): domain Eukaryota; kingdom Metazoa; phylum Arthropoda; class Insecta; order Blattodea; family Ectobiidae; genus Ectobius; species Ectobius pallidus. The sequence continues at coordinate 112,732,279 of CAXKWD010000004.1, read as the reverse complement.
TTATAAGAAAAAAATCTCCAATTTCCCTTCACTGTCATGCGAAAAGTTATCGCGTTTGTACCGCGTAGTAGTCCTCCGCCTTTTTTTTCACGTAGGTCTAAGGAAAATCATGGAAGAAAAAATTACGAAAAAGGATTTTTCGAAATCAAATTTAGCACTGAGCAATAACCAACTGCGCCATTTCCTTAACCTGATGTTGGGTCATATGACCAAATAAAGAAAATTCTTCTTTCCGTTGTCAAAAAGAGACTGTGGTAAGAAGAAAGTCTGTAAATTTTTTTATTAGACAGCTTGAATTAAAAGTAGAACTTCTAGCAGAACACACAGGAAGTAAAAGTTGCACATTACCCCCTAGTGCTATAAAATCTTTATGCCATTCCATTGGTACCAACTTTGGTATCCGTCACATGGAAAACACTGATTTAGTTAAAAATATTTGCATATGATTATTAAATAGACTCAGTTTGATAAACATTGACAATTAAAAAACCCATTAAGCCTTTTAAAATGTGACATTTCTCACGATGATGGCAAAAGTCGTTATATTTGGTGGGTGAAAGGCGTTTTCATGTTGGCAGCAGTGTACGAGGAAAATCAATAACACCTTTCAGCTGTCTGCACGCTTCAAGATGGCTGGCTCTACGTTGCGTATTTCATTACAATAATATTTATTATTATTCCACAAATTTTAACGGCTGTCAAAAAAATAGTGTATGGCACGCGTATTAAATCAATTTTATTCTGTTTGCTTGAGAAGTTGGAAGTAAAGTAAATGTATTAGTTAGGACAATTTGAGACGAAGATCCCTTTGCATTAGCGAATATTCCAACTTGAAGCTTGTTTCAATTGAACTACAATATTGCTGACGAAACAGAAAACATAGCCATAGCCTCTCTCACTCAAATATTTTACGCACAATCAGTTTAGTACAGTGCGATCAGTTTTGCTTTCCGCCGAAAGTGTTTCGTCTATGCTGGTTAGTCAGTTCGCCGGGTTCCGGTGAATAGCGGAAGGGTAAAAAAATACAAAAATCAACCATATTGATAACTGGCAGATACGAAACTGTGAATACATAAGAAGAAGAAGAAGAAGAAGAAGAAGAAGAAGCAACAGAAGAATATGAAGTAGGAGGAAGACGAGGAGGTGGAGGTAAGGAAGGAGGAGGAAGTTGGGAGATGTGTCAGTGTTAGTGTATTAATAAAACTTTTTGAAGCTTTCAATTGTTTTATCACAATGACAGGACTGTAAGACGGTGTCGTAAGATCTCCACTTGATTTTCTCGTATTATAGAACATTAGTAATATTTTACTAGCAGAAATAAGCAAAACCATACAGTTTATGAAAACAGCAGAAATGACGCTCTAAGGGCTATATTAGGAAAAGGGAAATTAGATAGTGTAAGGAATGAGGCAGTAAGACAAGAAAATGGAATAGAAGAAATTAAAAGATTTGTAAAAATCAGAAGAAAAGAGTGGAATGCCCATGCAGATCGAGCAGAAGAAATAAAATTAATAAAAGCTGCACGGGATATGAAACCACGAAGCAAAAGAGAAAGAGGTCGACCCAAAAAACGGTGGATAGAAGGGTGTCTGTCTTCCCCTTCAGAACCAGCGTGATGACAAACAGGCAAGGGCCTACACAAAAGAAAAAGAAGAAGAAATAATACTTTTGATTTTCCAATTTCTCCTGCTAAACGTAATTTTGTTCCTGGCATCATTTCTGGAACTGGTTCCACACATTTTCTGTTGCTTCTTGTGTTTTACGGCTTCGAATTAGCAAATAATTATATTTCTTCGTTAGAAGCTTGCCCAAATCTCCTGTCCACCATATTTGTTTCAAACATCGCTACACTCATACATATTTATTATAAGTAGGGGGCGGATTTCTATGACATGTCATATTTTTCCCCTTTGCATTATTTCAGGATTCCGACTAATTTAAACCCGATTCCTAGCATCCTGGTGAAAATGGAACGGCTTTTATTGTGCATATAACTGCATATTTAGGAAATTTTCAACTATGGTAGCATATTTAGTATGAATATGCATATTTAGGTCATATTTTTGGCATATTTGTGTGCATATTAAAGATATTTTGAAGTTTCATATCATATTTTGTAAATTTTGCATTATAATGATACTTTTTGAGAATTTACAGATATTTTAATTAATTAACATTATATCTTAATAAAATGAATTGTAATGAAAATTTTTTTAAAAATATACGCAATGTGTAAGTGGTAAAGTCATATTTTAAATTTTATTGGTCATATTATAATGTTTTTTAGGTCATAAATGCATGCATATATCCTATTTTTTAGGTCATAGAAATCCGCCCCCCAATTATAAGTCACTGCCTAGACATTATCCGGCCTGATTAGACTATTAAAAGAATATGCTTGTATTCATCACTTTTGTAGGTGATAAGGCGAAACGATAGAGACTGAGATAAATCAGTGCTTTGCCTGGTTAATATCTAACGCATTCTTGCATTAGATTGTCCTATATTGAAAAACTGACGTATGAACTTCTTAATCAGTAGGCCTACTATCTTTTTTGCATACAATTCCAAACATTTTACAGTAGATAGTATTATTATGTATAATTTTATTTAAGACAATGATATTTACCCATACTGCTGAGTTTGGTGGCTTTGAGATCGACACGGAGTCACAGTAAGCTATTCAGTTGTTATTTTTAGTTTAAGAAATACACATGTTAATATTAGAGGAAGACCACGTGTCTCCGTTCACATGTGTCAAGGTGTGTGCGAGAGCTTGCCCCTAATTCCACTTCCATTAATCAAAACGCAACTGTATTTATACGCATGTGTTGGGAAATTCCTCAACGAGTCCACTATATTTAGTGCAAGAGAATATTGAGTGGGCTCCAACAGATGCATCGCTCTTATTTTTATTTTGTCGCTAACACCGGAAATTTTATTAGCACTCCGAAATAGTGTCATTACGTTCTAATAGGCCTATCTATTACGATTTAATAAACGCTTAAAATTATCAGCAAAAGAGTCCTTTATTATGGCTGGTGATTTATTGTTTTAGAAGAAGAGGTTGTACAGTTGTAAGTAAATTATGATTAGAATAATGTCATATTCTCACAATTAAGTAAAATGATTTCTAAGTATTCGAGGAAAGGATTTCTTATAATATATTTCATTCAAAAGTATTAATTTGCACATTATCTATTTAACCATCTGCCTGAACATCGTAGCTTTGTCAATAATGTACTTGAGAACAAACAATTGAAATCATGGCTTCTCAACAATCGTATGTACGATGTTAACGATTGATATGTTGTTTTTTATAGTATACTAGCTGAAAAGGCCCGGGCTTTGTGTTTTGTAATTTGAAATTAACTTATGGAGGACTTTCGATTTTGAAACTCTAGGTGCTTATATAATATGTACCGTATGTAAAACTTGAAATGAAGAAAAATATTTATCACACTCAAACTATTCCATCAGAAAACGCTAGATATAGCTTTTTATGGCTCATAGAGGATGTCGAATGCTGCATTCCGTTGCTTCTACACATCATGCTGGGAGGGGTTGAAATAAGAAGAAACATAAATTACGTAAGATTGTATTGACTTGACGGAAAATTTTATTTCTCATTCTCATGTTACCATACAACCGTTTCGGGGCTGAAATAAAAGAGAAATGCAGTAGGCCTATCACTTTCATACTTTCCTCCCCTAAAACCCGGGACATAAAATACTGCGAGGATAGGACTCAAAATGTTCCATCCCATGCTTAGGGCCTATGATAAACATCCCTATTTCTCAACTAATACAAAGCATACAGCTATGGATAACGTATAAGCGGAAAGGATTGTTTACCTACTTCTGATAATAGCATAGTAGAGGTGTACATATTCTGATTTTAGCTTGCTTGCCCCTTTGAAATTCTGCAACCAGCCACAGCTTTTAACTTGCTTGACTAGAAAGCAAGCCAGATTACAACGTTGATAAGAAATACTGTCGCTATGAGTCACAAGCTCTTCATAACCTGATGGGTTTCACAGGACCTAAGGAAACTGCAAGGCCTGGCGGAAAGAATATGAAACTGGGTATATCAGTGCACTAGTAAGTCGTGCAGTTATGTAGTTGAGGAACTTCAGATGTGTTTAGAGAATTTTACCCTGAAGGAAGCCGAAGAGAAACTAAAATGTGGAGAGTTTGAATTATCAATGAACAAAGGTACTAGTCCGGCATGGGAAAAATTTTCAAACATTTTCGAGAAAACATCATAAAATCATTAATAACAATAACAAAAATCCCTTTAGGCAAGCCTAAAGGCTGAGGTAGATTTCGAAGTGCTTTTGTTTTAATTTACTGTCGCTGCGTAGCACTCTTCTTCTTTAGCCTTGTCATGACAAACCCGCAATAATAACTGCAAAAAAAAGAGGAAAGAGAACTTTTTAAAACATTCAAATCTCGCCTTATATGAGAACTATCAAGAAACTAGTTATTGATTTGTAGAGTACTCATCAAGAGCTCATATATATATATATATATATATATATATATAAATATAAATATCACAATTTTTTTTAACAGGCGGTGGTTTCGTACTTAGGGAGGCATAAAACGTAAAAATACGAACGATTTTTTTGAAAGTCATTAGGTAGATTTAATTGTGTTAAGACGCTAAAACGATTTTTAATACTTTATCCACCTTTTATTTATCTGCATGTTGAATTTCTTCTACCAGCATGTAGAAAAGCAAGAAAGTATTACCTACACTTAGCAACTACAGTTGTTTAGCTGATAGGAATGTCGCAAGCTTATTCTGGCTTGCCTAGGTTGGGTTTGACCTGACCCATCAAGCTTAAAGAAACCTGCCTGCTTGCTAGCTATGACTCTGGCAACTTGCTTGCCTGTCGTTCAAGCGGGTAAATTATGGGCAAGCTAAAATCGAGATTTGTACACCTCTACCTGGTATAGCATACTCACACACTTAAGTTGTCCCTGCAATACGACCTCTTATTCTACATCAAAATGTGAAGTGAGAAAATATTTCTTGTGTCGAGGGTAGAGAAAGTTATGTGGCTGCATTCAGAGGTGTACAAATCTCGATTTTAGCTTGCCCAAACCCGCTTGAACGCCAGGCAAGCAAGTTGCCAGCGTCATAGCTAGGAAGCAGGCAGGTTTCTTTAAGCCCGATGGGTCAGGTCAAACCCAGCCTAGGCAAGTCAGAATAAGCTTGCGACATTCCTATCAGCTAAACAACTGTAGTTGCTGAGTGTAGGTAATACTTTCTTGCTTTTCTACATGCTGGTAGAAGAAATTCACCATGCAGATAAATAAAAGGTGGATAAAGTATTAAAAATCGTTTTAGCGTCTTTATTTTTTTTACACAATTATTATACAATTATTATTTTTATTATTAGGTAGATTTCGAAGAAAAATCTACCTAATGACTTTCAAAAAATTCGTTCATATCGTTACGTTTCATGCCTCCCTAAGTACGAAACCACCGACTTTTAAAAAAATTGTGATATTTATATCTATATACAGTATATGTATATGTATGTATATATATATATATATATTTATATATATGCATATATATCTTTACACGTTAGCGGCCGTAATTTTCAAGATATTTGAATCAAGTTTTATTATGTTATTTCTAGGCCCAATAGTTCAGACAAGTTCGTTAATGAGCAAAATTGGCCTAAGGGGGTGGTCGGGGGAGGGGGTTGAAATTTTAAAACATTTATATCTCGGCCCCTATGAAGTATAGAGGGAAACTTTGATTGAATAAATTAGAGTACTCCTTATGGAGTTCACAGTGACACCAACGATTCGGGGGTTTTGGAAGTACGAGTGGGGATGGAAATTCGAAATTTTCGAAACTACGTCTTGTGGGGTATCGTTGAAAAGCTCTTGATGAGTACTCTACAAATCAATAACTAGTTTCTTGATAGTTCTCATATAAGGCGAGATTTGAATGTTTTAAAAAGTTCTCTTTCCTCTTTTTTGCAGTTATTATTGCGGGTTTGTCATGCTAAGGCTAAAGAAGAAGAGTGCTACGCAGCGACAGTAAATTAAAACAAAAGCACTTCGAAATCTACCTCAGCTTGTAGGCTTGCCTAAAGGGATTTTTGTTATTGTTATTAATGATTTTATGATGTTTTCTCGAAAATGTTTGAAAATTTTTCCCATGCCGGACTAGTACTTTTGTTCATTGATAATTAATTAAAACTGTCCACATTTTAGTTTCTCCTCGGCTTCCTTCAGGGTAAAATTCTCTAAATACATCTGAAGTTCCTCAACTACGTAACTGCACGACTTACCAGTGCACTGCTATACCCAGTTTCATATTCTTTCCGCCAGGCCTTGCAGTTTCCTTAGGTCCTGAGCAACCCACCAAGTTATGAAGAGCTTATGACTCATAGCGACAGTATTTCTTATCATCGTTGTAATCTGGCTTGCTTTCAAGTCAAGCAAGTTAAAAGCTGTGACTGGTTGCAGAATTTCAAAGGGGCAGGCAAGCTAAACTCAGAATATGTACACCTCTAACTGCATTACAATGTGCTTTATTTTCGTGGATTTTATTCTTCAAGAATTATTTTTACAAAACGTTAGCATCAGAATTCGTTAAAGTCCAATATTATGTAGTGTCCAGAGCCCTATATGAACTGAGTAAACAATACACTGTTGTCTTGACAACTGAACAGCATTTCATTTTTTTCAGTATAATATTCTCAGAAATTATATAATTTTTAAGGGAAGGACTGATTTGTTTCAATTTTAATGTTGACCGCGTTACTTCCCGGGCTTAACTGGGTATGCATGCAAAATTTCGTGTAAATTGGTAAAGAAATGTAGATTTGTATAAGGAGCAAACATACATACATACATACATACACACTTTCGATTTTATATATTAGATAACGTGTATTTTATTTATTGACTTCACAATAATAATAACAATAATAATACAACTTTATTGCCATTAATTATTTTAACACATACAATAATACAAAGACCTGCTGAGAAAATTCTATTCGAATAATGGATAAAATTTAACAAAGCTGTCATGATACAGAATCCGTTAATTTATTTATTCCACAGAGTACTGCAAGATAAGATATAATATTCCCCGTGGATCGTAAGAGCATTATTGCCTTTTCTATTTTCATACATTTTTTTCTTATTTGTGTTCTTGTTCAGTCTCTTCAAAAACATATACAGTACTATACATTCTCTAATTGGAATTTGTAAAAAGTTAATTACTGTAATAAACACTTACATTACATTCTCGGGTTCAACACTCGCGTTTTGTACCGGTTCATAGTGCTCTGTATGTTCTGTATACCCATCCGCCTCTCATTCCACTCTTTAGATGCCCCTGTATCTGTTGAGCCATGTATGCCCTTAAGGGGGAAGGTACACCTTTCAGAGTTTAAAACTACAATCTTTTACCTATTTTGTTCCATATAATATTGTTTATCCTCTTTAATTTGGACAAAGAAAAATCAATGTACCTGTTATACTTTCTTAGTTATGGCGATAACGTTCGATGACTTTACCTGCTTAAAAAGGTACGTAGGTATTTTGTCGCCTTTTTCCATAACCATAAATTATACAAAGCATTTACATCATAACTCGAGAACTGTTCAAGATATTGTAATGAAATTTTGCAGGCTTACGTAGTTCATCCACCTCAACAAAATGTACTAAAATTGTTTTCGTAGCTCATGTAGTTTATTTTTTAACTATTTTTCTCAAGAAAACCTTAACTTTTCAGTACTTTTTGTGAATATTAAAAATTTATTTTACTTGGAAAGATAGCACAAAGTTCATAATTGTAGGTATTACTAATGATTTTAGGCTTGATTTATCTTAAATTCAGATTACTAAGAACATTATAATGTAAACGCAGATGGACTGCATAACATGCATGCGTCATTGAAAACTTCCTACGTGACTAAAAAAGATATTTAAAAATAATAATAAAAAACTTACTGTAGACATAATGTAGATTAACCATACCAATTTCATTTTCACAGTTCATTATAATCCGGAAACATGAGATTTTAATGTTATATAATTTTATGCTAGCTAACATTCACCCTTTTCCCCCTTTTCCCCCTTTTCCCCCTTTTCCCCCTTTTTCGTTCTTTCATTTTCCTTATTCGAGGGCATGTTGCCATAAGGTTTGCGTTTCGTCGACTTGCCCATAATCCACATGAAACGTATCATTTTCGCGGTCACAGTAACCCATACATGGGCATTTACTGGTTCGCGAACCACTTGTGGTTCTCGACCTTCCCGCATAAAACACAAGATGGCATTGCGGACATTCGGTGTACGTGGTGGATTATTCCCGTGCATGAATCATATCTCTTTGCAAGCAGTGACGGGTTGCGACACAGTTCCGATTGGAAAGGCGTTATGGCACATTCTAAGCCTTTGTATGATGAAATAATTGCACACGTAAAAGAATAATTAAAAATACAAAATTGTTTGTATTATTTGTATATTTTAGTGTATATTATAAAGTGAAATTAGTGTTTCCCTAAGAATGAGCAACCGCCACTGCACTTATTGTCTGTTTGTGTCTCCATCTACCTGTTCTTTTCGAACTATGTGTAAGTTGACCAAGTTAGCGGGTTGCGTGTCAATGGATAGGGGTTTGCCCATGATTGCAGTAACCCTTCACAGAAACCAGGGTGCAGCTTAGTATTGTCAGAAAGCGTAATGATATTAGGCTACATTTTGGTGAAAGAATTTCTAGTGTCCTCAGTGGTTCCTTTTAGGTAGATTTCGAAGAAAAATCTAACTATTGCAATCGATACCATGTCATGACTTTCGAAAAATTCTTTCATATCTTTACGTTTCATGCCTCCGTAAGTACGAAACCACCGCCCGTTCAAATCTTTTTTTAGATATATATATCTATATATATGGATATATAAAAGTTTTATCTTTACATATATATAGATATATATATCTTTACACTCTAGTGGCCGTAATTTCGAAGATATTTTAACCAAATTTTATTATATTATTAGTAGGCCAAATAGTTCGGACAAGTTCGTTAATGAGCAAAATTGGCCCAAGGGGGGGTCAGAGGAGAGGGTTTAAATTTTGAAAAGTTTATATCTCGGCCCCTATGAAGTGTAGAGGGAAACTTTGTTTGAATAAATTAGAGTACTCCCCATGGAGTTTACAGTGACACCAACGTTTCGGTGGTTTTGGGGGTACGAGTGAGGGTGGGGGGATGGAAATTACAAATTTTTAAAACCACGTCTTGTGGAGTATCGTTGAAAAGCTCTTGATGAGTACTCTACAAATCAATAACTAGTTTCTCGATACCTCACATATAAGGCGAGCTTTGAATGTTTGAAAAACAATAACACTTTAAAATATACCTCCGCCTGAAGGCCTGCCGAAAGGAATGTGTGAGGACCGACTAAGGATTAAATTACCAATGTAATAGAGTTTGGAATATTAAAAATAATAGTTACACACCTTTAGAACAATAATACATGGAAAAATAAAAAATAAATAAAATATATAAATTTAAAACATAATAAACAACTCCCTTTTTATAAAAAAGATTTTATATTTATTTATATTTCATATGGTGCATTGTACACTTTGATATTGCTGTGATAAAATAATTCTCAGTAAAAAGGAATTTAATATGAAAGTGTTGTCCTCAAAGATCATTGGGACTTCTGTTCGGTAATGTTGATACACACAGTAGAGTTATCAAAGTGATGACTCTCTTTAAGATTATCATTATCATAAGACTATCATTAATTTTGTCTTGTTTACCGGCTTTGCTAATTTTATTCAGTGCTGATCTTGCGCACGGCCTCACAGAATATTATATCCTTTTCTTGTTGTCAAAACAAAATGATTGTAGGCTCTTGCTCTTTACCGAATTTCAGTTCTTGTTATTGTGGGTTTGCCATGCCAAGGCCAGAGAAGGAGAGTGCTGCGCAGCGACAATAAATTAAAAACAAAAGCACTTCGAAATCTACCTCAGCCTGTAGGCCTGCCTAAAGGGATTTTTTTCTAATGAAGTTTGTAACTTGTTGCGCGTCGACTTTATGTTGTTCTTTATTCTCCTCCAATAGGCATATCCAGTAAATTAAAGCAAATTCTAACCACTCTGCCTCCTAAATGGCTGTGTGTTTAGTAACCTACTGAGGTTTTCAAGATTGTATGGTGCTGATGTCTATAAAATATTTACTGATTGGACGGCTACCCATTACTGAAGTTAAGTCACATTTCTGTATATTTTTATTCTTTTTTTAAAGATATATATGTTGTTACAGCTGTTACAAGGTTCGTTAGGTACAGGTCTACCATGTCTTTCAGTTTTTATCTCTGTAGGCCTACTCTATAAATCGTAAAGGCTCATATACAGTATAAGAATTTCCCTAATAATTATGTCGTCCATTTTGTTAAACCAAAAGTTAATAAAGAAGTTTTAAAATTAGCTTCCAGTAAATAAATACAAGTCGCTGCCTTCTTTTCCAAATACGAGAACTATCAAAACTTCGAATTACGAAAAGCCGTTTATTTAACAATGAGAACGCCTTGAATGTGCATTAAAAGGTCTATTTGAAGAAGATGCAGATTACCATAAAGTAATAGTATTAATCCAATGTCAAGGTTAAGTTACTGTATTAATACCGCTCTCTTCTAATGAAATAAGTGTTATCAGATTTCAATACTTCACCATCTGTCGGTGTTCTTTCAAGTTATTCGATATTCTTCTAGCTTATGAACATGACATGTATTTGTAAATGAAAGGTTACCGTATGTGTTTATAAATTCACTACCGGCACTTAAGCTCTTATAAGACATTCAAAACGTAACACCTTAATTAGTATAAATTGCAACATATTTAAGAGTAAGATAATTGGGAAGTGCATTTTACGGATTGTTACTCGTATAAAGCATTCTCACCTCAATACGCAGCGGAAGAAAATTGCGCCGAATATGGTCCACATAACAGTATTTACATTTAATTTGCACGAAACTACCAACATTGCTAAAAAACTACAAAGACAAAATTTATTCCTTATTCTTCCCTCTGCTGATGTGAAAAAAGAAGCACGGTTAAAATAAGGAAAAAAGTTTTTTCTTAGTACATTGCTCACTTAAGACAAATAGGGTATTTGAAATGTTTGTTTTCTCTACCGAAGTAATAAGCTGTAGAAATCTGCACAGTTATACTCCTTCCACTCTGTATGTGTATATATATATATATATATATATATATATATATATATATATATATGCATGTAAACAAATACGTATGATATAATTATAATATGATATATTATTATTATTTAACCTCCAGCGACGCAAACACTATCCCGCCACTAAGGCAAGTAAGGGTTATAGTTTACAAAACTAATTATAATCATTATATAATTTCACACATTTTAAAATAATTCATTAGGCTATAGTATTGACCTCGAATGTAACTTGTAAACCTGATAAAATTCTATTTGGGTAGATTTTGTTGGTAAAAGGAAACATGTGTTGCAAATTTTCTTTTTCGCATTTTCAGTTCAAAATTTGTCCTTTCAAAAAATTGTCAATGAAATATGTGTTTCACAGTGTTTGATGACAACTGAGTTATGGTATAAGTTACGTATCTTTTCTGGTTACTGATAATTATACAAAAGAATGAGAGAAAAACACACACACACACACATTAGCGGATCCGTGAATCGCATATGAAATTAATAAAATAAACCTATTTTCAATCACAAATGCACATACTAAACATATCCTCCATCAAATTAAATAAGAGAAGTTAATTGTGAGTTACTTTATAAACAAGTCAACAAATAAATTATCAGCTAAAAATTTTGTTTAATAAAAAAGAATTAAAGAAGTGCACAAAGTGAATATTCTGAGAATAACTAAATAATTTATATTGAAACAGTGTTAAACGCTCGGAACTACAGAAAAAGCCTTGGAAACCCATTTTAACTTTAGTCTACAGTATACATAAATATGGGATTTAAAATAATGATCTTTTCATTCCAATTACCAGAACTGCAGTGTCATACCATCATACACTGATATTCCTGCGATGCTTTGATAACTGAAAGAAAAACCAGAAGCATTCTTGATTTTCTAGAATGCATGACGGGAGACGAGATTTTGGAATTTTATCACTCAAAGGGATATTTATTTTTACTTCAAAGCACTTCCTGAATTCTTGTAAATATTAAGCCACAGATTACAGGGTAAACAGACCAAGTGGGATGTCAAAGCTCGGTTAGATTGACGATTCAGATCATGAGGTTGTGAGTTGACATATCAAATTTTATTTTAATGCCTTACTTTAATGTTATTATTTTATATCAGTGAAAAGTTTGGTTGTGTTTTAAAGCAATTATTTTGTTTGTAACTGAAAAAAGACGTTAAAATAAAATTTAAAGGCTTAATTTTACAAAAACAAATCGTGGAAGTTTCCCCCAGAACCTCCTGTGAGCCCCTTCGTGAAGGTCCATGAGACACAGGTCTATATTTTTCAATTAATTTCGAATTACTAGATTTAAATTGGTGTAATTTTTGTATATATCGGATTCAGAAAATGCATTATTAAAGAATTTAAAAGAAGCTGCTGATGAAACAATGTGCTCATCTAGTGACTAAAACGTATGCATATATTATTAATTCTAGCCACTCTCTCAAGCGGAAATCTATTTAAAAGAACAGAACAATTTTAATATCTTTTAATTTTTGTACTTAAAATTTTTATTCGTTGCAAGGAGCAAATTCGTGGTTAACACCATTCCTTTTTTTTTTTTTCATACAAGAAACAAGGTGAATTTTAAAATGACAATGACCATTGGCAGGTGAAACTTTGGACCTGGGTGCGGTGCCCCCTTATATTTCAAGGTACGCCCTTGTATAGAACTGTATCATTGTACCACGTCAGGACGGTATTGAAGTTACATCAAAGATTCATGTTCGTGAACTATATATGTACGATTTATTCTGAGGTGTGGCGAATTTTAAAGCTTCAACCGTATTCTATCACCATTTTATAGCTACATATAGATGTTGCCCAACCCAAGGGCGTCGACCAAATTATTATTTTTAAGGTACATCATTCCATGGTAACTGATGTTTACTTCATTACAGGTAGGCATGGTGCACATATATTGATAATGCTACAAATCTATAGCTTTAACGCATTTATGCGGTGTGAATAAAATAGACGATGTAGAGTTTCGTATGACATAATATACTAAACCTTAATACTTTAACATGTCAAGAACAGAACTACTGTAGTCATTTAGAGAATCTACACTCGATAATTCACATATGTACTTAAGGTATGGTTTGCTAATACTAAAAGAATGCCTTACTTTATGGCATCTTTCGAACAAAACTATTATATCCACTAAGTCCAGGAAAGCCCATTTTATAAGCTTGATTAACCGAGGGTCCCTCTTATCCGAAGTATATCTTGCTTCCAGACTGTTACTTTTTTCTACAATTATGTAATTATTATAAAAATGTAAATGTTAATGGTGCGACTTATGTAAATTTAAGGACTGTACAGTAAATAGCATTTTCGTTATTCCTATTAATTATAATATTGTATAAATCAACTAAATAAACAAAAATCCTACTATCCGAGTTTTCAGTTATACGGGGTAGCTTTTTTCTTGGATAATTAAGTTTCTATTGTGATTACTTTTGTGAGGGTTTGTGTTAGAAATAGTTAACAGGTATTTTCCAATACGAAATATTTCGACAAAATAACATAAAATGTTTTTCGAACATTTCCTGGTGCTGTTAATATAAAATATTACACTACTCCTATGATTCAAATATTACAAAATAAATCAATTAAAATAATTTCACACTAGTAAACCCGTGTGATCGTTTCTTGTGATAGGTACTGGTACCCAGAAAAACTAGACATTTAACTAAGTAATTAGGCCTATTACTCTCTTGTACAGTCATATATGGGCACATATAGAATGCTTTAAAATGTATGCAAATTTAGCTATGCATTTTTAAAAAGATTAGTATTGAAATAAATATAATTTTCACTAAAAGTTGCAAAGAAATGGTGCATTTCTTAAAACATAAAACCTCATATCATTTTTCGAGATTCTTTGCTAGTCAATAAGTAAACTTCTTCTTGCATTAGAATGGAAGGCATTAATTGCAACGATATTCAGTTTTAAAATGCATAGAAGTTAAAGAACTACTATTTCCTACATAACCGAAACATTAAAAGTACCGGTGTATAAAAGGATCTTTTTAACATTTGAATGGAAATAAGAATAATTGTTTTATTTGGTGTCGATTATTTATCAATCAATCAATCTGTCAATGTTACATTTTCAATCAAGTTTCACAGAAGATAACATTTTCTTGAATGTGACTTTTTTAATAGAGAAAGGATACTGCGTCCGGTGGTTGTAACACTAGGTAGCGGAATCAGCAGTGACTTTTCCAATGATTTACCTAGGCTATATATTTAGTTAGTTATCGTAAGTCGATCATTGATGGCATAAATGTTTATGTAAACCAAAGAAAGGGACGTTAGAAAAATCTGCACTTAGATTGATTTTCACTATAGCCTACATTCATGTTACTCTATATCACTGTGTGCTCATACTGTATCTTGTAATAATAGGGTTTAACATTATGAAGATGAGACAAGAGTAGCTTCTCCATCTCCAAAATAAGAGGATGGCTTTAGTATCATGTCTCGAGTATCAGGTTGCATTTAGTCAAACATCTTTGCCAGTAGTTACACAGTATAAAGGGTAAGTTTAGGATGTTTTATCGCCAGTAGACAATTCCCTCAAGTTGTAGGTCCACCCACATGATGCTGGTCTGTGATTGTATTCATGCTTACAGTAGCCATGAGCACGGTACTCGATAAGGACTGTCGAGGGCGCCCACTCCTTTTGCCTCTTGACTAGTGTCTTCACCGGTTGTTAACAACTGGCTATTATAATATATTAAAAACAATGATGATAACGATTTAAGACTAGACAAAAGAATGTCGACGCGTTTTATACCTTTGTAAATTATGTGCAACTGTTGACAAAAAGGTTCAGTGAATTGTAATACTTTTTAAATCGTCTTTTATAAAATGAAGAATCAGTCGAAGCTTAGCAATTTTCATTCCTATAAATCTTTATTTGCTTCAGTTATACCATGAAACCAGGTTTAATAGCAGCTTAGCCATGCTTAAATTAACATTAAAAAGATTATGCGTTTCGAAATGTTGTAATATTTTACTAACATCGTTTTAAAACTTAAGAAAGATTATTTCATTCAATGGGTTACATCTCCAACTAAATACCAAGTGAATTGGAATACAGTATCAAGAACTCTGGCTCTTAGCCATAATGTAATCAAAAAGATAAAGAAGTTAACAAACAAACGAATGAACACAACCATTTTGCCAATTCAAATATCATTTTACCCTATAAGTTTTAGGAACTTTCAATATAGTGAAAATTATGTGGGGAGTCAACTTTTTCTAAAGGTTCTCATAATTTTATATTCTCAATGCGAATTGCAAATATCAAATATCTGTTGAAAATGTTGCCTTACTGAATCATCGTTAAAGACATTATTGAAGTCCATCCATGTAAGCCTACGGTTAAAACTGTTAAAAAAAACCTCGATTACACAGGTTAAAAAATGCAAAAATGGACTGAGTTCAAGTTGTTCCAGCGATTCAGTCTTCAGATATTGTGTCAGAGTTTACTTTTCCTGTGCTATATATTTAACTTTTATCTTAAAACATACAGAGATACGCACTACAGAATGTTTACTGAGATTTTCCATGTTGCTAGCATTCATATCTTGACAGTAAATGTCCCAGGCTCGGCCCTATAGGGATCTGCAAATTTAATGATGGAACGAATTTTTGGCTCATACCCATGTTTCACTGTGG
Source organism: Ectobius pallidus (assembly GCA_964059195.1). Taxonomy (NCBI): domain Eukaryota; kingdom Metazoa; phylum Arthropoda; class Insecta; order Blattodea; family Ectobiidae; genus Ectobius; species Ectobius pallidus. The sequence continues at coordinate 112,716,334 of CAXKWD010000004.1, read as the reverse complement.
CTAGCGGAGTCTTAAACTTTCAAATAACATTGCAGGGCCAAAGTAGGGATCCTAAGCCGTGGAGAGTAGTAAGTGAAACAATACTTGAGAGATAATATTCCTTGCAGTACTATTTTAAGCAACATGATGTGATAGTCTCAGTTAAACAACACTTACTAAAGGTCATACACAGTGCTTTAGTTGGGCCGGTACGCACCGGTACTGCGTACCGGTATAAAATTATTTTCCTTCTACCATACCGGGAAAAAGATGTGCTCCGGTACGTCGTACTGGCAGTACAGGAACGAGATTGTCCTAAAATACTTATTAAATGTCCAATTCAATAAGAGAGTGTATTTGTTAATAATGACAAACACTATTAAATTCGCAATAGATATGCGTTCTAATCTTCACCTTCGTGCGCATTTCTACAATAATTACTTTCTCTTTAGATTACATGTTGGCTATCCTGATAAGGTGCTCGTTTTTTTAAAACTCTTTTGTATGAGGCGATATTGAAAATTTTGAAGTAAGGTGAGTACCCCCATAAAATATTTTCCAACTAAAGCACTGGTCATACATTGATTTTTGTTAATTAAAAAATGTATAAGCCTAATTATTTTCTATAGACAGCAAATATATCTAAGTGTTCTGAACCGACTGAAACTCTGGCATTACTTTAACATCTATCCGAATCTTATGGAATTCATGTTTGTTCAATTTAGTTGTAAACAAGTTCTTTCGAAGTACTTGGATTTATCTTTATTTAAACAGCCTGCATTGACCCAACTTCACCTAATTTCAAATCCGAACTTCGCTTAGTAAAGATTTTTCACATTTTAATCTATAAAGTACCGAAAATCCATCATAACTGCAAATGTTTCATTCTAAATTCAAATAACCGTGGCTGCAGACAACAGTGTCCCTTCAGTAGGTTTGGCCAACTTTCTCTGTCATAATTCAAACTAAGTATTCATCATGCTCATAGGCAAAATAGCATGATTTGATCATTTCTACCTTATACCATTTAAACCTTACATAATTCTATATAATAATTACTGTGTCTATTTTCTGTATGATTTTTACTGTGGATTTTTTAAAATGTGATTACTCTGCTTGCTAAATTCTAACACTTAGGTTAGCCTATCTGCGACTATTCTTATACTTTCGTTATAAGAGATTTCTGTGACTAACTTAAAATCTGGTCTCCATTCCCTTCACCCCTTCTTACCGAAAGCGTATCATTTCCCTGCGATTTTTCATTCGAAAACAAATATCTTCCTGTTTTTCAGAATCCCCGTGAGCAGCATACATAGCAATCATGCCTGCCTGAAATCAGTTGTTCTGTTAAACACGATACTCTTCACTTCTCAAAGAAAAACGCCGATCACATTGGAGTTGAATCAGGTTGAACGTAGCCATTCATATAGTTTAAATATTTTAAGGAAGCAAATAAACCATAAGAAGAAACAGTTTCGTAATTATAATGGCACAAAATGTCGAAAGCCGAGTAACCTGTAAATGAATGATAAGAGAACCCTGGCTCTCTAGACATGGAAATGGTTAGATATCTACTTTTAGGTTAAAAGAGGCAAGAAAATTATAAATAGATTAAAGTCAGCTGATTGGCCTGGAATTTAGATACTATTCACCAATTTACTGTGTTTAAATACATTCCTTTTTATCTGCTTGAGTCTATCATTAAAGGAATAGAAAGTAGGCCTACTTATATAGAGCTGAGAGCTGTAATAATTTGTGCAACTAAGTGCTTGTAATGATATTCTATGATTTTTTTGCAAAAAAATGAACTACACGAACATCTGTATCACAGGAAAAACATTGTTGGCTGTCGAGTTTTGATCACAACAGCTGCAACATAGATTTTGACTAATTGTTAGTAAATATGATATTAAAATAAATGGACATTATTATTTCCATTTGATTCTTTAAATAGTGACTATAAATGCAACTCATAGGCCTACCTTAATTCCCTAGGTAAATACCCTTGTGCCTACCGTGCTATTATCGGTAATGTCAATATTACTTGTTACATTAGAGAGTTTTTGCCAAGCTTACGTTAAGTTACCGTAAACGCTAGTCACGTGATTGATGCTCTGCGCATGCACCGGTTTACCGTAACGCTATATCTGATGACACGTTATTTCGGACAGATTAGCGTGAAGCTTACGGTAATAGTCATGAATCCCGAAAAACAGGAAAGACTTCGCTTTAACTGACGTATAAATTCGTTCGTTGAAAAACTGTATAAAAGGAGAAATGTAATATTTATAGAGTAAAGTTACAAAGTTACATGCAAAATTGTGAGAATTTTTATCCTTGTGTTCGACTGTAATCCATAATAACCAGCTATTCTTCTGCAATTCTCTCTATTGATTTAAAACTTAGATCCCACTGATGATTTCAGTTGTCTATGATAGTGAGTGCTTCAAGCTTTGAAAAAGATCAAAAGCATTGTATAGACTACGTGACAGGAAAGTTGGTGCGCGATTCCTAAATTATAAAATTATGAATTTAGTCTATTTACAAAAGCCAGGCTTTTAAAAAATAACGGCAAATTATTAATGAAACATTCATTCTGCAATTTGACTGGTTACCCTTCAGCCATATTAAAAAAAAATCGGAATGGAGTCAGATTGTGGTGTTATTGTGGCTGCTCCAAAGATTGATCGTGGCCCATTGAACCCTCAAAACATTTTCATAAAAGTGGTGGATTGCAGAAATGGAGTATACCAAGTGGGTACTACTGTCGGTATCATAAAGTGTTCCAGTATACTTCCAGCGTTATTTCAGGATAACTTGCATAAATAAATTGAGACCAAATATTACAATATGCTTCCAAAATAATTATAGCCATGAAACTGTTTTTCTGTAAAATTTTCTGCAATCTGAGTCACTCATTTTTCAATATGCCTGAACGACAACCAATCATATACAAAGCTAACTTTTAAAATAAAGCTAAAGATTTTTTTAAACTGACTGACTGCATTCTGGCTTTCATAATATGCCTGAAGGGTAATTATTCAAATTGTAGAATAAATGTTTCATTAATAATTTGCTGGTATTTTGAAAAAAAAACTGGGGTTTTTGTGAAAGACTGAATTTACAAAAGCCTGCGACATATAGCCTACAATATCTGAATATTTAAAAAAATAGTTTCTTGATCAAAAGCTTCCAACCATCAATCTAACAAATTACAGGCCCTCCTTGTAAAAGGGGCAGTCCCACATGTGACAAGTAAAATAATATTAAATATCGTTTCATTACAATTTTAAATACATTGTGCTAAGGAGAGGTCTATTAAAATTAATATAAGATATCCTTAACATTACAAATTGAAACACATAGAGAGCTAAGTAGGCCTATTACATGTAAGGAGAGAGCTACATTATAGAACCTCACTTCGAGTATACAGTTTATTGTAATTTTAAAATTTAAATTGAGATATTGTCCGGCTGTCCTTAATACACTACCTATCAGATATCATGATCTCGGAACAAGATCCCATCAGAACACCATAGGCGTACCGAGGGGGGGGTTTGGGGGTTTGAACCCCCCCCCCCCCATTGATTAAAAAAAGGAAAATTGTATAATTTTTTTAAGTCTGCTTATAAATTACTCAATACAAGTATAAAGCGTGGGAAGCTTAAAACTCGTTATTTTGCGTCTTAATTTTAAAAAAATTCCTGGGGAGGACCCCCGGAAGCTTAAAACTCGTTATTTTGCATCTAAATTTTTTAAATTTTCCGGGGGAGGACCCCCGGACCCCCCTCTCCCTAGGGGGTATTCCATACCCCCAGACCCCGCGGATGTTATAACCCCCCCATATGGTCGGCCTGGTTACGCCTATGCAGAACACTACCTTATCTATTCCCCCACACAATACTGTATTTTATTCTTCATCCTTCACTGTCGGGACAGCTCGTCTGTGGAATTCCTTACCAGAGAATATAAAAGGCTACCGACACACTCAGAACGTTCAAGATAAAGTTAGTTGATCACTTGACCACCAACCATTAACATTTATACAACATACTATTTTCATGTTAAAATTGTTGCTTTTGTATTAGTTTCATTAATTTTTATTTTACTTTTCTTCCTTTCCTACCTATTATTATTATTATTATTATTATTATTATTATTATTATTATTATTATTATTATTATTATTTTCTCACTAATTTGTTCTACTTACAATGTTGAATTTTCATTATTAGGCTATAGTTTAAAATAGTCTTAATTATAGTTTTCACCAACATAATCTACATCTATATAATATAATCATGTTTCTCTTTTTATTATTATTATTTTTTATTCTTAATTAGATTATTTGGTAAGGTTTGAATGTATCCACCTCTGGTTAGTGGAAGAGAAGGCCTTAAGGTCTTAACTACATCAGAGGGAAATATAAATAAATAAATAAATAAATAAATACAATCGGGGAGAATTCCAGAACCGTGGAAGTGATACAGTAATAGATGAGGAATATGCGAATACTCCATGGTGGGGGATTGAAAGCAGGTACTTATCACGGGATCCAGGCAGTGAGAGAAAAGCAAAACGAAAAGTGTTTTCAATACAAGGAGGCCTATAAGAACGAGTATATTAATTTTCTTATACTCAGAGGACTCCGTGATAAGAGCTTTAGTGACGGCGTGGCGTGATGTGGCAACACTTTCTTATAATATTGCAAACAAAACGAGAACAAGAGTTATTGACACATTGTAATACATTAACTAATCGGCAGTTTTTTTTCTTCTTCTTAAGTTCGGTATTAAAAGTTATTACAGTGAAACCTCTATATAATGGAGATCGATATAACGATAAACCCGCATTAGCGGTATTTTCTTTGATCCTGACAAATTTCCTAGCCTAATGATGTTAAATTTCACTCACTACAACGATAAATCTATTTTAGAAACACCCTTTTATAACAATATTTTGATGTTAAATTGCTATTGCAAACCAGAAGCTTAGCTCCGTGGATGGGAGCTGGTTTCAAATTAGGGTCCATCCCAGCCATGGATATTGTTTTCTGGAGGACTGATAGCTATTAGATCAACGTTTCTTAGAAATTCCAGAAGAGAAAGGTTGAACAGGGGGCGGAAAATAGGGGTTTTGAGACAAAAATCATCCCTTGTATGTGCAAAAAACTCAGTGAGTTCGGTTGACACTTTAGCATGCACATGATGTGTAGTTAAAACATACTATCGACCAAATGGTTTTAGTTTTTCCTCTTTTCAACCCGGTAACTTATGAATTCGGAATTTCTGGCATATGCTTAGCATCAAAGCTTGCTGTGATCCGTCATGTTAAACCGTTGAATCATTCAACATATTAGAGCTATATGTTTACATAGCTAATGCATGAGAACTAACATTTCCTCCTCTTCTTAAATTAATTTTTATTTTATGTAAATATATATCATTTTGAGATATTTTTTGTGTAATTTAATGTGTTTAATATAACTTCCTAAATCTCAAATTTCATTAGAAAACCCTGAAATATCTGACGACCCAATATTATATTTTTTTTATCTTTTTCACGTTAGCTTACACCTTTTAAATAATGTACCCGTCATTACGGCTGCGGAAGATAATTTTTAAATCACTGGAGAAAATTCAATAGAGTAGCTGTATTTTGCAAGTGATGTTTGAAGTACGAAAATAACGATCTGCATTTTTTTAACGTAAAGCATTAATGCATTACATTATATTATATTTATATACTAGCAATACTAGCTATGAGACTAATAATAGAGAAAAGAATAAGGAAAAATAAAAATATTTTTAGACATAGAAAAAGCATTTGATAATGTGAATTGGGGAAAAATGTTTGAAATACTCTAGGACTTAAATCTAGAGATATGAGAATCATATGAATTTATATAAGGACTCGCTTCGCTCATTGGGGGCTGCGCCCCCAAACCCCTGCTGAGGTTCTCGGGAAAGGCTTTCTAAAAGATCTGTGGGAGATAGTACTTAGTCTGCTGTATTGGCTATTATCTATTTGCCACAATAAACCTGAAAAATTAATGTGGGAAGACTTTGGTATTTCGGAATTTTCCCGTCGGTTGCAAGCTAATAGGTATCAGTTTGCTAAGTCTACGTTTTCTACATCAACTGGAAGTGTACGTATAATTGTGGTGTATTTTATGGAGTAAATTTCAACTGATATTAATTTAAGTGGACATGATACAAGATGAAATAGCGACTAACAATAAGATTCATGATATGTGAATATTCAATTTTGCCTTTTCCTTTACGACCAGGGAAATCATAGAAAAAGACAAGGCAAGGCATTAATTTTCGAGGGAAATATCCTTTTTATTCCAAGGGTTTGAGCCCCAATTTGGGCTCTTGTCCCTACATTTATAATCATTTGATATAGTTTGCGTTTTGTATATCGTACATTCCTAAAGGCTATTCATATTCTTGGTATGCTTAAACTAACGTTACTTTATGTGTATTAAGGTCTTTTTCTATTAAAATGTAAATAGTCTGCAAAAAAATAAATAGAAAAAGACACGTAAAATTGGTTATAATATGTTGTAAAGAATGCGGGACTTCATCTCCGAGTTATGATTAAAGAATATAAATTATGAATTTTCTTTAACAGATAGAAACAATGTGTTAATTCTGGACAAAAATATGTTAATTGGATTTAATTATTATGAACCTGAGACTTCAGAATGCGAGTCCAAGACGTTACTATCTCGATCACCCCGTTAGGTTTACGGAAATAATTATTTCTAAACTTTCAGAGCCATACGTAAACACTGTTTGATAATACCGTTGCCATGGAAACCGAGCCCTTTTTCAGGGGTTTTTAGGGCTAAAATTTTTTAAAAATTACTTTTTGGAATTTTCCTGTTGTGTACAGTCTAAAAGCTATGTGTGTACGAAATTTCAAGTTTCTAGCTTATCTGGAAGTGGACAAACATTAATGTCAGTGAGCCTAGCCGAGCCCTTTTTCGGAAGTTTTTAGGACTAAAAATAAAAATAAAAAACTTTGTGGAATTTTCCTGTGGTTTACAGCCTAAAAGCTATATGTGAACTAAATTTCAATTTTCTAGCTCATCTGGGAGTGGGCAAACATTAATGTCGGTGAGCCGAGCCGAGCCCTTTTTCGGGGGGTTTTTAGAGCTAAAAATTGGAAAAATATACTTTTTGGAATTTTCCTGTGGTTTGCAGCCTAAAAGCTATGCGTGTACTAAATTTCAAGTTTCTAGCTCATCTGGAAGTGGGCAAATTCATGTCGGTGAGCCGAGCCGAGCCCTTTTAATGGAGTTTTAGGGCTAATAATTTGAAAAAAAATTAACTTTTTGGAATTTTCCTGTGATTTGCAGCCTAAGAGCTATATGTGTACCAAATTTCAAGTTTCTAGCTCATCTGGAAGTGGACAAACATTAATGTCGGTGAGCCGAGCCGAGCCGAGCCCTTTTTCGGAAGGTTTTTAGGTCTAAAAAGTAAAAAAAATAACATTTTGGAATTTTCCTGTAGTTTACAGCCTGAAAGCTATACGTGTACCAAATTTCAAGTTTCTAGCTCATCTCTAAGTAGGCAAGCATTAATGTCAGTGAGTGAGTGAGTGAGTCAGCCATGTGGCTTTATAATATAGGGATGAAAAATGCAATAATAAACTGTGGAAACAGTCAAGAAATAGCTCATATAAAGAAAGGTGTATGAAAAGATGTTCAATATCACCAATACTGTTCAATGCATAGCCTACATACAAAGAGCATTAAATGAAGTCACTGAAGGAATAGACATGGGCATAAAAATACAGGAACATAAAATTAACATGTTCCGACTTGCAGATGACATTGCAATTTTAATGGAAAATAAAAGAGATTTAGAATCTATTACACTGTTAAACACACATTTTGTGACATGGAAATTTTTAGGTGTTTCCGATGTATTGAGGCACCCTAATAACAAATTTAAAAACAAAAATTGCCTAATACCTATGGATTTTTAGTAACAAGCGTTTATATTCTGCAAGTAGGCAACATATGACTCACAGAACCGTTGCAATAACAATGAAAACAAATTTAAACAAACTCTGAATGTAAACAGTGTAAACATTGTTGCTGCCATAGAATAAAAGAAGACATTCTTCTCCACCCTACCTCACCATTCATAATTTTTTAAATAATATTTTACTGCATTTTTTAAATATAAAAAACAAACAAAAAACAGCGATCATTGCAACAGTTTTGTGAGTCACTGTATGCATATTGTACTACTTCGTGTAATGTATGTATCAGCAGTGTAGCAGTGTGTTAAGACAAGTTCATTCCAGTATATTACATGCAAGAAGTACGCCCGTCGAACATAGTGAAGAATTTCCTATCCCAAACCCGCCGGAATAGTGGAGTTTGGATGAAGAAGAAAGTGCTGGTGATCCAGCTGATGTGCAATTCACACAGGAAATCGACAATGATCCAGACTTTCAAGCACCAAAATGTTCAACAAAACCACATCTGATTTCAAAAGCTGAACTGAATGATTTAGTTTGAGATTTAAAACTAAAAAAATTACAGTCATAACTCCTAGCATCCAGATTAAAAGGATGGAATCTCCTCGAAGGTGACGTACATATAACTGACTTTCGAAAACGTCAGAAAGGACTTACACATTATTTCGTTCAAGAAGGGATTTTGGTATACTGTATGGATGTTGACAATTTATTTGATGCATTGGGACAGAAACATGAACCAAGCAATTTGGGCCTATTTATTGATTCTTCTAAACTTAACTTAAAAGCATTAGATCGGAACGAAAGAGGGTTTTTGTAACTGTAACAGAAATTTCCAAGAGTTAGTGAGGCAAAAGTTAAAGAGGCATATTTGTGGGACCACAAGTACGAGAAGTTATGAAAGATGACGAATTTGACAACATGCTGAATGAAGCTGAACTAAGAGCATGGAAACTTTTTAAAACAGTTGCGACCAATTTTCTTGGAAATGTCAATGCTGAAAATTACAAAGATCTTGTGACTGAATTACTTAGTGCCTACAGCGAAATAGGATATAACATGTCATTCACTTTCTGGATGCTCACCTCGATTTCTTTCCTGAAAATTTGGGTGCCGTAATCGATGAAGATGGGGAACAATTCCATCAGGACGTTGCAACACTATGGAAAAGCGATACCAAGGCAAATGGAGTCCTACATTAGTTTGCTTGCTGATTACTGCTGGACATTAATCCGAGATGCCGCAAGGACAAAATATCGCTAAAAAAATTTGTAATAAAATTTTGAATTAAATATAATATTACTAACATACTGATATTAATACATTTCAGTATAACACAAACACTTCGTAGCAAACAAATAGTGGGTGATAGAGAAAATCCAAGATCATTTTCTGCTTTCTGGTAAAATTTTACATAGGGTACACCTTGTTTTATCCATGTCACAAAAAAAAGTTGATTTTTGTTTACCAGGGTTATTAATAGATTGGAAAACACACGAAGAAATAATTATGACTTAAATATTAATAAATCGAAAACAAGTCTTTTAACTTGCAAGAAAAAAGAGAAAAAAATAAAAAAGGAACTAATAAAACACAAATCACTTGGAACGGAGAAACATTGGGTGAAATTGAAGAATTTCAATATCTAGGCAGCGAAATAACATCTGATGGAAGAAGTAAACAAGAAATTACCAGTAGAATATATCAAGCAAAACTTGCCTTCAGTTTGAAAAATAAATTATTCACTTCCAATAATATTAGTTTAGAAATAAGAAAGAATTTAATGAAAACATATGTATGGAGCATAATGTTGTATGGATATGAAACTTGTCAACCCTGAAATCAGAAAGAAGAAGAATAGAAGTATTTGAAACATAGTGCTACAGAAAAATGCTGAAAATTAGCTGGATGGATAAAATTACCAATGTGGAAGTTTATGAGAGAGCAAAAGCAGGGAAAGAAATTTGGAACCAAATAAGAAAAAGAAGAATAAAACTCATAAGGCATTTACTAAGGCACCAAAGTCTTTTAAAAATAATTATCGAAGGCACAATTGAAGGCAAGAATAGTAAAGGAAGAGCAAGACTACAGTACATGGAACAAATTAAGCATGACATGCACTGTGAGACAAACAAAGAATTAAAAAGGAAGGCAGAAAGTAGATCAGAATGGAGAATCGCTGCAAACCAATCCAAGGACTGAAGACTAAAGAAAAGATTTTAAAGTATTGTCGACTTCATGTGGGAACATTTAAGCGGATTTTCATCGCGGCAACAAAAGTTGAAAAACGAAGAAAATTTACATTGAAAAACAAATTTCAAAGTCTACATTCGACATTCGACATTTTACCTGAGGGTAGAACTCCCTAGATGCAATCATGGGAGTTTCTGCTTGTTTTTTACTATGCAATATAAAAAAGGAACAAAATATACTAAAACAGCAAATGTCAAATTTTTTCAACTTTTTCCAAACTTCAATGTTATTTAGTCTATCTGTTAGTCTATTTTGATCTAGAAAAGCCTAGTCGCAAAGTTCTGAAATGGATAAGATCAGTGCAAATATGAAGTGCACATTCTTAAAATATTATGTTTAAAGTATTTAGATAATTTACTTTGAACTTCTCTTGGCAAATAGAATATCTTGAAATGTTTAAATCGGCCATTGAGAGTACAATCAGGTATGCGATAGTATCGCTTCATGCCGCAAAGCCCGAGATCTTCAGAACTTCATAACATTAAAGACCAGACATCTGAGTATGTACAGCCAGCTGCAAATAGGGTGGGCCGACTATTGTTTGTTAAAAACATTGAAGTTCTGCAGAGCTGGTCACAAGTGTAAACGAACTTGCAGTAGTTCATTGTCTGTACCGAAGGTTGTGGATTTGATTCCCGTTAATATGTTAATAAACAATGTGACGCTAGTTAAAATTTCCGGAAATGCTGAAATAATTGAACTGATTTTATTTCATTTAAATGCCGGCGCGGTGGCTCATGCTGTAGCGCGTGAGCCTGGCATGCTTGCGGTCCTGAGTTCAAATCTCGGGGCCGGCGGGTGTGTCATTCGTGGTGGACGAAGCCGTGCTTTGGGGGGTTTTTCTCGGGGTTCTCCCGTTTCCCCCTTTCATTCCACCAACACTCTCCACTTCATCTCACCTTTCCCCCTTTTCATCCTCATTCCGTTTCCACTTCTGGCATCGGGTCTGCTTCGGCAGTCAGAGCCCTTTGGGGGCCTCTCCCGTTCTCCCCGCTACTTGTGGTCAAGAGGTTGTTGGTGGTGTGTGTCACGAACCTGTCGGGGCTCCCGGTTGGAGGTACCGCAGGGGGTGGCGCACACGTGGCATGGTACTAGGCTTGTTGGATGTAGGGGAGTTCCGTGGGGGCCCACGGGGGGCTTTGCGGATCCGGGGTGGCCTGTGGGCGTTCCCACCCCGCCTCCCCGCCTTAAGGGGCACAAGATAGAATAGAATAGAATTATTTCATTTAAAACACAAAAACAAATAAATTCCATAAGCAACACGAAAAAGGGCTATTGTTGGGACTTTATCTTGTTCGCTTGCTAGACACAGGCCTATGAATGAAGAATGTAGAATGTAGAACCAATATTTCCCACTCGTTTGGTAGGCTTTCTACTTAACGGCTGTAGCCACTTAATATAATACTTGGCTATATAATTCAATATTGACTCCAATGGATGTTGCTCAATGATATACTTGTTTAATTCTTCAGATAACCTAGTATGACCTGAATTGACTCTCCATTCGATTAAATAACAAATATCATGCTCTTAAATAATACGACAGCCAATTTCAAGGATTAGTTATATGCTATCTTGTGTACGTAGGCGACGGCGAGACAAGCATGCGCAGTGTTTTGTAGGTGGAACTTACTTTTAGGTGGCCCATCCTTTTTGCAACCGGCTGTACATGCATTTATTGTATTGTAATATTTTCTTATCTCAAAAAGGATTTATTTTTCTTCGCGCAGAATTATCTAACTGAATAGTACTTGGTGTTAAGTTTCAGCTTTTTTTTTATTGAGCTTAAAGAATTTTTTCTCATGATTATTTTGAAACATAGAAATATGTCATGTTAACCTGAGGACCAAATATGAAATAACGCAATGAACCGTATGTTTGAGACTAGTAATCTTACCGGTACGTGCGTCTCTATATTCTTTGCTTTGAAAGATTCTCAAAATGAACTTCTTTTCCATCGCATGGATTTGTCTAGCCGAATATCACTCGTGTTGATTTTACTTGGGTAATTTAATTTCGCTTTTGAACACACGTTACTTGTCGTGGTAGCGATGTCAAGGAATAATTATCATGATCAGAAACATTCGTTAACCTCAGCAGTAAAACTATCACCTTTCATGGTATTACTGTAAGATCAGAGTTTTCCCAACTGTGTTTCGTGAGGCGAGTGTAATGTTCCACGATGGTCTCAGTGATCTTGGTGGCATTATAACTGAAATTCCTTCCAGTAGCTGATGTCTAGTTTTTACCGGAAACCAAAAATTTTATTCCGCCAGATGTGGCATGTAACAAATATAATATTATCACCCTTGTTTATTATAAAATCTGCGTTCACTGTTGTGACATTTAGCGTCATGTTTTGCTGTTACTGTTCCCGTTCTGCTTCTCTCAACAATGACACGATAATGCGATTCTTAGTTTTGTGACAACATATTATCTGTGTGAAAGGGGACTTTAGTATTATGCATGAACGAAAACAGAAATAGACAATGTCGCACCTGAGTTGAGGACTCCCAACTTCAAGAAAATCTGTGGTAGTAAACAGCAAAAACATCAATTATTGAATTTTCAAATTTCAATTTTATTGTTGTACCATTAGCATGATCTTGAAATTTGGGTATCCATACATGCTTTACCCATTCGCGCGATATTTATGTTTGTACGGGCGATGCGACGTTTTTTGTTTCTGAGCGAAGCAGGGTGACCAACAGGGACACATTAAGGTAAGTAGTGACATGTAGATTCTACTTTAGTGGCAGTTATGTTAGGTTAGGTTAGGTTCGTTTGGTTTGGTTAGGTTAGGTTAGGTTCTTTGGTTTGGTTTGGTTAGGTTAGGTTAGGTTAGGTTAGGTTAGGTTAGGTTAGGTTAGGTTAGGTTAGGTTAGGTTAGGTTCGTTTGGTTTGGTTTGGTTAGATTAGGTTAGGTTCGTTTGGTTTGGTTTGGTTAGGTTCGATTGATTAGGTTCGTTTGGTTTGGTTAGGTTCGTTTGGTTTGGTTTGGTTCGTTTGGTTTGGTTAGGGTCGTTTGGTTTGGTTAGGTTCGTTTGGTTTGATTAGGTTCGTTTGGTTTGGTTAGGTTATGAACAGCGATATTAGTGTACTGTTTTTGTCAACCTGTTACCCAGAATTCTACCTGCTCCGCTGGTGTGACGTCAGAACTCTGGCGTCCAATCACGAAAATTTGCATCGTTTCGGGGAAGGTAATATGGCGGAGATTTGACTACTTTTCGCTAGATCGTGGTCTGACCAAATCATTTGCCAAGACAACATCTCCTCTCCATGTAACTATTTATAACAAAATATGTGTGATATTAAGTGTTTTATGAATGGAATCTTGGTTTTAATGAATGGGTCAAGCATGTATGGATTCCGAAATTCGTTTGGTAATTGCGTTTGAAAACTAAATTGAATCATTTATGAAGTAAAAAACATAACTCTAAGAAGTGTTCCATGACAAAAAAAGTTTGGGAATCACTTCTATAGGCTAGATAATATTTAAGCATTCATGCACATGCAAAAAATACTTGCGAGTCACGCCCCACAGATTAACAAGATCTGCTTCCAGAATAACCGAGAAGGATGTTACAGAAACAAGAAATGTTATGCAACTTACAAGAGCTGCTTTACTGAAGATGCTTCTATCACTCCGCCTTATGTGGATGGAGCCCACGTGGCACGTCTCCTGTCACGACTAGTTGTCCCGGGTTCGTGACTCGGCAAGTAACATGATGAACACACTTTCAAACCGCCACCAGTTCAGATAATATCACTATTGAATATTACAACAACACATTCCCTAGAGTACACACCGGCATCTTAACAACTCTCTGACCTGCTTCCTCTTCCACTCAATGTTACCTTTTTATGATATACTTATGTTCAGTCTCATTGGATAATAAAACATATAATTCAATGCTTCCTCACTTGACATTGTTCGCTCATTGCTGAGTTCAATAACACCAAGTATTAAGCGGAAACCAGGCGCCTACTATTAGGTCGTTGTGCCTATAAGCTGATCGTAGTAAAGTCTATTGTTCTTGTACGAGTACCAGTATAGTACTGGTGTTATATTATATGGATATATTTTCTTAATAAGTATCCATTATAAATGAGTCTTTATTATTTAATATGTATATTATTTAATAAAATACAACAAATATATTTATTTGTTAAATTAGCGTGAAGTAATAAACATTTATTAATTTCCCTTCATAATTTATGCTTCATTTGTAATAATACATTTATTTTGTTGTCATTGTATAATTATTTATATAATTTCCTTTTAGTACCGTCCCCTCTTCTACAGAATAGGTTATCTACTAATTAAGACCAACGATAAAACCATATCAAATTATAACAAATAATACAATTGAGGGTTTACCCTTGACAATCAACAGTCACGTGTTTTCTTGTGAGCACTCCTTGTGGCCTTGGCTAGCATTTATGTTTGAAATCAGCGGGAAATTGCGCAATCTTCAAGTCGGCCTCAATAGCAAGACAGACGAAGACGTCCAGATAAATTGTTTAATTATATAAAATGTACTATTCTAATTATAACGCATTGCTCTTTTATAGTACAGCATACTTGTATACTTATATGTGTGTCACTACAATTAAGCTCCAGTTTAAATACACTTAAAATTAGCTAATAACTTGCGTAATAGGATTTATAATAATGAGCCTACTAGAATAATAATGGATTAGTTGAGATAATTTGATAGTCTTTCTAGCTCATCTAAAGAGAAGCTGCAAGATACTGTCAGATGTTTGTGTTGATTTAAAATAATAATGGTTCCAGTAGGCCTGTTAATTGTGATTTTTATATTAAAGAATAAACTGCTAGATATTGTTAGAATTGAAGCTATCCGTTCTTGTCTAAAATTACTTCCATAAAAATTTCAAAATGTCCTTAGAGTCATTGAAAAAATCTGGTATTACTTCAATATAATTTTATGGTTAGATTAATTTTCTCACTAAATATGTTTTTTTTCAGGATTATCTTGATTTATTATAGGCTCTTAGTAAATGTGAGTGCTAAATATTATGAAATCGTTTTAATTATTATTTCACACTCGAAACTCTTTGCTAAGAAAATGAATGAATGAAGAAAGGTTTCTTCCTCTAACCCATTTCGCTGTCAACATTTTTGTACAGTTGTCACTTTCGAAACACGATTGTTTTGAGAAATACACCCACGTGGGAAATAACTCTTAGGAGTTGCCTAAAGGTTTACATACGAAACACTGTATTGTTCGATTGAAGACGCAAGGATGAAGTAAAATACCGTACGTCACTGATCGAGAACACGTCGAGAATGTAAATGAATTTCACCCTGATAATGAATGAAAATATTTTCGAAGTTGGCGGTGCACTGCGTCAGCTCAGCGTACAGAGGGCGGGAGTACTAAAGGCAGGTCAGAGCCTCTTCTGCTTTCAGTACGTTGTATTATAGCAGAGGTGGGACTTAGGCAAGAGTGGGTGTCGTCAACTCGGCATGCTTCGTTCAGTCTCGGCATTTGTAAATCAAAAATACTCTTCAATAAACGAAAATTTTGCTATTTCAATTCAATCCAGATACATAAAATATTCAATTCAATACATACTTGACAGCTCATAAAATAATCAAGTACCTAGGTAGGCTATACCTAGTCAGTAATGCAGTTTTATATTTTAGGTTAAATGTAATAGCCTGAAATAGTATCCGATTATGTCCTAATATTGCATTCAAAATCAGGATAATGATCCATGACGCCCCGCGCCTTTACGGGAGGGGGGGGGGAGGGTTGCGTACATTTTTTCTCTCAGTAGTAAACATATTCCTAAGATTCTTTCACTATTATTAGGAAATAAAACGGTTTATTTCGATTTTAACTTGCTTCTTTTTCGGTTAAATATTGGTGAAATGTATTATTTTGTACTAAATTTCACATTGATAAAGTTTGCTCCATTGTTTACATTAACACCCAAACATTTACATTATCCAAAGGTGACAGTGAAGAATACAACCAAAATGTTTATAAAATATTAAGTAGAAATGAAAATAGGCCTACATTTAGATTTAGTTTCAGCGATGAAAGATAAGACATAATTAGTCACCGCGATAATTCTATCTGCGTTATTTCAACTTATTGCATTAATCTAAGTTTTGGCGATATATAGTTTCATTCATATGGCACCCGTCTAATGAAGAATATTTTTGTAAGTTTGTAAATAGTAAATGGCTATTTTTATTTTGCAAACAGAACTGCCGATCACATTCCATTAAAAAAATAATAATAATCTTTTAAATGGCATACATTCTTCAATTATTGCTGTAATTTACCATAAGTAGGCATATCTATAACTTCTCAGCAGTCATAGACAAGCATGACAGACGAAAAGGCTGCAAGAAAATGAGAAAAAATTAAAAACCCTAAAATTATTTGAAATACTATTTCTTTCTTTGAGAAAAGGTCAAAGGGAAAGAACGTAGTTTACTGCAAGTAGGATGCACAAAGATGATTCTCCTTCTTCTTCTTCGTAGTAAATTACGCAACTTGGCTAAATTTACTTTTTGATAATAATCGATTTCTTATTCTTCAGACCTTTCGGTTGAAATTCGGTCTTCATTATGACCACAAACCTTAAAGATTTTTAATTGATTTACATAAATATAGATTTTAAAAAGTTTTTTTTTTTTTAAGTTATCGATATCATTATGTCAAAAGTGTTAACAACCGGAAGAAGAAAGAAGAAGCAGAAGAAGAGACGATTTTCTTGAAGCTATAATGGAATTTCCCGAATAGTAGGCCAAAGGTGGTCAACAGAATAAAACATTACTCAGATGCACACCTATATTTTTAAATATCCTACTTTGGAATACCGGTCATGGATAAGATGTTTTTTCCACCCTATCTTTTAAAACCTTTTTTTTTAGTTTAACGCCACCCCAGGTCTTTTATTACTATTCGCAGTGGAATATATAACTATTATACAAAATTATTGTCTTTCAAATCAATGTATAGCTTATTAAAATCGGTAAATAGTATTCAATCTCTTTGTGTGAATTCTTTCTTCCTCTATCTTTGCTTTAAAAAGTAAATTGAATAGGCTATATAGCCTGCAATCTATCTGAAATAAGAAACAAATTTTTACAATAATTAGCTTCTAAGTTCCCTAACTTTCGTTATTAATTTGTCCATATTTGATTGAAATCATAGCAGAGGTATATTACTGTTAATAATATAATTGAATATGATTTTGCAGCGCAGTTAGCAAACCAAATAAACTAGCAATGAAAAGTACATTCTACGATTTTTGGGAGAAACTACGAATCAGTCTTTTTGAATTATGCATAAGAAACTTAGTTTAAATATAGAGGCAAATACTACAGTATTAGCGACCTGCTAAATAGATCAACATTGATCTCACCGAGCAAGGTGGCCGAGATGGTAACGTCTTGAACTCGCATTCGGGAGGTCCCAGGTTCAAATCCTGGGGCCGGCCAATTTGACATGGCTTTTTTCATGGTTTCCCCAGTCGTAAAGTCAAATGCCGAATTGGATATTTACATACCATGAATCATCCTCATTTCCATTTAAATTAAAATCAGATGAAATTTACTCCATTAAATACACCGACAATAGAAACAATTGACGACAAGTAATAGTTCCATGGCCTACCCTACTATAGAGCTCTGGGCTTTTTTAGTTTTTCCTCCTGCCACTTGAGCGCGCTGCTCTCCACATTCAGGTATTGTCAACTTCCGGTTTCCTCATTCTTGTGTGTTTTCAATATGAGTTCGGGACGGTTCGCCAATTTTACAGTGAAGGAGTTAAAAAGGATGTTATCCGAAGATGGTGCAACATATATTTCATAGTTAACAAAGCAAGAGTTGATTGCAAGGTGAGAAATCAAAGCTACCTTTCTTCTGAAACGTTCGCTAACTGTTCTAATATGGTGCAATATGCCTGCGGTCTCAAATATTTTTGTATACTGTTGCATGATTTATTTTCATGTTTTTTTTTTTACAAATATGCATGAACTTTTTCGTATCATAACTGATTTAACACACAGTCTAATATACGACGCTGTTTGGTTGCAGGTTGCTCAGGCGAGAGAAAAATCCTAATAGGAACTTTGCCTTATTCGAAGTTGAGGATATAGAATCAGAAAGTACCCACGACTTTCCTTCGACAAATTTCTTCAAGATAAATTCATTCAAGTAAGAACGGTTCAAACTTTTTGACGAAGACTCCATAACCACTTGGTTCGAAAAGCGTAGGGCAGGCAGCAGTATGAAAGCTGGCCGGACTCTAGCAATTAGAAAATTCATCAAGTTCAAGTTAGTGAATAAGAAACATTATGCACAAGTACAGGCACAGATGTTACTGACTGATATTCACAGGCGTGACTTTGTTATTTGGACTAAGAAGGGCATCATTATTCAACACATAAAATTAACAAAGCATTTTTTGAGGGGCTACTTCATAATGTAAATGTTTATTATCAAACAGTATTTTGCCTCTTCTGCAAAATACCAATAAAAATGAATCGTTGTACAGTTGCTATTGTCTTTTGATTTGTTTTAAATAAAAATAGCTGAACCACCATGCTTTTTATGAGTACGACAAAAATAAGAGGCTACTTTAAAATTTTGAGTTTTTGACAAATTTATATTTTCTGGGCTCAGCCAGTGTTCCGCCATCCCAATTACCTCCAAATTATTGTCTGATGACATAATATATAACATATCTGATTTACCTAGAAAACCTTGAATGTTAAGAAACATGACATTTACAAAATTAGTGTTATAATTAACTATAGGCCTATTATGATTACATTTTTCTTTATCAGGGTTTGATCTACTTGTTACAAGAGTTTCTATTGCAGGTATACAACAAATCTGGACATTTTCCGATACATTTAAGCTATCCTTAGGCCTAGCCCCACATTCTACTCTAAAAAATCATCAAGCCCGGACCCATGTTTTCCTAGAAACTTGTATGTAGTTTGTTTTTTACTCAATTACAATACAGAATGACCATTTTATCGGTTACGGGAGAAATTTCTATTAACATTGACATTAAAACTTTGAAGGTTCTCCCGACGAATATATTGTAAAAACTGTTCTCGGGTTTCCAGTCGGGTAGTTATAGATGTATACTCTAAGCTTTCGGCGACTGTCTGCGTCGTCATCTTCGGAGAAGTGAGATCCAGAGGATGTGGTATTGTAGGACTATTCCTGCCATGGGTATATATTTTACCATCCATTCTTGAAAAACAGCCCTTTCCTTTGGAAAACTAAGTCATAAATTTTTGTTTGCAACAGCTGATCAGCCTAAAACATAGCAGTTAATCGGCATAATTACTTCCAAAACAAGACACAAGCACAGAACTGTATTGTAAACACAGGCCTCTGAGATAACCGGAAGTGGATAATACCTCATTCTCGGCGGCCATCTTAAAAGCGCAGAGCTCTATACAGAAACGGATCCCGAATTCTTGATATAGCCTCGAAGCTAAAAGGAGTATAAACACAACTATAAAAAAAAAAAAGTTGATCACAAATCCTATGTACACTATCTATCTATTAAAAGTCATTCATGATAACTTATATATGCCTAATCAAAGTGGCTATTTTTTGTGAACAAAACACGATCATTAAAAAAAAAATATCCATTTATTCATGTACTGTATGAAAAAGTTTAATATGAAAATATCTTCCGTAAAACTATTATATTTTTGTATGCGATGCATACTGTTAAGTATACAGTTTCTTGAAAGAATTATGCTGCACGTCGGGAGGGTCTATTATCAAAAAGGAGGCGAATGTTATCTCTGAATTCATCTCCCACCTCTTAATGGCCACCCCTTCGCTGTTCGCTCGCCGCATGTCAACAGTGTACATTCATGATGTTGAGGTTATGAGTTTATAATGTTTACAGAAGGTAATTACTTACTTACTCAATAGCAATAGACAATTCCTAAGTAAGCTAAAGGAATATTATCTATTTTATGGAACCCGAAGGTTCATTGCCGCGCTTACCTGAGCCCGCCATTCAATCCTACTCTGTGCTAACGCCATCCAACCATCCCTCTCAAATCCTACTTCTCTTAAATCTACCCTAATGTTGTCATCACACCTACGTCTAGGTCTTCCAAGTGGTCTTTTCCCTTCGGGTCTCCCAGTCAATATTTTTTAGATATGTCTTTCTTCCCTCCATGCGCGCAACATGTCCAGCCCATTTCATCCCCCGTGATTTAATTACCCTTACTATATCCGGTGGCGAGTACAGGTTATGAAGCTCGTCGTTATGCAGTTTTCTCCAGTCCCCATTTTCATCTCTCTTAGGCCCAAATATTTTCCTAAGCACCCTGTATTCGAACACTCTCAGATTATGATCTTCCCGAGTAAGCGACCATTTCTCACATCCATATAACACAACCGGCAGGATAATTCTTTTATAAATTTTTATTTTTAGATTTCTGGACAGAAGACGAGAATAAGAGATTCTGAAATGCATAAAACCAGGCATTTCCTGATTTGAGTCTACACTTGACTTCTGCCTTAATGTTATTTGTGTCTTTAATTATTGCTCCCACATATTTGAATATCCCCACTTGTTCGAACGATTTACCGGCTATTCTAATGTTTTGTAGCACATTATTTTGTCATTTCATGACCATATCATATAGGCCTACTTAGTTTCTTCTGTATTAATTTCTAATCCAACATTCCTGCAGACATCGAAAAGACTTTCTCTATTTCTCTCGATTGTGTTTACGTCATCGCCCAAGAAGCAAACGTCATCTGCATAAGTTAAAATTGGGTGATTGCCACTTAATTCGAGGCCTACCTTGTTTTCCTGAACTTTTCTAATGACATTTTCCAACGCGAATTAAAAAAGTAAAGGCGATAGTGCATCTCCTTGCTTCAAACCGCTTCTAATTTCAAACCTATCTGATATAAATTTCCCTACCCTAGCTCTGCTATAGGTTTTATTTAAACACATTTTGACCAGTCTAACTAATTTATTTGGTATCCCAAATCTATGAGGATAATGTACAATTTGCATCGCCTAACTGAATCATATGCTTTTTAAAATTCTATGTATGAACAGACTTATTATATTCCCACTTTTTCTCGAAGAATTGGCGAATACAAAATATTTGATCAATGGTTGATCTATTTCGCCTAAATTCACATTGGTGATCTCCAATGATTTCGTCCGCATATGGGGTTAATCTTGACTGAAGTGTATTGGACAAAATTTTGTCTGATGTTGATAAGAGAGAGATTCGTCGATAATTATTGCAGAAGGTGAGTACAATTATTTAATGACAACGTTGCTTAACTATGGAATACATTTCCCGTAAAATATTATAATACTGATTCCTGAGCAGATGCAAGCGGAATATTCACTTTATTTCCAGAATAAATCTTAACGAATCGAGACTCCTGACGTGTACACAAGCCACTGCGTACAGAGTCTCCGACGTATTTAGAATATAAATGTCTTTTTCGCTTTTATAGGAGGCAATAAAGGAAATTTGATAAATATTGAATCAGGTCTGATTGGCTGATTTCAGATTCATTCTTGTATTATTGACCCAAATTAAAATAAATGATTATGAGCTAGGTTTCCCACTTTAACATTGTAAAACATGTGAGGTTGGTAGCCTGAAAAAGTTTTAAGTACGAGGGTCGTTCCGAAAGTAATGCCTCCTATCGTGGGTGTGGTTCTTTTGGATGTCCTGGAGCCTGGAAAAACTGTCAATTCAGCGCGCTACAAGACGACACTGACTAAGCTGAAAACCCGAATTTCCAGGGTAAGGCCAGAGAAAAAGACCAACTTTCACCTCCAACATGATAACGCCAGGCCCCACGCCAGTTTTGCGACCACGCAACGCATTGCAAAATTCAGCTGGACTGTCTTACCACATCCACCGTACAGTCCCGATTTAGCGCCTTCAGACTTCTTTCTATCTCTTTGGGCCTCTGAAAGATGGACTACGTGGCGAACATTTTCAAGACTCGGATGCTGTTGTCAATGCTGTAAGGAAGTTATTAGATTCAGCTGGTTCCGATTTTTACAAGCGCGGCATGCAGTCTCTGGTTCATCGTTGGCAAAATTGCATAACAAATGGTGGTGACTATGTGGAAAAATGACAGCCTGTAGCTTAAATATTGCTCTACTTAGCTGTGCTGTTGTGATTTATGTATCTCCTGCAGTTTTCATGTAAAAAAATAGGAGGCATTACTTTTGGAACGACCCTCGTAGTTACGGAAAATATTTGTTCAACACTGAGCTAGAAAGAGAATGTGATGTGCCATATACCTATAAGCCTCCTCTCCTTTAATAGAGCAGGCACCAATATCCCTCCGTAACCTGTATGTATGTCACTGTTAGTATGAACACTATAATGCATAACTAACTACCTATTGCAATTTAATATTATGGGATATTTAAATCTCTTAAAAAATAATTTGTTGCTTTGCTCCAATTTTTTAAAATGAAAAACCGACCCAATTGTTATCTATTTATTAAGGTTTAGAGATCTCTCGCCAATGAATTGCAACAATAATAATAACCAGTTCCTTCCGCCCTTCGAGAAAATACCGATTTTCCATTACCATCACACAGTTTAGTGAAAATCCAAAAATTGTGACTATACCTATGAAGTATATTTTCAAGGTCGGGCTATATCTGTAGTTCTACCAAGTTTTTAAGCTTTATAAATTACAATGTAAAGCTTAAAATAATAAAACCAATACCAATTCTGTTCATTTTTTTTTTTTTTTTCATTTCAAGGGATTATATAATTTTTACTTAGTATCTCTCTATTCGGCTTTAAATGCTTTAAAATCTTCATCTTAAACTTCAAGACTCTCGAAAAGCTTAGGCTTGAATAAAAATGTAAGTTGAGCAAACCGGTAATGGGTATTTTTTTATTTAGGTTTACTTGATCAGGTTCAATGGTAATTTTTTATAAAATGGAATTTCCCGGACCACATTTAGGAAATTGTTCAAGTGTTTTAAAATCGATAAAATCATGGTTGCTTGTGAAAATTCCAGCATTAAATATTTTCTGGTAAAAATATCAAGGGAAATGGATCATGTTATCTGTGTATTATTTAGCATGTTACTGATCCGGATCAAGGAATTGTTTCTTCCTCTCTCAGACACACAGGTGCCTATCTAGGTCACCTCAGAATCTGCAGAAGTCTAATCGCCGGAAATACTATGTGATTTGTTTCTCATTCATGAATTTCGATTCATTCATAAAGAGAACTAATTATAGCTTACATAAATCCCCTTGTAGTGACTACAGGCCGTGAGTTTTTTTCATGAGGTCGAAGGTGTTACATACTGCTCCCACATGCGATGTTATAATCTGTAGTCAAAATGGGTCACTAGGGTAGTTAGTTGAGCGTCCAGATGATGGACCATGGAGGCTGGATTACGAAGCGACTATTGGCCTCGCGAGGGGCATCCGACAGGATATGACGCAGCGTTAATGAGTGGCAGTAAACATCAGGTGTGGGCGATGTTATTATACAGGGGGCCACTGTGAACAGGTGTGGGCGATATTGTTATACCGGGGGCCACTAAGAAGAGGTGTGGACGATGGTACTATACAGGGGGGTCACGATGACCACGTGTTGTCGATATTGTTATACCAGGGCCACTAAGAAGAGATGTGAACGATGGTACCTACATGGAAGCATTTTTGTCTGTACGTCATTTGTATAAATATTTGAATGATTGTCTCTATATAAAAACTTACTTGAGAATACTACTTGGAATCTCATTTGAAGACCATTAACTAGCTATCAGATAGGTCAATTTGAATTCAATAATGTGCAATTAAATGGAACATATTATTTAAATACGAGGCGCGTCCATAAAGTAAGTTTCCCTAGGGTCGTTTACACAAACAAAACAAAATTTCATGGAAATATTTATTGGCACACATATAGCAAGTGTTCAGCTATTTTTCAACATATTCGCCACAGAAATTGAGACATTGTCATACCGTGGGACCGACTTTTGAACACTTTGGTCGTAGAAGTCTGCCGCCTGGGATTTGAGCCATTGCGTGCATAGGCGTAACCAGGCCCTCTCCCCTCTCCCTCGGGGGTCCTCCCCCGGAAAATTTTAAAATTTAAGACCCAAAATAACGAGTTTTAAGCTTCCCACGCTTTATACTTGCATTAAGTAATTTATGGGCAGACTTAAAAAAATTATACAATTTTCCTTTTTTTAATCAATGGGGGGGGGTTCAAACCCCCAAAACCCCCCCTCGGTACGCCTATGATTGCGTGATAACCAGGACCCGGATTCTAATGACATGTCATCTTTTTATTGTTACTGCATAGACATTGCTAACTTGTGGATAAATTCTAAACATGGCATCTAGATTATAGAAATGCATTTTTATTAGGTCTTTTTTTGTCATTTTTATGCAATTTTATATTTTTAGGGCATTTATTTCAATTTTAGGTCATTATCTTGTCATTTTCGTGTCATTTGCTTCCTTATTTAGACATTTTCATGTATTTATATTGAGTGTAGGCCTATTAACTTTTTCCGTCGCTAGCGGTGCTGTCTTTGAAGTGTTTGTTTAATGCAAGAAGAAAAAATTTGGCGTTAAAGTGTTGACATGTCTCAGTCGGAAATGAGAATAAAAGAAACGCCAAAATTTTGTATTATAACTTATTACCATTGTTATTAGATTGACTTGGCACCAGAATATGCCACCTGCTTGGATTTGAGAGTGCAAACTACGGGAAGAACATAATCTGAGAGTGTTCGAAAACAGGGTGCTTAGGAAAATATTTGGGCCTAAGAGAGATGAAAAAATGGGGACTGGAGAAAACTGCATAACGACGAGCTTCATGATCTATACTCTTCACCAGATATAGTAAGAGTAATTAAATCACGGAGGATGAAATGGACATGTTGCGCGCATGGGGGAGGAAAGACATATCTCCAAAGTATTGACTGGGAGACCCGAAGGGAAAATACCACCTGGAAGACCTAGACGTAGGTGGGAGGATAATGTTAGGATATATTTAAGGGAATTAGGATTTGCGAGGGATGATTGGATGGACGTAGCACAGAATAGGGTTTAAAAGCGGGCTCAGGTAAGCGCGGCAAATGAACCTTCGGGTTCCTTAGAATAGATATAATATTCACTTAGCTTGCTGAGGAATTGTCTATTGCCATTGAGTAAGTAAGAGTAAGTAATGAATGTACACCTGCATGGCAGGATGCCCTGAGGATGATATAAAAGTGTCGAAACGCCTAGGAAGCATATAATAAGGTAGTTGAGCTCATGGTGTTAGTTATTCATTTTATTTTATTTTATTGATGAATCTCAACGGTACTACATCATGTTTTTTAACACTTTATGTAACTATATGTTGTGTAGTTTTTAATGTGATCGATGATCTTAGCCAAATTGACACTATTATGATGGACATCTTATTTTGTCCCTCATAACTTAATTTTGACTAAATTTTGGGACATGTGAATCGATTATAGGATAATTTTGTAAATAAAATATTTTCTGAATTGGTGCTCACAAACGGTTCGTATAGACGAAAATTCCTTTCTCTATTTAAATTACTTAGGGCTACCTCAGGACAGTGTTCTTGGGCCTCTTGTACAGCGCGTTTCCCGTAAGAGTTGTCTAATCGTGCGGGTTTTGGGTCGCGGCGGCCAGATCTCCCGAGAGATCAGATAAAATATATACGCAAATAAAGCCGCTAACGGTGTAATGATTCACGTTCTCATAGCTACAGTTAAAATTACAATGTAAATAACCATGTACCTCATCACAAGAGGTGTTGAAAGTGTCCTACTCTTGCATCCACACAGCACTGACACCTTTTTCAAGGAATTTTCTTTCACGCGCATAAGTTCAGCTTCCGAGATAGAGTTCATTTCTCTTGTGATATTGTCTTTAAGTTCTTCTATTGCGTAGGGAATTGACCTATACACTTTATTTTTCAAGTCCCCCTCATAAATAATATTCACATAGGCTACTGCTAGAAGAACTTAGATAGTATCACAAGAGAAATTAACTCTATCTCGGAAGCTGAACTTATGCGCGTGAAAGAAAATTTTCTAAAAAGGTGCAGTGTTGTGTGGATGCAAAAGGAGGACATTTACGACATATCTTGTGATGAGGTACGTGGATATTTTAATTGTAATTTTAACTGTAACTGTGAGAGCCCGAATCATTACACCGTTAGCGGCTGTATTTGCGTAGATATTTCACCCGATCGCCACGACACAGAAACCCGCACTATTGGCAAACTCTTACGTGAATCGCACTGTATTTCTTAGGTTTATTAATAACCATCCACGCTTCATTACAACATCGTGGCTCAAACCCTGAACCTTTCGGTTTGTAGTACAATGCCTCAAATAACCTCAAATAGCTGTTACTTTACACGAAGAACATTTCTTGTGATTTTCTGGAAAATGGCTCTCGTTGTGTTATTAGATTTTTTTTATTAACTACGTTTAATTTTTACTAACGTAGGCTGCAGGAAAAGTCTGGCAATGCTGGAGGATCAATTGAGATTTATTAAATACTAGCTTAAAAGGCCCGGCGTCGCTCGGGTTTTGTATTTTGTAAATGCGAAAATAACTTATGAAGGACTTTCGATTTTCAAACTCTAGGTCTTTAAGGTCTTTATATAGGTATTAAGAATTTGAAATGGGGAAGAACGACTTATCACACACAAACTATTCCCTCAGAAAACGTTAGATAGGCTATAGCTTATTATAGCTTATGGCAGATCCCCACGGCTTCTCCCAAGAAAGATTAACAATTAAGAGCAAAATAATTAAAATATTATATTTATTAACACTTTGCACGCGAAACATTCATAGGTGTAAACTAAACGATTGATAGGCCTGATTAATGAAACAGCTATAAATCCGGCTTTGAAGTGAATTTCACGATTAGAAAATAAATGGAAAAATGTAGTATTTGAAAGATTATGAGAATTGAAATCGATTAAACTCACGATAAAAAAAGTGCGTAAATGTATTTGACAGACAGACATAGTACATTAGTTTTTATTTATATAGGTGAAGAATGGAATAAGCCTACTGAGGCCGTGATTTCTATATTCATTTGTCCAGACTTATAATTCCGTTACATTTCAGGCAGATTTAACGACCCTACATAAGATATTTTAATTACGATTACATATAAAAACGTTGTAGCCAGGACCCCGAACTAAGCAACTTCCCCGGAATTTTCTGTAAACTATATTCCATGTCAAATAAAATATGTTTAACATTACCTTATCGACATCTCTAGCTTTTGTAATAACATGAGATATCCATTGCCTTCCATAGCGATCGCGACGATATTATTTCCAAGGTATGACAAAAATAGACAAAGCCTTCTGCAATTGATTTGGCAACTGAAATGAATAACTGAAAAGTGATGCTTCGAAAGCGTTAAATATGCACGTTTTCTTGCCGTTTTTCACTCATAACTCGCGAACAAAGGCTAAAATTAAAAATGTAGTATGACAGAAACCTTCCCGGGAATGTACCCAACAACTTCCCAAAGTTTCATGGCGATCGGATGAATGGTGTGGTAATGCATAAAGAACACACACACACATACATTCATTTATATATATATATATATATATATATATATATATATAGATTAAAACGAGATATAAAATATCAATTAATTTAAACAACAATGGTGCAACCTGTAAATAAATGCCATAAGAAATGTAATTAAACTATAAATGGAGCAATAAAGTAGCCAAGAAAGAATAAACCGGCATCAAAAGATTATCCTTAAAAAAGAAAAAAAGATTATTAAAGTCTGTTAATTGTTTTGATATCATTTTGAACCGTAAACATTGTTTAACAGAACTCTCTCCGTCTTTGTAAAGTTTCATTTTACAGCCCGTTATGGTAAGAATTTAGGATCTAGCACGTTATAGAGATCATACAGGATACCACCGGATGTCACTGTCGTTGACTTTCCTTTATTACAAATTTATAATTTTCAACTTCCTTCATTTTAACCACTAGTAACAACTATTATTACTACTACTACTAATATGATCATGTATCTATTAATCATTTACAATATTCAAAATTGCATAACAATAAAAATTTGGTCCATAACGTACCTACTGGCAGTTATGCTTTTGACAAAAGACAATCGTAAGCCAACACAGTTTAATAGTATCCCTCAAAACATTACTTAACGGCCTACATTTCTCCCCCATTCATTCAAAGACTGCAACTTCATTTAAAAAAAAAGGATTTTTCCAGATTATTTATTATTTGCCTATTCTATAATGGTTTAACTTTATTATTGTATCATAAATAAATGTCAATTTTCAGAAAATGTAGAAGCTATGTTCATTTGTCTTCATGTCATTTGTTCCAAACGAATTGTTGCCAACCAAAAGATCCTGAATTCCGCTACATACAAAATTTCAAAAAAAAATTATGTATCAACATATGGGATTTGTTCGTTAATTATATTTATTATGTATTTGGTGTTGATTTGATTAAAAGAGTAAGGATTTTAAAAAACGCATTTAAAAATAGAAAATTGTCGCTTATAACATGTTAAAACATTATATAAATGTAAGTAATAAGAAGTAAGACATAAGAAACTGTAGGACTATTGTAGACATTACGCCTAGTAAGAACTGTAAATAGTGTATAATAGACATGAAACTTAGCATGCCTTCAGATTCCAATATCAAGATAACCTATTGTAAGTAACATTCGTTACATCTCCAACCCTAATGTACCTTCGGGTGAAATAGGGTTTTGTGTAATGTGGATATTCAATAAATAAATAAATAAATAAAATGTAAGTAATAATAAAAATAAGATTTTAAAATCCTTTTATTAATAATCACCTCTACTGTTCTAAGCACAAGCGAACTAAAATTATTTTCCTTTTAAAATCTATGATTCAAAATAAATCATACAACATTCGACCGTTACAAGAACTTAACAGACTCACACGCTAACCTCGTTTTGTTAACCTCGTGCTTGCCTGTTAAGTTCTTTATTGCGGTCTTACATCGTAAATAACTTAAACGGGGCTCTATTAGGAAGATACTAAATTCCATAGACTTCAAATTTTGGTGACACATATATTTTAGTAACAATGTGCATATAATAAATATGTAATATATGAATTTTATATAAAAATCTTCCTCTCAAATTTTCAGTTTTGATAATACATTTTTCTAGGAGGTACACATGTGAATAAATTGTGCTCTTGGCTCTGTTTTCTGGTAAAGGGTACCATTTCTATAATTGTTTGTTGTTGCCTTTGGACATACAACAAAATAATAATTTTACGATTTGACCACGCATGGATACAATGCACCATTTTACAATAAAATCCAAATAAATTCATAAGTAATGTTTTCTGTGAAAAATTCAAGACATTTTACAAAAATTACACCGCAAGGTACATTTTATATGAAAAATGTGGCTGTGAGCAAACGTAAGAGAAGAGATCAGGATTGCCAGACCAGAAACGTAGAACAGTCGTACCAATATTCGAAAATAGTCGTATGCTAGTTAAAACTGTCGTATACTTTGTGATGAACGGATTACGTTAATAATAATAATAATAATAATAATAATAATAATAATAATAATAATAATAATAATAATAATAAATCTTATACACCTTACATTATGTCATGTAATCGTTTAGAAATCATCTTATTTGTAAATGATTAGGCATGTTTTATTATCTTCCGATGTGCTAAATTTGATAAAATACAATACAATTAAATAAACAGTAGTTTCCACAGTGATGTAATTATTGCAAGAGGAACAGGACTGTTTTCCAATCATATTGATTTTAACAGCATGCTTACAACAAAAACCATGAGAAAAGAAAAGGCTGGAAATATATCAAAATTTAAAATTCGTCAGTAGACTGATTTAAAAAACTATAAAACTCTATGTTAAAAATAGTCATGATAGCGTCGTACGTCGTTCAAATCTATGAAATACTTGTATGTGTACGACTATAGTCGTACGTTTGGCAACCCTGGAAGAGATGCTGATGAGAGAAACTTATTGCGATATTTAATTGACGTAGGATATAAACTGACCAATTTTTAATTAAACAACTAGCTTAAAAGGCCCGGCGTCGCCCGGGTTTTTATTTTGTAATTTGAAATTAACTTAAGAAGGAATTTCGATTTTCAAAGTCTAGCGCCTTGTATAATATGTAGGCCTACAGGGGAACTTGAAATGAGGAAGAACGACTTATCCCACTCAAACTATTCCCTCAGAAAACGCTAGTTATGGCTTTTTATGGCTCACAGAGGATGTCGAATGTTGCATTCCGTTGCTTCTACACACCATGCCTGGGAGGAGTTGATATAAGAAGAAACAGAAATTCCGATTACGTAAGATTGTATTGTCTTTATGGAAATTTTTATTTCTCATTACATGTTACCATACAACCGTTTCGGAGCTGAAAAAAAAAATCACTTTTATACTTTCCTTCCCCAAAACCTGGGACATTATATACTGCGGGCATAGGACTGAAAATGTTCCACCCTATTTTGTCTTCTTGTAGATGTTTAGGGCCTATGATAAACATCCTACAGCTATGAGTGACGTATCAGTGGATAGGATTTTTTACAGACTTCTGATATAGCATACTCACTGGCACACACTTAAGCTGTCCTTGCAAAACGACCGCTTATCCTACATCAAAATGTGAAGTGAGAAAATGATATTTTCCATGTCGAGGGTAGAGAAAATTATGTGACTGCTTCACATTGTGCTTTGTTTTCTTGGTTTTCATTTTTCAAGAATTATTTTCACAAATGTATTAATTATATCGATAGCATCAGAATTTGTTAAAGCCCAGTATTATGTAATTCCCAAAGCCCTGTGAGAACACTGTAAACAATACACTGTTGTCATGATAACTGAATTGCATTTCATTTTTCAGTATAATATTTTCATAAATTACATAAATTTTCAAGGGAAGGAGTGGTTTGTTTGAATGTTAGTGTTCACCGCGTTACTTCCCGGGCTTAACCGGGTATATGTGAAAATTTTGTGCAAATTGGTCAAGAAATGTAGATTTGTATAGGGAACATACATACCCACATATATAAATACACACTTTCGATTTGGCTTGGGTGCAAGACTCACACTTCTTTTTTTTTTTTATTCTTTTTTTTTTTTTATTCTTTTTTTTTTTTTTGTTTGTTTGTTATGAATACATGTGACAGCTGAACTCTCAACCTGTGAATATGTCACACTTCTTTTGTCACACTTCAATTTTTTAATTTTTTTTATGTAAACAATTGACAGCAGAACTCTATAACTTTGCCTTATTTTACATTTCCGACCTTTTCCGTGGATTTTCCAAAAAATTTCTTTCATACAAACCTTGTCCTGACAATTTTCGAACACAACAACAAAGGAATCAGCCAAATCGGTCGAGCCGTTCTCAAGTGATGCGGCAACATACATTATGGAAATTAATTTTTATTAATATAGATCTGAAATTAACTAAAGAAGGACTTTCGATTTTCAAACTCTAGGGCCTTGTATAATATGTAGGCCTACATAGAATTTGAAATGAGGAAGAACGACTTACCACACTCAAACTATTCCCTCAGAAAACGCTAGTTATGGCTTTTTATGGCTCACAGAGGATGTCGAATGTTGCATTCCGTTGCTTCTACACACCATGCCTGGGAAGGGTTGAAATAAGAAGAAACAGAAATTTCGATTACATAAGATTGTATTGTCTTTATGGAAATTTTTATTTCTCACTCTCAGGTTACCATACAACCGTTTCGGAGCTGAAATAAAAACAAATCAATATTACTTTCATACTTTCCTCCCCCAAAACCTGGGACATAATACTGCGGGCATAGGACTGAAAATGTTCCATCCTATTTTGTCTTCTTTTAGGTGTTTATGGCCTATGATAAACATCCTACAGCTATGAGTGACGTATCAGTGGATAGGATTTTATACCGACTTCTGATATAGCATACTCACTGGCATACACTGAAGCTGTCCCTGCAATACGACCGCTTATCCTACATCAAAATGTGAAGTGAGAAAATGATATTTTCCTTGTCGAGGGTAGAGACACTTATGTGACTGCTTCACATTGTGCTTTATTTTCTTTGATTTCATTCTTCAAGAATTATTTTCACAAATGTATTAATTACTGTACATCGATAGCATCAGAATTTGTTAAAGCCCAGTATTATGTAGTTCCCAAAGCCCTATATGAACACTGTAAACAATACACTGTTGCCATGATAACTGAATTGCATTTCATTTTTTAGTATAATATTTTCAGTAATTATATACATTTTCAAAGAAAGGAGTGGTTTGTTTGAATTTTAGTGTTCACCGCGTTACTTCCCGGGCTTAACTGGGTATGTGTGCAAAATTTCGTGCAAATTTTCCACAATTTGTAGATTTGTATAGGGAACATACATACCCACATACATTCATACACACTTTCGATTTGGCTTGGTTGCAAGACTCACGCTTTTTTTTTTTTTTTTTGTTATGAAAACATGTGACAGCGGAACTCTCAAACTGTGAATATGTCACACTTCTTTTGTCACACTTCAATTTTTAATATAGGCTAAAGACAAATACAAGGTGCAGTTTAGGCTCCGCCCACTCGATATTCACATTTTGTTTCTCAGCGAACAGGGTGACCAAACTATCCTTGTATATTTTCGCCGACACTCCCGACCATACCAAATATTAAAAATGCGAGAGTGCCCCTTGTACTAAATATCAAAACTGCGAGATTGGCCCTTGTACCTAATATTAAAAATTCGAGAGTGCCCCTTGTAACAAATATTAAAAATTCGAGAGTACCCACAGGTTTGCCTTGTACCCAACGGTTTGTCAGCCTGTTTATCCTCGAAGAATTCGCTAGATCGTGGTATAAAAGGAGGTGCTTCGCTGGGGGTGGGTTAGAGCGGGTTATGTCTCATGCGACGCTGCACCTTATATTTGGTTTTTCCCTCTTTTTTTTATGTAAACAATTAACAGCAGAACTGTCTAACTGTGCCTCATTTCACACCTTGTCCTGACAATTACGCACACAACAACAAAAGAATTAGGCAAATCGGTCCAGCCGTTCTCAAGTGATGCGGCAACATACATTTTGGAAATTAATTTTTATTAACATAGATTACATAAAGCAATTTTCATAATCTTTACGGAACGGATTTTATGTATCAATATAAGCAATAATCAAATGAAATCATCAGTGAGCTATATGTTTTAAATCAATGATGACAATTTCAGGGGAATTACTGATTTTCATGAATGGCAATTTAAGAAGTAGAATAAAAAGCCTCTCATTTTTAATAACGCATAATTTACATAAATTTTATATCTAGACTTTTATACATTGTTTTAGGAAATGCATTTATATGTCAGTGGTAAAATTAAATTTCTGCACACTAATATTGATTGGACATTATATTTTTAAAATGACAAACGATAAAAATTGGATCATATTTTATTAGCGGAGGAAATGGACTTTTCAGGTTAACAAGATACAGAAAAATGTATACACACTTTGAACTGTTATAGAAAATTTATTTCCCGTTCTACAAGGTTCAAATTCTGGGAGAAAGTAATGTTAGCCTATACTTCTTCAACAGGGGCAGCAGAATAGTTTCAACAATCGTGCCAATAATCATCCAACAATGAAAAGTACCAAACAATGCTTGCTCATTCCATATTCCCTGCCATTCGTGCATTATATGGTTTTATTACCAACAAGATGGCGCTCCGCTACACTGTCAAAGGACATACGAGCATACCTGGACCAAAATTTGCCAAGGCAGGGAGTCAATCGAGTTTCCTGTATGCTCTCCACACCTAACGCCGCTGGATTTCTTCTTAAGGGGTACTGTAAAAGATGTGTACAAACGTAAACAGCTAACTTAGACACACTTTGGAATGAGAATCAAGCGGTTTGCGCAGAAATCTCATTGGACACTTTGGTACGATGTACGGAATCAGTGGCGACTCGTAGGCCTACTCAGAAATGTATTGATGCTGAAGGCCACCATTTTGAACATTTGAACAATCACATGTTCATTTGAAAGTAATGTATTTTTCAAATTGGACTTTAAGCTTTCCATTTCCAGAAATTTAACCTCGTAGAACGGAAAATAGATTTTCTATGACACTTCAAAGTGTGTATAGATTTTTCTGAAGCATCTGTATATACCACGAAAATTCAGTACCGGTATAACCTTAAGAACCTAGAACCTCTACCAAATACCAGTCTGGGCTCGAACATATTCAATACCTTAGTATAATCTAAATTGACCTAGGGTAAATCCGGGTGAGATGGCCACGCTTTTTTAAATGCTCAATAACTTGAAGGATTTTCAAGATAATTTGTGTGCAAAATGTTCAGTCAGGTCCCTGGATGTCACATTTTCATAACATAATGTTTTATGGAGAAAAAAAGTAATTTAGGGTGAGAAATAACAACATTTTAAAAAACGGTACGTTGGCCATCTCACCCGAGGTGTCAGGGGGAGATTGCCATAGGACATAGGGACAGTCGGTCACATCATTTTCGAAGAGTAACAAAGTAGAAAGACTAGGTAGCTGTACTTCTATAAATATATACAAACAAAATAAACTAAAGTGATAAAATAAGTAAAAAAAACGTAAAAATAAACATATTTTGGAAAACAGAATCAATTCTGAGTAACTGAAAAGTTCTGATACATTTCTGAAAAGATAACTAAACTCTACTGCATGCTATTACATCCGATGGAGGGGAAGGGCACACCATCTAACCTCTACATCATTTATCTGCATCTTTCGACTTCGTTAGTTGATGGCAGGATCGAGAGCACCTGGTCAGCATACCGACTTCCATGACAGCTTTTAAGTAAATAAATAAATAAATAATTTTGAAAATGAATTGAAGAATTTATTTAATTAGGGGTATACTGTCAAAGTCGTATCTATTTACAGACATCTTTCTGGATTGGATTTTCAAAATTGTTTCATTAAGGTGTACGTATTAATATGTTCGTTTATGTCATTTCCCTAGCAATACAAATAAATAAGTAATTGAGAATCGATGGAAATTAGTCTTAAGTGAACATTTTTACATTTCATGTTAGAAAAAATCAGAAGATCTTGAAAATATGGCTCTTAAGTTGTTGGCCAACTCTCCCGGAAAAACAGTGGGCCATCTCTCCTATTTGTAAAGGTGAGATGACCATAGTCAGTAGTTAAAAATGGAAATGTTTAGAACAGAACACGCAATGCAAGTGAAATATATAAGGTTCGCTCACCTCACACAGTAAGTATCGTTTAACTGGTTAGTAATAATGTCGGACTTCTGCTCATTTCATTCAACATACATAAAATAAACAGCCAGTTCGAAAACAATAATGTTAAATTAATCGCGGATTTCTAAATATAAACAGCGCAGGTGTTCAACAATCGACTCTTAGTACAAAAAGCTTGCCGCCTACCAAGTTACGTTCAAATATGTTTATCGGCCTTGAAATCAGAGCGATTGGTCGTCTCCCCCGCGTGGCCGTCTCTCCCGGAATTACCCTATTAGTCATCTTTCACTACATCAATCATCCGAATGTGGAATTATTTTCGAAACCCAAATCAAGAACTGCCGGTCATTAGTAACAATCAAATTGCAGTTAACACATTATTATGTTATTTTATTTATTATTTATGTTCCGTAAAATATTGTTAATTCATTAATTTTTAAAAGTACTAATTGTAAATAAGCGTTAATTTTTTACGGCATTTTTTAAATTTGTTTTGGTCTTAGCGCAACCCTTAATTGTGAGTTTATATGAATTCTAAATAATACCCTTCTCTTACTGGTTGAAAATCTTCATGGTTTTTTGTTAATACATATTAATTAACATAATATAAATACAGTATATATTGATGGAAGTATAAATATTTTGTTATATGCCTTTCTGATCATCACTTTTTTGTAACACATTATGTAAAGGAAATTACGATGAAAAGTTAGCCTGCCATAATATTTTCCCATTTCGAGAAAATAAAATTAAAGGTAAACCATGTGGCTTATTACAAGCATTCCTTCTTTTTAACATACTTTGAAAGACTTAATAAGAAATGAAAACTTTTCTTTTGAAAGATGGGGACATTCATTCCAAGAAGCTTCCCTGTTATAAAACCAGACACTTTCTTGCGATGAAAGTTGCGCTTTTTACAGCAATACATTTCCATATTATATCGCTGCAGCTTCTGGTTTTTAGTTTGGTTTCTTTGTCTGACACCGCCGCTTAGTAAGTGGTCGTCAGGTGAATGATGAGTTTGTTAATACCACACACACGCTGCTTCTATTATATCACAGCACTACCCCATCATCTGCCACAATCTGCTATGTAGAACGGAAATGAACATGAAACGAGGGTTTTTTTTTTGTTTTGTTGTTATCTAATTACGTTACTTAGATTTACCTGTTAATGGCGCACTGCGTGGGATTATGAATGAATGACACAAAGTGCAGATAGGTTGTAAGTAGTAGGCCGTCTTGATGTCTGCAAGGCTTAGATGCTTAGTCCGTGACGTCACAGCGGAGGGCAAATTCAGTGACTGGACGATGATATGTTTTATTTTGTTTGCATTTAAAGAATAGCTATTTTTGTATCAAGTTCTCAAAATGAGGCTTTAGTGGACGAATCAATTATTGCGGACGAGGCTTAGGGTAAGCCGAGTCCGAAATACTGGATGAATCCCCTAAAGCTTTTCCGTACATAGTGCATACAATAGTATTTAGTCAAAGCTCCCTATACCATGTAAAACAAAATAAATTTTTTAAAAAATTGATGTGAAACACAACATAACTTCCTCTGCCAAAACAAAATTTTTAATTTAAATTAGCTGTAAAAATGAAGAGAATGTCGTTATTACATAGCATCACATCCCCGAAGGATACACATCCCAAATAAAATATGATTAATGCACTCACGTAACTTTATTACATCTTTCTCAGTTCACATTCTGATATAGAATAAGAGGCCATATTGCAAAGAGCGCGTGTTCAGTTGTTTCAGTTTGATGCAAAGCTTTTTCCTTTCTACGGATAGAGGTTGGCTTATAACTACCCTTAGGAAAATGTTTACAAAAAAATGTTTCAAATACAGGTTTTAGCTCTTAATGTAAGCATGTCATATATAAAATTTAAACAAAATATAATTACAATGTCACTGAAACCGAAATCGGTTGCAAAGGATATTTTAGACAGATCAAGGTAAAAGAAACACTTTTAACGGTGGATTATATTAATTTAAACAAAAGAAATATACCAATGAGTGGTGTAAAATCTAGAGTGATAGGGGAAAAGCGAATAAGTCAAAATACCAAAGTTTTCGAAGAAAAAAATAATTATTTATTTTCACAGCATTTTTACAATATTTAGATCAGTCCACCCAAATATGTTTATCTCGTATAAGATACCACGTAAAAAATATTGGTGTACTGAACTAAGTAGTGTAACAATGCTGTGGAAATAAATTGTTCTTTCCTGAAACTTTGGAATTTTGACTTAGTCGCGTTTTCCCTATCACTCTAGAAATAATTATACCACTTCAGGGATCCCAACTACGGTTTCAGCCACATGGAAAATACTATTTTAGTTCAAAATTTTTAAAATTCATTATACTTTTTCAAATGTTAAATGGTAGCAAAAATTTGGCATATTTGGTGGCAGAAAATAGTTTTCCACTCACCCCTTATGTTGTCAGCCATGATTTTATTTTGCTCGTAGGATTCCTACACTCGCCGTTACGGGCTCTTTTTGTAAACATACCAACTCGCAAAACAAAACCTTGTTTTTATCACTTGTTTAATAAATAACTAATTTAATACTAGTGCAATAATTTGCATCTTTCACTTGGTGTCTTGTGCTACAGTTTCTATTTTTAATTAAAGTTGACTAGAAAATATCATGCAGAGAGTAGATATTTTCTCTATCAGCCTCCGCTGATGTTTACTGGTTACCTTACCATGAAACTGTTTATATAGTTTAACTCTTATAAATTTGGTAGATCAGATGCTGGGATTATGAAACGTACGCTGTATGTCAGAAGATTTAGTAATGTAACCCGTGCAGCAACAAAATTAATTGTAACACTGAACACGCACTCAGGTGGGCTTCACTCCTCGTGTAATGGTTTATAACAAGTGGAAAATAAAAAAAAATGCATCTAAGTTATTGCTCTAACGTACCTAATTACTGCGGCAAACGGCGTTTTTTGTACCAAACCTGGTGGTACCTACCTTCATTCCGGTCGTTTATAATTAAGGAACGACTCCTGCACTATAATTACAGGAGACGAATGTTCCCTAGTGACGAAAGATCTGAATTAGGAAGATTTTTATAAGCATTTACTCTAACTAATACAGAAATTTATATGTCTATAAAATAAACCACATCAGTTGCCCTCAAGCTTAAACAATTCGTGACGTATTTTTAAAGTACTATAACCAAGCTCAGGGAGTGAATATTTTAATTTTATCGGAAACGCAAATTCTGCAATGGCGGTCATTGCATGAGGAAACCTCGGCATCCTCAACTAATGTCAGCTGCCAGGGCCAAATAGATAGTACCCCCCAATAGATAGTATTTAATTTCTGGTAAGCTAAATCGCTAAATCGAATAAAATCAGGTAAAATGATGTAACAAAGTGCCCGAATGCTTTTCTTTAACCAGTGATAATTGCAATTATGATATGCAGAAAATAGGCTAAGTTTTTTTTAATCAATTTCCGAGTTAGGCTCCAGATCGATTCTTTAAACAGGGCTTACGGAAGGGCATAGGTCTAATTAGATAAGCATATGTGAAGGAATATGTGGGTAGTGTTATTTGTAAAAGCTACCTGTATTGCAACTTCCAAAGCCGTATATGAACACTGTAAAACAATATGTTGTCCTGATAACTGATTTGCATTTAAATTCTGTATAGGCCCTAATACATCACCATGAAATAGACACTAATTTGGGCTTACTCCGGTACCGGTCAACCGATTTGGTCCAATATCAACAGGCTTCTTCCCATGGACATCATAAACGGGTATACCAAGTTTCATGAAAATCCGATAAAGCGTATTCCAGTTATCGCGCGTACACGGACAAACATTTTCCCGTCCACCACACAATCTCAGAAATTACCATTCCGGCACTTAATCCCTATAATATAAAGCCACATGGCTGACTGACTGACTGACTGACTCACTGACATTAATGTTTGCCCACTTCCAGATGACCTAGAACCTTGAAATTTGGTACACATATAGCTTTTAGGCTACAAACCACAGGAAAATTCCAAAAAGTTAATTTTTTTAATTTTTAGCCCTAAAAACCCCCCGAAAAGGGGCTCGGCTCGGCACACCGACATTAATGTTTGCCCACTTCGAGATGAGCTAGGAACTTGAAATTTGGTACACACATAGATTTTAGGCTGTAAACCACAGAAAATTCCAAAACTTTAATGTTTTTAACTTTTGGCCCTAAAAACCTCGCGAAAAAGGGCTCGGCTCGGCTCACCGACATTAATGTTTGCCCACTTCAGCTGAGCTAGAAACTTGAAATTTTGTACACATATAGCTTATAGGCAGTAAACCACAGAAAAATTCCAAAAAGTTAATTTTTTCCAATTTTTAGCCCTAAAAACTTCCGAAAAAGGGCTCGGCTCGGCTCACCGACATTAATGTTTGCCCACTTACAGATGAGCTAGAAACTTGAAATGTGGCACACATATAGATTTTAGGCTGTAAACAATAGGAGAATTCCAAAAAGTTTATTTTTTAATTTTTAGCCCTAAAAACTCCCGAAAAAGGGTTCGGCTCGGCTCACTGACATTAATGTTTGTCCACTTCCAGATAAGCTAGAAACTTGAAATTTGGTACACATATAGCTTTTAGGCTGTAAACCACAGGAAAATTCCAAAAAGTAATTTTTTAAAATTTTTAGCCCTAAAACCCCAGGAAAAGGGCTCGGTTTCCAGGGCAACGGTATTATCAAACTGTGTTCACGTATGGCTCTGAAAGTTTAGAAATAATTATTTCCGTAAACCTAACGGGGTGGTCGAGATAGTAGTGTCTTGGACTTTCGTTCTGAAGTCTCAGGTTCATAATAATTAAATCCAGTTAAAATATTTTTGTCCAGAACTAACAAAATTTTCTTCTATCTATTAAAGAAATTTCACAACTTAAATTCTTTAATTATAACTCGGAGATGAAGTCCCGCATTCTTTACAACATATTATAACCAATTTTACTTGTCTTTTCTATGATTTCCCTGGTCGTAAAGGCAAATGCCAAATTGAATATTTACATACCATGTATCTTAGTCGCTATTTCATCTTGTATCATGTCCATTTAAATTAATATCAGTTGAATTTTACTCCATAAAATACACCATAAATGTACGTACACTTCCAGTTGGTCTAGAAAACTTAGACTTGGCAAACTGATACCTTTCAGCTTGCAACCGACGGGAAAATTCCGAAAAAACCCCAAAGTCTTCCCATATTTATTTTTTCAGGTTTATTGTGACAATAAAAGGTAATAGCCAATACAGCAGACTAAATACACGCATTCTATCTCCATTGATCTGTT
Organism: Ectobius pallidus; assembly: GCA_964059195.1. Taxonomy (NCBI): domain Eukaryota; kingdom Metazoa; phylum Arthropoda; class Insecta; order Blattodea; family Ectobiidae; genus Ectobius; species Ectobius pallidus. Next base: position 112,675,417 of record CAXKWD010000004.1, on the reverse strand, counting down.
AAAAAAACCTTTCCCGAGAACCTTATGGGCGGTTTGGGGGCACAGCCCCCAATGAACGAAGCGAGTAACTAGTTATAAAACAATACCTTAGTTCACAGTTAATCCATGTCGAGTTTTCAGCTCATGTACTGAGAATCCCTGAATCCAAAGAAACTGTGAATTATTTAAAAAATCATTTTATATTTGGGTACTGGATATGTGACACGTAGATTACTACCACGTTATGCAAAGAAAATTTCATTTTTCGTAATTTTCTTGAAGATGACTATAACGATTTCGTTTAAATGTTGTACATTAGATGCTTATAAAGAAGGTTGCGTATTAATGTAGGCCTATTGCAACTTAATGTTTCTTCAGGCCATATACCTAAAATATATATATATTTTTTAGATTTCAAGGTTTGAGGTGTATAGAAGACTCTGCATAATAGTCCACATCATGTAGCCTATTTGTTATTTGTACAGATATTTAGTTTTTTAATACGGCCTAATTTATTTAATGCACATCTCAAAGCTTTCAGACTGAATCGACTGAAATTTCTTAGCCTGTAGAGATATCCTAGGGGGAATATTTGAACCAAAAATGGGCCTACGGGCAATTTTATAAAATTTCAATCATCACTCTCTTAATAGGAAATGTTAAAAATTTGGTTCAATATCAAATATTATTACACAATACAAGATTTTAAACATTGTGGTTAAGTTTATGGAATTATTAAGAAGTCTGAGCACTCGAGTGAATTGATTGAAATTTCTTAGCCTGTACAGATATCCTAGGGAGAATATTTGAACAAAAAATGGACCTACGGGCAATTTTATAAATTTTCAGTCATCACTCTCTTAATAGGAAATGTTTAAAAAATTGGTTCAATAGCAAATATTATTACACAATACAAGATTTTAAACATTGTGGTTAAGTTTATGGATAGATATGTAATGTTCTAAGTTTATGGAGTTATTAAGAAGTCTGGGCTCTCAAACTCATTCTAGTGTTGATTTAATTCATGCAAGCAGGTGAAGAGAGGGACAGAATGTATGTAAACACATTCTTCCACACGTCACACTTGATGCTCTTCTAAACATAAGGATTATTTAAGCCAATTATTCTTCTTTACGCCCTAAGTATACAGAACTAGGTCTAGTGTGAAACAGGACCCAAAACAGATAAAACTCATTAAAAAGTGTGAACCGTGATGTTGTTTTATGTAGATTATATGGAGACTATTACCATTGGAATCGGGATAAATTGTTCTACATGCTAATAAGGAAAATAATGAGTTTAGTGTGTAATAAATCAGTTTTACGCCATTACTTGGAGCTAGAACCTTAGTAACAACGTTTAACGAAGTGGTTTTAAAATTAGACTAAATTACCAGAATACAAATAATGAAACATTCCTTATAACTTATTGAAGGGAGCGTTAGGTGTGATCAATAAAATGCATTTCTATTCTTTTTTTTATTGTAAAAGTAGTTTATGTAGGCCTATGTCTCTTTTATCCCAGATCAATAAAGTATTCGAAACCATTGAAGTATTTCTTCGCAGAAATTAAATTATTTTATTATTAAATTGTTAGCTTGACGTCGATAAAGCAACGAAGGAACAAAAACTAGGCTACTTTATTTCTCTGAGCTAATACCATGCATGTCTTAGCTTACATTATAGGACAATTTACAAACTATTTTATAAGTACTTTTCTGCAAATCAAAAAGTTATTCATACTATTACTGGGAAAAAAGTATTTTATGCCGCCCACGAGTTTTCCACTCCCACTCTTCTTTTTTTTTAATATGAAATATTATTTTGTTGTTTATAGTTGTGACATATTATGTTTGGTGCAAGGGACTTTTATTATTCAGTGGCATAAATTACCGTTTCGCCCTATTACTTATTATTATTGTTATTATTATTATTATTAGTATTATTATTATTATTATTATTAATTTTTCATACATAAGAATTTCATTAGATTCATTCATTGTTACCTTTAATGAATTATTTAGTTCACTGTTTACAAGATTTCATAGTTACTCTTTCTATTTTGACATTCTTTATTTAAGTTACACCATTTTTACTTTTACATGGTGCTACAGGGTCAAGGATACCACCCGACCGCTGCGTCATCTACCATAGGCAAACGGCAGGATTGGGGGGCATGTGCACAGCATGCCGATACCCACGGCCGTCAATGGTGGTTTCCATGACCGGAGCCGCTACTTCTCTATCAAGTAGCTCCTCAATTTGAATCACGAGGCTGAGTGCATCCAGTTCCAGACATCCCTACCTCAGAAAAATCCGAGGAGGTACCGTGGATCGAACCCGGGCCGACGGATTTGTAGACAGCGACGTTAACCACAAGACCACGCCGTCGGTTTGTGATTTTCCTAACCGTCATAAAAGTTTTAGGCCTAACTTATCGAGTTATGTCTTAAATGCCGTATGATTATCTTCAGGTACTTGAGAAGTATAAACTTTTTACTACTCAAATTACGTTAATCAAAACATGTAAACTACATTACACTCCGTGGTGCTACATCCCTGAAGAACTGGGCCTACCATCTGACCTCTGCATCATCTAGCATAAGCAGATGGTGGGTTTGGGGGCACAAGTTGTAGTCAGCATGCTGACATCCACGGCCGTTAATGATTATCAGAACCGCTACTTCTTTATCAAGTAGTTCCTCAGTTTGAACCACAAGGCACAAGGCATCCCGTTCCAGACCTCTCTACCTCATAAAAATCCGAGGAGGTACCGGGGATCGAACCTGGGCCTGGGGATCCTTAGGCGCTACGCTAACTACGAGAACACGCAGGTAACCAATAAAATTTATACTTCAATAAAAATCCCCAAACTGAAAAGTATATTATGTGAAAATTATGTGACTATGATACGATACTAAAGTTTATTAAAAATAACAACTTAAACTTTGCACGTTGCATACCTCATATAATTCCATGATATAGATTTGAAGACGTTATTTTCCACACCCCTGATTCTGAGTTAAACTGTGTCTGCTTCTTCAGTGTCATCTGATTTTTCTCACTTAGAACAAAATCTGAAAATCTGTTCAAAATAAATTGGTTCAATAAATCGAGAGATTGGTGCTGTTTCTGCTTAACCAGTGGATGGAAGTCATTTGTATTCAAACACGTCATTGAATATATGCTGCGTTTAATGAAGTCAAACAGAATGGGCATCTCGCAATGAGCAAGAATTAACGTGAGAGGAATAAGCAGATTGCTATCCGCTATACAATACAGTTTCCGTTGTCTGTCTGTCTGCCTGCTCTTTCCTCAAGTAACCTACCACCACCTGTCTAATCTACATACCCACCTTACTCTCTCTTGACTAGTTTTTTTGTCTTCATTATTTTCGTTTTTTATTATTTAACGACAATCTGTTTTGCATCGAGATATTTTTAACCTCTGACAGCATCATTGAAATATTATAATTACGAAAGTGGAGGCAGATTGGTAGCAAATATGATGGGTGTGTTTTGCTAGGAACGTCGAAAAATATTCACTGAATAAAACATTATACTTTTTCATAGATACTGGAAAAGATAAGAGTACCTTTACCACATCAGTAACCCAGTCCTAATCACCTATTTTATCTCTTCCAGAGGTAGCCTTTCTTTAGACGACCATTTATTTTCGTAACTCATGTTAACTCACAGGTAGCCAGATACAAATCTAATGGGATTTCTTTTCTTAGTACAAGCTTGTTATCCTATAAATTGATTTTGTGCACCCGAATGGGCTACAGTGATATAGTTCATTCAAACTTGAGAAATGCTATAATTTTAAATTCGTAATATACACTAAATAGAAAAACTTTGAAGTATGATGGCCTAAAGAATTATAGTTGTAATCTTGCATTATAAAATGTTGCTAATTAGCTTTGTTGTATGGACTGTTGGCTCCTATATTTTAAATTTGGTATATTTATTTATTTTTGTTCATTTTGTTCGTAATCACTGGTCAAGTATAGAATCATTATAAACTCATCTGAAGAATTCAGCAAGATGCTCAGGCATAGCATATACAGGTCTATTCAACTAATTCATCTGTAATGCGCATATTGCATGGAAAACAGCAAAATATTGTTTTGTAAATACTCAAATTCAGTTTGAAATGGGCTATTACTGAAGAAACTAATCAACATCTTAAATCTACATGTACAGTTCCACAGCATAAAAGAGACTTCGGAATAAGCTAGTCCTTGTGTCGCGGAGTTTGGTTAATACAATCATATTTAAATACTTGTAATAAAAACAAATTTAGATTTTTTTAAATTCGTGAACGGTAGGCTATGTTCTTTTATTTAATTTAATTGTATAAGTTAATGGAACGCCTTGTGAACCTGTAATCATTTATATGTTTTTCTTTTAATAATTATAATTTATTATTTAGTGATGATCATTTTGTTTTTTTCAATGAAACTATTATAGAATCTCATACCAGAGTCAGAGATATGCCTTAGACCTGTTTCAATATTACATTTAGGTTTAAGAAATGGGAAAGAAATTACGCATCTTCTTGTAGCAAACTGATTATCAAGTTTCATAATTTCAATGTGCCCATTGAAGCCTGAAATTGCAGTAGTTAAAGGAAGAAAGGGCCGATATTGTAATTTCAATTAGATCTTTAAAATTGCAAAATATTAAACATACATAAGCCTAATAGCGTCATGTGTACACCATATTATATACAAGTTATTTTTACCGAGAACAGCTCAAATTATATATCGGACCAGACTTTTAGAAATAGGCCTATTGTAAACTCCTTTTAGGATAAATAAACGTGGATAAGGTGCACTGTTTTCGTATTAATTACCACAACATTTTATGACAGTTTAACCCTTTTCTGGCGAGACTTTATTTCTCAAACAATATGTAAACCCAAGTCGGATTGGGAAGAAAATAGTCTTCACATTGATAAGTTCCGTAGTATTGTGTTGTACAAAATTCTGTAACCTTGCATGAAATTTAAATTTCTTTGGCAAATTATTTTCTAGTTTACGAATACAATTTAAACAGCTGCATCCAAAAGGATACATTATTAATATATTTTAAGAGTTGAACTTTATATATCAAGTTTACAATATAGCACAGCAATAAAGCATAGTTTGTATTGAAAGTTGTGTGAAAGTGATGAAAATTATGTAGGATACTAGAGCTCAGCTATATATGTTATACTTATGTATACCGGCGTATATCCGACCCATTGAGAGCACTGCATGTTATTTCAGAAGAAATGAACAACAGAAGAATCCCTTTTCCCCTTCTTCATATTTTGATTTTAATTTTTTAAGCCGTGTTTTGATGTATAGCTATGTTTATACTTATTATAATACACTAAACTGAGTGAGTGCATTCATGGTGTCTTTCTTGTTCAGACTGATTTTGGCTTTACATTCGTAATCATCATTTTCCTAAACTCCTTCATGGATTTTAATTCTACATACAACTAGCACTAAGACTGGTTAAGTTATCTACACAAACTATGGCAGGCCTATAGCAATATGAGTGAGAGAAGGGCGCCAATAAAAACAGTATATAGTAGTGGCAATCATCAGAGTTCCACTTGTTTGCAAAGGGACCCTTTGACTCTCCTGTGATGAGCATGTGGTGAAAGGTTTACTACATATTTATCTGTTTGTTATTATTTCTCTTATTGTGTCTGTCTTCTGTGGAAAAAATGAACCGCTAAACATAAGCTTTATTTTCCAATATATCTTGAAAAGCTGGCAACGTTATAGATACTACATATGATGGGCTGTCAGCCCAACACCGTAGAAGAGTCAACTTACTTTCTATAGTTATAATCAAGCAATTGCACTCATTCTTTCAACTAGATCTATCCTTGATGATTTTGTTCTAGTTGTACACCGCGTAATAGTTAAGTTGGTATCTTACTGCGATCATAAATGTCTCAGATCTGTGTATAAGTATTATTTTATAGTGATGGATATTATTTTCTAAGAATAATTCCGATAATAAACTATAGGAGGACACAGTAAAAAGTAAGTAGTGCAAACCATATTGCACCTAACCTAAATATTTTACGACTTGTATGGCATATTACAAATTTTTTCGTATGAAAATCTACTGTAAACCTACTGGAAATATCTACTGGAAATATCTACTGTAAATCTGTCTGGACTCGGACACTAAAAGCTTACAATGTCGAAAAAACAGAGCCATATTGAATTGTATGAGAATAAAATGCGATAACTCTGCCTTGTCAATTTAAAAGTTGTTAAATATTAAAAATTAAATATATTCCGTCCAAGGTTCAGTTCAGAGTTATCCAGCATAGCTGCATAACCGCATTTCACTTGGTTTGACGTGGCTATGATTTTAATTATTTAAATTTTATCACTGAAGAAAACCGGAAGTAGGTTGAATATGAATGAATGAATGAATTTTAGCCTTCAGAATCCCTTAAGGGCCATGGCCTCCTGCTGTTGCAGGGAAAAGCCCTCTAGTTTGACTCCCTAGGTGGGCTAGTCCTAAAGAGTAAGGAGTTTGTTCATGTACTTAACCTAGTTCACTACTCTCAAATTATACACTATATATACAGTTTTTCCATATCCTTCCACAATTGTCTGTCTCTTGCGCTTCTGCTCCACTGAGCCCCCGCCGTCTTCTTGAAACCTTCTGCCCAACGGATCTTTTGCCGTCCCACGTTCCTCTTGCCAATTCTGGGGTCCCACATCGTTAGCGCGTGCGTCCATCTCCGAAGGCTAGGCGCATATTGGGGCGCGATTGACGCGTGTGACGCGACGTGGCACAGTGCGAGTTTTTGTAACATACTTAAAATGAATGGGTTAGCGCAAATTGACAACGCGTCGCTACTCAGCGCGAATCGTGTGATACTACAGACATGTGGCACAGTAGCAGAGCCACAGTTTCTCGCGCCACACGTCACACTTGCCTTTTGTTCTCTGACTGTCACTCAAAGGTTTTGGTGTCCGGTTGTGCATTTTTCCTTTATTCCATGAACAAAAACATTTTTTTATTTACGATGTTGGTCGAGTAAAAGCTGACAGAGGCGGTAAGGAAACACCCAGAGCTGTACGACACAAACAGTCCAAATTACATGAAAGCTATATTGAAAACAAGAATTTGGACGGACATCGCAAAGGAGCTGAACTTGAAAGACGCTACCATTTTATAATTAATGTCTCTATTTTAACCTTTATAACACATTTCATATCCTACAATCCTTCTAATTTTACTCTGTGCTTGTAGATTTTTTCCTAGTTGACTCACCCACAAACAAATCATATGTAATTTAGAATCGATAATTTTAACTAAGTTCTATATGTGCTAGCAGAATGTATCAGAAAATAGAATTGCAGTATAATTATTAATAACACAATGTTTAATAACAAGGTTGTGAGGGGAAAATATTTAGAAATGAATTGGGTAAACAAACCAATGAACGAGTTAACCTGTTCCAAGAACCGTATTCCCAGAATCCAACATCAGTAACCGCTTAACTTGAGGATTCTCTACTTTCCTTTTATATTCCCTCTTGTACCGCAATTTCTAAATTAATTTAAAAACACACCCACAAATCAGGGTTCAAATCAAACATTTCACGAGTAGGGGGAATTAATATGGGTCCAAATTTATTCATGTTGTTAACAGAACATCCACTCTCTATACTCGACAGACTACCACGGAACACCAATCACTATCACTATTGCACTCATTGCCATCAGGGTTGCCAGGTTTTTCTACACCACTATAGGTAATTGCAAAACAAATAAATAGTGCAAAATTATGTTGCACAAACTTTCTCGCATCTCGTACGTGTTAAAGGCTAGCACAGAAAAAAAGGAAATTAAAGAGACAATTAAATTTTATTTATTACATTTTCGTAAATCTAACAAGTATTTAGAACGGAAAGTATCAGGGTCGATCTTTATGTCCAATGCTTTTAACGTGAAATAATAATAATAATAATAAATGAGTAATAATAATAATAATAACAACAACAATCGGTAGTTTTAAATTATTAGTAAGTTATGACTTTCGAATGACCATTTATCAAAGAAAAAATCCCAATAACCATTGTCATACGAAAAATCGGCACACCTGCCAACCTGGATTGCCACAGATTCTTCAACCGTTCTGTTGCCCGGCAAGAAGAAACAAACACCAAACCGTCCACTGTCATGCTTCTGTTTACTCCATGCATATCAGTGCTTGTTAGATAAATATTGCTTCGCATTGTGCTTGTGCACATCAAAAAGCGGCATTATGAAGAGCAATTCTGATGCTGTTCTAATATCTCTCCTATCTCATGAATGTTCTCAGTAAGCACATGTAAGCTAGATGTCGTCTTGATTTCGTATTAAACACAGAATCTATTCAAGGAGGAAGAAAGTGTGCCTATAACTTAGGCCTAAATTCAAAATTTTTACAAAGGTATTACGTATGTGAGGGAGAATACTTCTTTTCTTTTTCTAGATCGTCTTAGCCTATGTTCTGTTTAGAGCAAAATATCCGCGATTTCGTAAAATAAAACAGCATCAACCAGGGCCGTAGCTAGGCGCTGGCGACATGTGCCCCCGCCAAGGGCGCAGGTACAAAGAAGGCTCAAAATTAACCATGAAAAATTCAGCCTTTTTTTTAGACCGGTGCAATTTATCAAGCAATGAACATTCCACGTTAATGGAAGAAATCTTTCAGGTTATTAAAAATTATCTGTAGTATTATGCAGTCAAGCAACGTTCTTTAATTAACAAGTTTTTTATTGACAGAGTATGATAACATAAATCATGAACAGTATGGAAAGATATAACAATAAAAATTAAAATGTACATTATTATTGAGATGAAAGTGGTTCAACTATTCGACAAAAAATACTTTTTACCTATTAATGTGTTAAACATTTTAGTAGGCCTCAGGCCTATTATGCAATTTACTTTTGTTACTAGATTTTATTATTTAATTCTATTTTAAGAAGTTCAATCGTCTGAAAATCAGGGTTTAGTACCTTGAAAGTCCAACACTTATTTCATTTTCAAATTGAGGTTTAGGTTTTCTTTGATAATAACAGTGTTTTTATATTAAAATAATAAACAATTTTACAGAAATTTAAAAAAAAATGTTCAGACCCCCAGTATTGGAGGGCGCAGATTTGTCAAACTGGCCAAGAGCGCAGAAGGATCTTGCTAAGGCCCTGGCGTCAACATAGCAAATATATCTCATGGGATTGACCATAACCACAAACAGCTGACAGTCGTCAGTCAGCTGACATGCGCAAAGAGCATTAACACGCATCAGCTGGGCGAGAGAACTGCGTTGCAATATGCGTTCCCCAACGAGACGCGTTTGGCGCGATCGGGCCATGCCGCTCGCATCATGTCATCTCATACGTGTCAAACGCGCCCCAATATGCGTCTTGCCACGTGGCCTCCCCATTTCCATTTGAGTCTGTTGGCCGTGATGAGGGTGTCTGTCATGCCTGTCCTATTTCGTAGCTCTTCATTCCTTATTCTGTCTTTCAGGGAGACCTGAAGTATTTTACGCTCCATTCTGCGTTGGCACGTCTGAATCTTTTGTCTTTGCTTCGAGGATAATCACCACGTTTGGCAGCCATATAGGAGTACTGGCATCACACATGTCTCCAAAACTTCTCTCTTTAGTGTTAGTTTCTGGAATTTGTCTGTTAAGATAAATTTTAGAGACCAAAATTTCTTCCATGCTAGTCCTATGCGTCTCTTTATTTCTTTTTCCATGTTGTTGTGAAAGGAGAGGTTCTGTCCTAGGTATGTGTAATCCTGCACATATTCTAGAGGTCTACCGTTTAGGTGGACAGGTACTTCTATTGTGTTTGTCATGCGCTTAGTTTTTCCTGAGTTCATGGTCAGTCCCGTCGTCCGGCTGACTTCGTCCAGTTCTGTTAGCATTCTTTCTAGAGTAGGTGCCGAGTTGGCTAGTAGAACAATGTCGTCTGCAAACCTTAGGTGGGTTAGTCTCCGTCCGTCTATGTTGATGCCGTAGTTTTTGTCCCATTTTAGTTTCCTGAATTGGTTTTCCAGCAAGCATGTGAATAGTTTAGGTGACAAGGGATCACCTTGTTTCACTCCTCTCTCTATTACAAATTTTGTTCCCTCCCTCTCTGTCCTTATGCTTGCTTGGCTTCCCTCGTAGAGTTTAGCTAGTAGTCTTACATATTTGTTGTGGATTCCTTGATTTTGAAGGGCTTGTAACACGAATGTGTGTTCCACGGAATCGAATGCCTTGCTGTAATCCACAAATGCAATAAACAGTTTTAGGTTGAATTCTTGCACCTTTTCCATAAGTTGGTGCATTGTTTGGAGATGGTCCAGTGTATTAAACCCTGATCTGAACCCTGCCTGTTCAACCGGCTGGTTTTCATCTAGGTTTTTTGTCAGTCTCTTGGTTAGGATCTTTGTAAACAACTTGAGCATGTTCGGCAGCAGGCTGATTGGCCTGTAATTATTGATGTCATCTCTTGTTCCCTTTTTGTGGAGAAGGATTATTGTACTCTCCTTCCATTCTTTCGGGATTTCCTCCGTTTCGATTATTTCATTGAATAGTTTCGTGATGTTCTGCGCTAGGTCTTCTCCTCCCATTTTCAGATATTCGTTGAAAACACCATCTATGCCTGGGCATTTATCGTTTCTCGCTTCTTTTATGGCTCTCCTTACCTCACTGGGAATAATTGTTTTGATTTCCTCTTCTTGGTGTCTTACTGGGATTGTGTAGCTCTGGATCAAGTTCTCATGCGTGAGTGTGCTAGAGTATAGCCTCTTGTAGAATTCCGTAGCTTGTCTATTTATTTCTTCTCTTGAGGTGATTCTGTTTCCGTTGTTGTCTTTAACTCCCAGCATCCAATGCTTGCCCTCGGACAGTTCTTTTCTAATCTTCTTTACTGACTTCGTGTTTTCCATGACTTTCTTGATCACTTCTGTATTGTATTCCCTGACGTCCTTCCGGATTTCTCTTTTTGTACGCTTGTTTAGTTCCTCGAGTTCTTTTTTCCTTTGTGGGTTGGTTTCCACCTCTGATTTCAGTATCTCTCTGTCTTCGATCATCCGCCTGGTGTTATCCTTCAGCTTATTCCTTTTCTCCATGATTTTGTCTGTCCTTACGGATGTTTTTGCTGCCTGTGTTATGCACTTCTCTAGTTTGTTGTAGGAGTTTTGAGCTCCTAGGTTCCTTTCTCTGCTTAACTCTTCAAGTTTTATCCTCATCTCCTCTTTATATTTCTCTGGGTTGATAAGTCCGGGTTTGGTTTGCTGAGGTCTGAAGTAGGGGCGTCTTTTCTTTGTGATATGAGTTATCAGGCGTATCATTCTGTGGTCTGTACTGAACTTTAGACCGTTGATCACTTGGATGTCTTTTATGCCCATCATTTTGTCGGAGAGTATGAAGTCTATTTCATTTTTTATTTTACCGTTTGGATGCAACCATGTCCATCTGCTGTTCTTTTTTAAAAAAGTGTTTAGGATTTTTAGTTTGTGACCCTGTGCGAATTGAATGAGTCTGTCGCCTCTTTCATTTCTTTGTCCATATCCATAAGGCCCCATTGGTTCTTCTTCTTTGAGTTCTTTGTATCCTACTTTACTATTGAAGTCCCCCATAACGAAGATTCTGTGAGCTTTGTAATTATTAATCGTGTCGTCTAGAAGATTGTAGAAGTTTTCCAGTTCGTCTTCTGTGCTTGTTTCCGTGGGGGCGTACACCTGTATTATTACAATTTTGTTGCTGTTGATGTCTAGTGTCAGGACTGCTATCCTCTCTGAAATTCCTTTCACTTCTTTTATTTTATGTAGAATATGCTTCTTTATTATGAACCCTACGCCTTTCTGCCCTTTAGTTTCTCCTATGTAACTGAAAATGTCCCCCTCCGGTTTTTCAATAATGGCTTCTCCTAATTTCCTTACCTCACTTAGTCCAAGAATATCGAATTTCAGGTTGAGTAGTGCATTTTGTAGTTCCAATTCTTTGTCTTGTGTGCCGAGGGATCTTATGTTCCATGTAGCTAAAATTAGATCTTCTTTATTGTTGTTGTAAGTTGGTTGATTTAGGCTACAGTTGTCTCGGCATTCCTTAGTTCGTTTTTTGGTTTCAAGTCTTTCCAGAGTATCCAATGGCCATTTATTAGTATTTTTTGGTAGCCGACCTTCACCTCAACATTGCCTTTTTCTCTCTCTTCTCTAGCTTTCAGTCTTAGGGCTGCTTGGATTTCTCTTTCGTTCTTTGTGAGGTCGTCATCTATATATACCTCCCGTCCTTTTAAGACTGATTTGTTCTTCACTACTTTTAGTTTGTCTTCAAAGCAATTGAATGTGACTCTCACTATCCCTCTGTTGTTGTAGTCCTTCCCAATGTAAGTAATGTTTGTTGCTACAACATCGGCGTCTATCTTTCCTAGGATTTCTTTGGTTTTTGTATCTATTTCTTTTCTGTTGTCATTCTCAAGCATTAACTCTTTGCCTTTGATAACGATGTTGTTCTTTCTTTCTCTCTTTGCCCTTTGTTCTTCCATCTCTTCTAAGTATTTACATTTATCTAAGAGCATGCTTATTTTTTCTTGTGTTACGTTGTCCGTGTTAGCTATTTTCGTCTCTTTGATTCCAAATATGTTACAATGTTGACAAGACGGAGTTTCCGCACTTTAAACCCAGTGAAATGAATTTTCTCTTAGAGCAACTTGTAGGCTATAAACATTATCAAACATCTGTAAATAGCGAACGGTTTAACATTATATTTCATATCCCTCATACTCTCCAACAATATATACAAATGTCTTCACGAGACTAAAGTCGTATAATATTGCTCTGCATAAAACTAAATAACAACGGAAATCATTTTTGTTCGATTATACTAAACTTATAATATGCTTATTACGTGTGACGTAACTGTATCATAATGATACCCATTTCGACACTGATTTTCATTTCGAAATTGGTGTGTTATCAATTATTATCGTTCTTGAAATTTTCAGAGCTGCAAATAAAAATGTGTAATTAAACAACCTATATTTAAATTAAAATCAATTCAGTTCAAATAATTATAATGTTATATTACATTGAATTTATTTCCCGTGTTGCGTTGTTTGACGTAAATGCTCAAGAGAAGCGCTGCAAGACTTCCATCTATCAGAAAAGGCAATAACTACAACAGCTTATGGCGAGAGTTGTCTGCTTAATCAATTGCGAGGTATTCTAAAAACCAAAAACTTAAACACTGAATTAAACAATCGAACAAAAACAGTCGTATACAACTTGCAAATAATGGTAACTAAGACACACTTATGAAAATTATGAAATCCACAGACCTAATATTTTTCAATTTCTTAATTATTTAGGCACATTTTCATTACACCATTTAATAGTACATTTTATTTATATAATTAAGATTTTTTAAATTAAAAAATTATATTTTCCTAAAGAATCCATGCAGTCGCGGCTCGTGGCTTAAAACGAGGGTGTGCTGCAGATACCATTTCATAGGCCTACATGTAAAGTACAGAAAATATTTTTTTAGCCTACTTATATAATGAAGAGGGTATACATATTGTTTATATAGCCTATTATAATTAAAAGGATTTCACATTGTTGACCTTATAAACTTAATCTCGGTAGGCCTATTTTATTGTTTCTTTAAGAAAAATTTAAAATATTCTTCTTCCTTGCTTAGTCTTTAATAAAAGTATATTCTGTAAATTTTCCCAAAGCCAAGATATGTTAAGAAAGGTTCTGTAGAACATTCTGAACATCACACCCGCAGATTCATATGTTTTCTTACTCATATTAAATTTCTTATATAGGCCTACTCTTTTTTACCGCCACTTATAGGCTTTTGACTGATTTAAACTTGGAATAGATCTACCTAACAGATCTTTTACAGAATCCTCCATGTTGCTTGCACAATACAATACACTCACTTAAAAAGAATCCACCACACGCCAACACATCAGCCTACAATCAATGTGCGACTCACAGTGGCTGCGTGTATCACCACAATCATAGCTGGCAAGGAGTAAAGCCCAACAGAGCATACACAGTCGAATTTCACAGGAACGTGCCTTTTCTTAAGTAAGAGCATAGCGGCTGAAGTCAATTCAGCACTTGACACTGTAGTTCCTAGTTTTCCGGGAGAGAGCGCTACAAAATATATTTCCGTCCGTATTGTTTGCTTAACGGCTCGCATTCGAAGAGAATATGCATAACTTTTACAGTGTGCTGTAACACATTAGCCCATGGTCATCGGCCGACCCTAAATCTAAAACTAAACTAAACTCCTTGGCGCTACATCCCTGAAGGGAGTTGGCCTACCACCCGACCGCTGCGTCATCTACCATAGGCAGATGGCAGGATTGGGGGGGCATGTGGTCAGCATGCCGACACCCACGGCCGTTAATGGTGGTTTCCATGACCGGACGACCCTAAATCTAGCCTATGAAAATTATATTAAATAATAATAATAAACTTTATTGATCCTTGGGCCTAAACAAGCAACAGATCTTGTCATCTTGTCAGCAAATAAAATATATACATACATAATATAATATAATATATAAAAACTACAGTATTACTTATACATAGTCCCATATATACTAAAGATTACTAATGATATACTATTAGAAAAAATCAAATACAATTTTTACATCAATTATGCCAAAAAATATGAAACAGAATTTTGTTGTAAAATTGCATTAATAAAGATAATTAATATATTACAAAAAAACAAATGAAATTGTCCACCGCTTTGGCGTAGGGGATGCGTTCGCTCCTAGTTCGATTCCTGGTCGGGACAAGTTACCTAGGTGGGGCTTTTCCTCACCTGTGAGTTAAATGTCGGGTAACTTTAGGCCCTTGCGGTTCCCAGATATCATCTGGCCGTCATCATCTTCATCCCATCCTCGCCTCGTTTGGAGTGAGTGTGTGTGTGTGAATGGTGTGTTTCGTCCTATGTGTTCGTGTTATCTCGGAGGTGGGCCCGGCATTGGGCTGATCACTCATCCGGGGAGGCCCTCCTTGTCCTTGTCTGGTCAAAAAATTGTGTATGTGATCCAAAGATAATCCCTCTCCCAATAGGTCGCGGCCCTGTAAGGCCCGAGCGACTTGGGTCGCTTAAATCGTAAAAGGGAGAGGTAACACGACGATAAAGAAATAAAGAATGAAAGAGAGATTGAATTAAATTAAGAAAAATAAACTAACGAAGAAAACAAATCAATTTTGACACTGTCTAATACCATACTTCTTTGCAGCCTAAATAGTTTTACATATTTCTAACTAATAAAATTACATCCTTTTGGGATATGGAAATATGCATTCCAAAGATGTGAAATAGTGCATTCTTTTGAAATTGTAGTTCCTGGGTAGAGTGTCCTCTTAAGTCAATATTCACCTGAAAATCATAGGGGACCATAGAGAATACTACTACTCAGAAGTATGGAGACGTCACTGTTAGTAGATAGTAAAGTAATTAAATATAACGATCATGTCACAAAACAGTTTTGCCCTGTGATTAATATTATATTTGCTTTTAACTAGCAGCTATAAGAATTATATTAGTATTTTAATTACATTTATTATCTGTTATTATCGTAACTGTAGTAAAATTAGCGGCAAGCTTCCATATTAGGTTTAATCATTATGTCTATAAGATTGAGATTTGTAACATAAATGTTATGAGGTCAAACATGTCCACACCGTTCCAGGAAGTAAGCATTTGATTTAAAGTCATGAAATGTGATACAGGAAAAAATCATATGTAAATTAAACAAATAGTGCATACCAAGAAAAGAATGAATCAGTAGTAGCAGAAGCAGCAACTAACCAAAACAGTATCAACACCAGAGCCACCAGTGGCTGACCTTATAAATGTGTAAACAACTTTAGTATATGAAATTACAAGGAATAGTGCTACAATTATGTAGTTCCATTAATGTCGGTAATATTAAGTATTAAAACATCAACAACCTCAGATAAAAATATTACCCAGATTATCCAAATGAAGTCTACCGAATACATAGTTGATAATTGTACGACAGAATTTATTATGTGGGCGTGAATGTGTGCTATGGAAAGTTTAAATTCGAAACAATTTCCAAGTAATTGTTTTTTTAATTTTGTTCGTTCTTATAATATTAATCATAATGACGAGCACACGATTGAATTTCCACAGTGACAGAATTAAACAGATTAGGGGAAATTTATCATTAAACACATCGAGAAACACAATCACAAAATTAGCTGGTTACCAGTCCTTTGTATAGAGTAGAAAATTATTTTGCACTTTCTTAGCGTTACCCTAGAAACACCACAAGGAAGAGACTGTTTCTCATTTTTTAATATGGTTTTAATTTTTTGCAGAACAGTTTGTGGGGATTCTTCGTCGCTCTGCTCGCTGTTTTTTAGATTGTATTTGAGGTTGCAATGTTCTTTAGAACGTACTATTCATATAAAATATAAAATTCATATTGTCTAACATTTGAACACTGTTTCGGATCATCTTGTGTTTCATTTCCAAATACCTGTGCTTAGCTAAGACTATCCTGTTCTGTCCTCTCCACTGCGGTAAATCACGTGATTCATAGTATGAAGTTGAAACTCTATCGAATTGTGTTTTCCTGATACAAGGTTGCGGTCGCGAGTGATTAGCAGCGATTTCTTGTTATTAAATATGTAATTAGTATACTATTAGTGTTTATTAGTGTAAGTACTTCAAGATAAATTGTAAGGAGACTTCTATTCTTGATATGGAGTGATGATTGCTGCAGGAAAGGTAGGAATTGTATTGATAATACGAGGAGGGGTGATGATGGAAACAAGGTGACTTAGTCAGCCATTGACATCTTTACTGTACAAGTCTGTTCTTATAATTCAATAAATACTGATCTGATTTACAATCAGTTATTTAAATAAATAGAGTAGGTTATCCAACTATGGTTTAGTTTTGTCTTGCAAAATGCAAAGTTTTATTTACGTTGCAGCGAGTAGGCCTACAGTAGAACGTTAACCACAGGTATGCGAGACGTGGAAAATTTATTGGGCATGATATCCGTTTATATACTTCAAACAACGAGATTTTTGAGAAACCACATTACTCTCACGTATTCTGGCTTTCATTAACAGTAATTTTTTAAGACGCTTCAAACAATTCATTTTTATTACGCATAAAACACGCCACCCATTTTATGGTTCTGAGCGAAGCAGATGCCCAACTTCAAAGCAGGATGACCAACTGTACTTCTTGCATTAAGGTAACCAGTGGCAGGAAGCTTCTATTTTAGTGGCAGTTAGGTTACGTTGGTTAGGTTAGGTTATGAACAGTGATATTAGTTTAGTAGGGCATACCGAATTCACGCGTTTCGAAAATGTGTCACATTAGCCTATATCTCCAGTGAGGTTTGTCGTGTTAGTCAACCTGTTTACCCACATAAAATGGCCGTCAGTTATATGTTATTATTATGAATTTCGTATTTTAAGGTATGAGAATAACAGGATGTATTCTTATATATTAACAAATTTCGGAACTAATTATAATCCTTTCACCTAGGGACATATTTTTAACGTTCTTTCGTTTAGTAAGAATTAAAACTGTAATGTTAAGGAGCTAGGGCTAGTCCCGGGTATGAGTTCCGCTACACACAAAATTACAAAAAAAGAAACAAAAAAATTGTGATTACTATTTTAAGCACAAGCGAACTATAATTATCTTCCTTTTAAAATTAACTATTCAAAATAACATAAAACGTCGTACGATGTTCGACCGTTATAAGAACTTAACAGGCTCGATAGCGCTCGTCTTGTTAACTTCGTGCTTGCCAGCTAAATTTTATTGGTCTTACATAGTAAATTACTATTACTTGTCTGTGGAGAACATAACAGGCACGTTACCCAATTACAATGTTCTCTTAAAATACAATACTAATACTAATACTAATACTGAAGATCATTTATATTAAAATAACCATACACTATTATAAGAGGAACGGTTCTTGACACACAAAAAATATAGGCCTAGTATATTGGATATGGAGGAACATGTAAAAAGAAAATATTTAAATAAAGGAGGACACTGAGCATATTTTAATTACTATTTAGAGAAATCACACAATCAGTCAATGTGTATGATTAATGTTACATATTTTTCAGGTAAAAATTATCAATTTGTATAATTTTACTTTTAAAGTTTAATACCATGTGTTGTTATGTACTAAATATATCTAAATTGTCCCATTTTATGCAATTTATTGCATAAATGTAGACATTATAAAGAAGAGAATTATTATGGGAACCAATAACGTAGAACATAAACATATTTTTTAAGACTGTTAATATCTATTTTTGTTATTAATAATTAGTATAAAAACAACGGTTAAATCAAATGTCAACTCTTACTGTAATTTAATAACGAGGTTATATTCATAAAACATTTAAAAAACACATGGATTTTAGCACATATTATTCTTGGGAGAGCAGGTGTTGTCTTCACGAGTGAAGTAATCCAACCCACCCACTCTAAACAGATTCTTTTACAGTACGAAGTGCAGAAAAGTAGTGATATTTCCACCATATTTATTGTAGAGATCGGATAAGAACCCTGTGATTGCAGGTTGCCTGTGTGACGTCGCCCAGCGAGAAACTTTGACAAACATAGAATAACAAAACGAGCGAGATTAAATATAGCACATGAGACGCCTAATTCGATATGCTACTACAAAAGTAATATCACTGTTCCTACCCTAACATAACCTGTCTCTAGCATTAATACCACTGTTTCTAACCTAATTGCCACTAATCTAGAATTATCTGCCACTACGAAACGCGCGCAATTCGATATGCTCCAACTAAACTAATATAATTTTTACTAACCTAACTACCACTAATCAAGCTCTACGTGTCACTAACGCTAATATCACTGTTCCTAACCTAATAGGACCTATCGCTACCACTAATATCACTGTTCCTAACCTAACCCAGCCTGTCACTAACTCGTATAAGTCATTGCACCTATTGCATACCCCAGCGGCAACGTACAGCTGCAACGAATATGGTTGGTCAACCTGATTCGATTGAAAACAAATAGCCTTCATCGCGCCGGCCGTGCGAAGCAACCATACTGTGACGATGGGAGGAGTTGTTATTGGACTTTGCCAAAAGACAATATAAGAGGAGCTTTCTTCCAAAATGCTGTAAGTTCATCATAAAATATTTTGAGATATTTCACAAAAACGTATAGAGGTTAAATGTATTCCATATGACAACTGTTGGACTCCCTGCTGATAGAAACATAACCTTGTTCTGAATGTACTGTAGCAATGCGAATGACAGCTTTTTGTTAGATCTGGCCACTTGTACTGTTAGCTGACATAACAAAGTATGTGCCGCCATCTCTAATTCATTTGAAAAAAAAAAAAATCACATGACAATGTCTTGAGCGTGATAATTCAGGAATCTACTCTTATACAATTCAACGGCCCTAAATAGCGTGCTCACTCGCTCGCCCGCTTCGTGAAACATCGGGCATACTCGGCGATGTTCGTCTCTCAGTCTAAACTTTTTCGAACAGTACAAAATTAGGAAAACCGTTTCTTTATTATATAAGGCCTAAGTGAAATGAACACAATGAACAAATATTCTAATTTTATTTTTACTAACAATTTTCATAGCTCTGAACCACAAACATTTTTAATAAACTGCCAGTGTAAATTTCTTTAAAATCCTAGTCAATTAATAATGGCGGGCGAAGCCGCGGGCACCAGCTATAATATACTGGACAATAAAAATCCAAACAAACAAACCATTCCTTCCCTTGAAAAATTATATAATTTCTGAAAATTACACTGAATTTATCAAATAAAATTCACAACATATTCATCTGTCAACAAACAGTTGAGAAACAATACGTATTATGTGTTCACAGGTTCCTTTGGAACTGCATAAACGAATCTGAGATAGTTTTCCCAGGGGGCGCTTTCTAATCGTGGAATGTACTCTGAAGCCGGAATTTTAGCTGTTTCATTAATTACTAATGGTTTAGTTTATGAATGATTCGCGTGCAAGTGTTAATAAATATAATGTTTTAATAATTATTATACTCTTAATTTTAATTTTTCAATTAATTATCGCGGGCGAAGCCGCGGGCACCTCCTAGTATTATAACATGCTAGTTGGTTACTCCTTCTTCGTATGAGTGAGAAATTATTTTGCAGACCTCTCCACGGATTAAGAATGACATCTTTCTGCATCTAGCTCCTTGCGAACGAGTTTATTATTTTATTTGTGCAGCAGTATTTCAATATTTGACCTATTGTGTGTATGCATACATGAAATATTTTATCAAAGGATAGAGTAATATCGTCTGTGCGAGAAAATGAGTCTGACCAAGCTCGGCAACAAATTTTAGATTTAGATACTGCAAGACACATTCCCAACGCTCTAGTCAAACACCGCTTGCTTCCTTGTGATGTTTCTCGGGTAAGGCTTAAAACTGTGCAAAATACTTTTTCACCCTGCAAAGGACAGATAATTAGCTAGTCAATTTTAACAACACTTTACAGTAGTTGATAATTATGTGACAAAAAAAAAACACATTGCTTTTTATTAATGCTTATTGTCATTGTAATTATTTCGATACAATATTCAAGTGAAGTGCTGAAACCCAGTTGGCATATCGACTTCTATCAGGCTTATCAGTACTCCATTAATTTTTGTGTGCCTCTCTGTAAATTTGTTATTCTGTCATAGCGACCCGGTGTCGCCCGGGTTTTGTATTTTGCGTGTAATTCAAAATAAAATTATGGAAGACTTTTGACTTCCAAGCTTCCTTATATATAGGGATCTAGAGTTTGAGGCGAAGAAGAATAGCTTGTCACACTCAAACTATTCCTTCAGAAAACGCTAGATATGACTTTATCGCTCATAGAGGACTTAGAATTTTGCAACCCATTGCTTTTTCACACCGTGCTTGGTAAGTATTAAAAAATAGAAATTCCGGTAGCAAAACATATTACTGTTTTTACAGGATATTTTACTTCCCACATTCATGTTTGCCATACAATCGTTTCGGACTAAAATCAAAAGAAAATCAGTACCACTTTCACACATTCTTGCCCAAAAATCTGGGGCACAATAATTAATTTACTGCAAACATAGGACTAAAAATGTTCTATCTGTTTGTCTCTTTTTACCAATTTAGGGCTTACAATAAATATCCCTATTTCTCAACTAAAACAAAGCTTTCAGCTATGAATAACGTAACAATGGATAGAAAGCTGTGACCTAGGTAATGTAGATGTTTCATCATTTGTGTTACTTACCTAGATATAAAAGTTATTTTCTTATTTAGGTGTACTTACTAATAAGTGAAAATATCTCGTTCATACGCGAACACTAATTTTAGAGTACTTTTTTAAAGCTCGTTCTATATTTTTCTTTAAAATCATAGTCCTTGTATGTAAATTAAATAAAAATGTAGCCTAATCTCTGAAGTTATTTTTAACTATAAAGTAAGTTGTAAATACATGCATCTACTTGTTATTGTTTCTGTTGAAAATACATGATAATATTTAGGAGGAAAATTTCTCTGACACCGGGATTGGAATCCGGGAACCTCGGCCCTCCGTGCTGATACTCTACCAACTGATATAGCCGGAGTTCGGGACGGAGTGACTGATTGAATTCTTCTCTTAAGGTTTATCCTTAATGGTCGACTCACTGAAAGTCATTTACGTCATATACACACTAATTTAGTGACTTTGTTATCAGAGTTCCACTGATTTTCCATGGTTATCCATGTTGTTGTTTAAGTTGACAGTAGGGTCTATATGAGAATATTAAGGAATACTGTATCATACGCCACTGTGTCTCGAAGACTGTGCAATAAAGAATGAGAACATAATCTCTGGGTCGAAGGCCTCATAGTACTGTATATATGTCGGAAATGTCTCTCAGTAGTGTTAAACATTAAGGGAGATCACTGGAGGATTCCATTCAACGTGGTGTATCGATAAAGCAATTATATAATGCTCCTTTTTGTTATTTTCCTAGACCTTTCGATCACATTCAACCATCTTCAGAGATTCTGTAATTTATAAATATTTCTTTGTAGTTTCTGCCTTGTCATTTTACCTATATTAAGTTCATTATATAAATCTGTGACGGCTAGCTCAGTTGGTAGGGCGTCAGCACGGAAAGATTACCTCGGGTTCGAGTCCCGGTGTCAGATAATTTTTTCTCTGAAATATTCTCATATAAAGCAGAGTTTTTAAAAACAAGAACATAAATTTTAAGTAATAGGTCCTTTATAACTAATAGAAATTCCGGTATGTTTTAGTCACACATTACATTCCTCTCATAAAATACAAATCAATTCAAGTCAACCTTAGAACTACACGGTTCATTTCAACATAGCAATAATACGAATATTAGTACAAGTTTTATAAATTATGATGCTGCCCAGTTTATAGTTCAAGATAGTCGGAGGCAATTTATGTTAAGGACCTTGTCGAAATGGTGGATAAGCAGAGCTACTTGAGCGTGCTGAAAGCAGACATTGATTCGCGATAAGTGGATGTCACCAGAAGGAGAACAAGTTAATCAGGCCCGTCCATCGCGGTGGACACCGCACTAGACAGGGCGTCTCATTCTTACTGTATCTCTACCCAACTGGTCGCAAACCGTGCAATAATGCAGGGGTGGATAAATACATTTCAACAGCTTGAGTGCATTCATCTCAACATGTAGATTTGTAATTAATGTATTTGTTATTTTTTCGAACAATATCTGTAAGGAAAGGCAGAGTCAGACTGAAAAAAAAAATTCAATGCCATAGCCGAGATTTGAACCACATATCTTCGGCTCTCCGTGCCACTGATCTGCCACTGCTCTGCCACGTACGGAACAACATTAAATTCTTCAATCTCATATAATGTCGTAAGTAGGCTACTTCAAGGCCTGGGCTTTAGAGTAAACCACTTGATATAAAGCCCGGGCCTTAGCAATAAGGGATTACGCTATTATAAGTCGCCACTGCGACTACTATTGAAAACGCCTGGTGTTACACCATGATATGTGTTGGAGATTTTGATGTAGTACCGGCATGTTGCCATGGTAGCTCAAATGCTAGAGCAACGGCACGGAGAGCCGAAGATCTGTAGTTCAATTCCCGGCTTTGACATTGAATTTTTCAGTTTGATTCTACCTTTACAGATTAGCTTTCACACTGCCAGTGTGAAAGAATTATCATTCCAATATATGTAAGATCTGGTTTAATTTTTACAATATAAAGTGAAAGGTTATTTTCAAGAGATATCTGCTTCTTTGCTGTGACTTTTATGTTCCCCACGGTAGATAACCCACATTCGCAAAAGTAGGAAATAACTAAGCTTTGGATAACAATCTAGGACATTCTGTATTTTTCTATACACAGGACTTACTCAAATAATAAATGCTGAATTGCATATGTAGATGTAAAGCTTTGACAGCTCTCGATGGAAACAGATTCAGGAATCTTCAGGGACACCGAAGATGGCAGTAGAGTGCGTAGCCGAACACTTGAGTGCCTTTATCTCACCCGGTTAATTGCCCAAGAATTTCTAGTTAATATTATCCGTCGGCAAGGTTTAAACAATATGTTAAATCATGTCATGTTTCACATTAGTTTCCATGGAAGAAATTTCAATTGCACCTGGAATTCTATGTGATTTGGTTTATTTGTAAGATACAGCCTATTGTTGTACAGTACTAAGTTAACAGCTTTCTGATATAGTAGTAGGCTATAGTTCATTTTTTAAATATCTTTATGAACCATTTTAAAAATGTTCTTTGCAAATAATCACACCTTAAAATTCATACCGAATGACGTGATTGAGACAGTCGTATGGCAGACTCATATTCGAGAGGTCCCGGGTTCAAACCCCGTGGCGTCCAATTTGACTTCGGTTGTTCATGCTTTCCCTAGTCGTAAAGACAAATGCCGGATTGGAAATTTTGTGACATCACTAAGCCGTCACGGCAAATTTTTCTTCTGTGTTCTTTCCACAGCTATAGCCTACTCAGCCTATTTTGTAATATCTGTGCTTGACCGTCAAGTTACGTTTCCGAACGCGCCTTTTTGGTGGGCGTATCTTTCTTGCATTGCTAGCGGCTAGAGTGGTCTACCGACCGTGAACCAGTCAGTACAGAGGGTCCGGACAGGATGGTCAGTACGTCAAGTGAGGACAGTGAGTGAGTTCATGGAGTCTATGCATGTAAAATAACGATACCCCAAGCTCACTAAAATGCGCATTCTAAGAACAGGTTGTCTTTCAGTTTCTCTTTTCGGAAATAAGGAACTCCTTTAGAATAGGATAGCAAGCTAACAGCGAGGTATTCTCCGCCACTAGCGTCCGTGCCTTCCGAGCAGCGGAAAACAAAAGAGGAACGATTGTCGCAGTGGTAAATTTTTGAATCGCAGGTTGAGATTCAATATGGCACATACAAACCCCGCGCAATTTAATATACTGCCGCGAAATTAATATAACTGTTCCTAACCTGACATAACCTGTCATTGATCTATAAATTTAGCTGTCACTACTTACCATAATGCAGAAGCTTTTTTACCCTTCCACATCTTTCGTAAAACAGCGTTACCTAAGAAGTCCAAAACCTTTGTAATTATTTCTTAAGAAGATTTATACTAATACTAATTTTATTCGTAATTTTTTATTAGTTCAAGATAGTCGGAGGCAATTTATGTTAAGGACCTTGTCGAAATGGTGGATAAGCAGAGCTACTTGAGCGTGCTGAAAGCAGACGTTTTTGCCATCTGCTTATCTGCAGGTGTCACCAGTAAAGAATTATCTGCTGCTGTATCTACCAGCGTGCTCCGAAAAAGGTGGCAACTTCGGGGTGATACCCGGGGTAAATTCTCTGACCAACGATACTTCCAAGAGAAGGTGTGTAAATTGATGTCGTACCATCGATAAACCTGATGACTCGATTAAGGCTGGACGTCAAACAATTTGCTGTGGGAACGTTCGATGAGTCTTTGAAGCGTCCCAATTGAGAAGTCTCCCACATATCAACAATATGAGAGGTTTGGTGGAAGTCCATAAGGAGCTGACAATGAATATCAGTTTTAGTTCCTACTTGAGCAACCGTAGTGGTCCCGGAAGCTTCACGCGATGTGTAGACAATTGCTTTAACATCGTCCCTAGCGGGAACGGTGCTTTAGAGGGGCAAGATGACCGACTTCGATCTTTTCGACCTCTTTTTCTTTATTCCCTCCATGTGGTAACAATCCTATTTAAACGTCCGCATGGGCCAAGAGTGCCTCCCGAGAGAGTAAGTGCAGTCTCCCCTCAGCCTCTAGGTTGATCTCATGCTTTAGCCTAGAGATGGTGATTTTTCAACTAAGCAGTCCTATCTTGATAAGATTTCGCTAGCCCTGTCTCTTCAACACTCACAACCCTAATTCCCCAACCCGTCAGAGAGATGTGGCCATCAGACCGAGGTACTACTGATAGGATGAAGAACTCTACCATGGTCTTCATGCCTGAATCTCTCTCTCCTCTCTCTCTCTCCCCTCTCTCTCTCCTCTCTTTCTCCCTCCCCTCTCTCCCCTCTCTCTCGCTCTCGCTCTCTCTCTCTCTCTCTCTCTCTCTCTCTCTCTCTATTTCCTCAACTTCACTACAAGAGATTCTCGCACATGGTATTTAAAGAGAAGTTGTCTAATTTCCGGATAATGAATAATCTGGCATCCTTAATCTAGCCTTCAATATCTGCCGATATAATGCCATGAATTGTGTATGCGGGCAGACAAGTTAAAGCAATCAATGTTGCATTGAAGGGGGATGCATATCCAATATTGCCTGCTTATCCCATCCCACACCGTGCCTATGCACAGTGTCCTATACCAACTTACTGTTCCTCGTTCACCGGGAAAGACTGCGCTATAAAGGTAGTATCTCATATTTGTAAGCCAGTTGAGATTTAGCACCCCTGTAATAATGCAAGTCACGAATGTGCATGTTTTAGGTCGTCTCTCTTTTGTTTACGGTTTTCTAAAGTAATAACTCTCTTCTTCGCTGCCACATGCATAAGATGTTACTCTTATATAAATAAACAGTCCATTTGTAAAACAGTGTTCTTCAACCTGTGGTCTAGCGAGCATTTAATGGTTCGAGAGGGCGCGTCTGTAATGGTCTGGGAGGAGTTGACATGTTGCAGAATACTGCGACATCAGGGAGACTGACTTAATGTTTCTAAGCAAATAGAGCTTACTTATGATTTCCTGTTGTCTTGTAAATAGCACTGCTTGTGGGGTACTTTTCTTAAATATCGCTACTGAGAATGGTCTTGCAGGATGATCTTTAGTTGTATCTATTATGCTACATTTGCACTTTTATAGCAACAGGTTTGAAAATATTTATACAAATTCTGAGGAATCTTAAGCATTAATACAGAGTGTCAACTGTTTCATTTTATCTTGATTATACACTACCCGAATAATGATAACGAGATTTTACTACTCAACTCTACCATAGTTGTTATTATTTCCATTGTACATACTCAGTACTCAATTAATTAAGATGTATGTAAGGTAAACTTCCTAATCTTCATTTTTTTGGTATTGGGAACCAGATAAAAGCAAGGAGCTTCAGTAACTTAGACACCATGTATAATTTATTCATATTACCTTTAATGCTAATTCTTTGCATAGATTTTTATTTTATGACGAATAAATAGCCTAATAATTATTACCATAATACGATTTACCCATTTGAACAGTTTTTAAATATTCTATTAGTATAAAACTTAGTAAAAGTTGCGTTCCATCACATGCAAGTTGAGAAGATGTGCATTTTAAAGACCTATACCGTTTATATAGACATATTCTTCTATTTTCTCCAAAATGCCATCTTTTATATGCTGTATTGTGAGGCTAACTCTAAATTCCTTGCAGATGATGATATATAGATATAAAACACAGCTGAATTCCTTCCCGGGGGCTTCTGTGGCAAACGAATTCCTTACCATTCTTACTTGAGGTAATATAACCGAGTTAAATACACTTTACTTCTAGTAAGCCTCATTAAACCATAAAATATTTTTAAATGTAAAACTGACTTAAATACACAAAATATCGTCACATAAAGCTATTTTTTTAACAACGAATGGTACGTCACAACCCTTAAAAAGAAATCTATCGTATTTACAGTTGGTAAATAGAACTCAGGTTGTGCCTCGATGCGTAGTACGTCATAACCCCTAAAGGTCTTTGCTCACTAATAGACCATCTGAGCCGCCCAGCAGTGATAGGCGCAGTCTTCACGATGAATCGGACGAATGGGGAAGAATAGAAGTTGAATTAAGCTAACTTTATGTTGAGTGAGAACAACAAAAAATCGATTGCGATTGAGGGTTACTAATTATACTTTCAAAAAATTATTTATGATCGTGTTGAAATGTGGCAGTCCTAAGTCTGCAAAGTGGGAAGAAAAATGTTATTCGTATTTATGAAAAAAAAAATTCGGTTGACTTTCTCAGCGGCACTCGGAAAAAATTCCTGTAACTCCTGTAATTGCCCCGCATGTAATTCGAGTACTTTCGCTTTTGTCGCAGGGAATTCGAAAACGTTGATTAAGAGGCGTTAAAAAGTAATACCATAGTCATAATGAGAATATATCCAATAGATGCTTCTCTATGGACATAATTTCGTAATCTGCAATCAATTACTTGTTTACTGACTACCGAGAGACTGCACAAGAGAAATAGAAGGGTGAATTCCCCTGTAGTCACTATCAGATGAACATTTAAAGCATTCTTATGGCCGATTTCACCGACCTCGGTTAGGATGCCCGGTTACTTGACCACAATAACCATGGTTAGACGAAAGCCGTTTCACCGACAATTTGGCCTGGTTAAGAATCCATGGTTATCTGCCGCCTGCTCATCTCGCCATTATTCCTCTTTGAAGCGATTCGTCTGTGGTATTTAGACGGCAGTGACTGATGTGTTGATATTTCACTATCGTAGCGGTGAGAGATTTGTTTTGATTTTGTGAAATAATATTACCCAAGGAAGGAATGCCAATTAAAAGAGCACGGACTCCGAATTTCAGCGCTTACGAGAATTCCGTGCTGATTGATTTGATTGAAAAACACAAATCAGTTACAGAAAATAAACAGACGGATGGGGTTACTCTGCAACAAAAAGAAGAAAGTTGGAGAAAGTTATGCGTTGAGTTCAACGTGTGCCAGGTAATTGAAAAACAAAGTACTGTTTCCTTCTATGTTTTATGCCACATAAAACAGCGCATTTTCTTATACTTTTGCTTATCCACAGGTGTTACAGAAAGAAATTCTGGAATATTGAAAACTGCATACGAGAACTTCAAAAGAAGGGCAAGGAGGGCGAATGCAAATGAGAAGGTGGAAATTTATAAAACTGGGGGTGATTCTGTTCTACCTTCTGAACTTCACGAAGTGGAAAAAAGAGTGCTGGGCATTATTTCGAGCAAAAATACCTGCCTAGTAAGCCCCCATGATTGTGATGCAGGCTATGGGGTGACAGCAGGTAAATAGGCCTAATCACATGTGACAGAATATGTTTGAAGGTATTTTTTCTGTAGCGTTTTACTGAACTCTTTTATTTTCAGAATATGATCAAAGTAGAGGTGCAAGTACCAGCCAAGGTGCCCTTGATGTGCTGGAAGATATAGCTATTGTGAGTACGATCATACAGTCAGTTACTTTAATTGAAATTGTGTCTAGGCCTACTTTAGTTCTGCTCGATATATTCCTTGCAGTTATGCAGTCCATAGAATCTCTCCCAATTTCTGCCAGCGATCATTCGTTTGTAGCCTTTACGATGTTGCCAACAGCTTTACATGCAGAGAAATTAGTTTTAGGTTAAATGACAGGTACAGGTTATGACAGAATCCTGGGGTAGGCTATGTTAAGTTAACAACAGTGCAAAGTCTTTGGTACTGTGTAAGCTGTACCAGTATTTTCTATTTTAGTAACAAGAAAAAGGGCCACATTTGAGGTTATGTTCTTCAGAACTTATAGAATTCATATTTAAAATCTGTTTGTTTTTAAAAATGAACAGTCCTTACATAATCTAAAAATGGCATAATAGACATATGTACTGGTTATGGCAGGCGATCAAGACAGTGTGCAGAATGAATCTCACTATGAGACAGCGTAGGCTTTCTGATGATGTTGAAGTGGTTATGGTGTTGCCGCTAGAGCTGACTGTCACTCAGCTAAACTAGCCTTAGCTAAGTTAACTTTACCTTCGCAAACCGAGATTGTTCCAAACATCTTTCCACTACATGTATAGCTATTTGCAACATTGTAGCCTATGATGAATTCAAAATAAGCCAGTCAATCGTACCCAACCAATCCGTCTTGGCAAACAGTGTAAGGACCACATAACCTGTGCTGTAACATCTGGTGAATTCCATGCAGAATGTAAACAGTGACATTAGTTTAGCTAATAATAACCTTAGGTTAAAGGTAGTGGGTTTAGTACGACACTGCTCTGTTTCTGCATGAGATGTTTTGGCTGGTTATGCAACCTATAATTAACCAGCCTCCAGTATTGAAAAATAAGAAAAGGATCCGGTGCAGGTATCAAATTTCTGTATCTGGTAGAAAGCTTTAATTATGGACTGAACCCCAGAGACCACGTTTTCACCATTTGGTTTTTGAGCATTGAATACCGCCCAGGTGACCCTCTCCCAGCCCAGCAATAGAACATCACAAGGGAATGGTGATTTAACAGCTGTTCGCAGTACCATTGTAGGTTAATTTGTGTTTACTTCATGATTTTACTTATATATTTAGAATCTTCGTATAAACGTAAGGTGATTATGGAATCTAGACATTGTAAGAAAACGCCTCTTAATTATATATTTATATTTGGCATCTTTTTAGGGGCAAAGTGAGTTTATATATGAACTCTCTTGAGTTTCCAAGAAAATTACCTCAAATTATGCCATTCTTTGACCTAAGAAGAAAAAATATCACAGCATGGAGCCAACTGTATAATACCCTTAAGGCTAGATCTCTACTTTCAGTTTCTAGTTGCAGCAATCAAACAATCGCTGTCGTAGAAAATCTACATGGTGCACACACTATAGTAATGATTCCTTGTATAAGAGTAGTTTTCCAATAGATGTTATTAAAACTGCTTGTATGTTCGCTCTTTGCTGCTTCAGGTGGGAAGGTATAAATGGCAGAAGTTATGTCCAACTACACATCAATAATAGCCTACTTTATTAAAATTAATAGGCCTAATATTTTATTAAGAAAAACCGCTCTCTCAGTACGGTACATCAGTATTAGTCAGTGCTAATATTAATCCATCACCTCCAGTAGATTCATTGACAGACATTTGCAGTGTTTTTACACAGACACCAGAACAGGACTCATGCAGATCTGTAACAGAACCATCACCAGTGGGTGCCTAACTGTGTGACTCATTGCAGGACTGCGACAGTCATATTCCAACAAAAATAGGACCGATTGAAATTTTTTAATTCCTATGATTATTTAGTGGCATGTGTGCTCTTCTGAATTTGAAATAATTTCTGCTACGGTTCTGAACAATCGCGACATTAGCAATTGCAAGTGGAGGCCTGCCTTAAAAATAACTCATTTCTGAATATTTTCTTTGTTTAGGGAGGGTATATGGTGACGTCTTACAAGAGTGACAAGGATGATGATTGTGATGGAAGGAGTTAAAAAAAGGGTGGTCAGATAAGAGAACAGGAGTCTCCAGAGGCAACACCCACGTCCACTTACAGCAAGGTAAGCCGTCAAACTTACAACGTAATTTAAAATAAAATGTAAGGAAAACTTAAATATAATCCTACTAGTATGACATTATCAATAACAAAGATAGCCTAGATGCTATGTCTTATTTGAGCTTTAATTTATTGTGGTACCAGTGCCCTATAATAATATGATCCCCTCAGTTTTTCCACTTGGATTACAAAAGCATGACTTGTTTTCTACACAACTTATTGTATTTAAATTTAAATTAATTACGTACTAAGAAATATTTTTAGCGATTAATTGTTTAGTTTGCAGTTTCGGAGGACAGTGTCATTAGTTGCTGGCATTAATAATTTTGCTCCTCATGAATTCTGCTGCTGTATCCCATTTTTTCTACATATTTAAATTATAATTCACGGTAGGAATAAGTAAAATAATGTCCAATTCTATTTACAGCGCCCATTGGTTAATAACAGCTCTACACAGAGAAAAAGAAAACATCGTATGACAACAGAAGCCATAAGAACAACAGCAGAGCTTCAGCAGCAGTCCTTAGAAAAGGATCTTCTTCACAAAGAAGAAATGCATAGGCTGGAATTGGCTCTTCTTGAATCAAAACAAGAAATAGCAGAAGAAAAGCTGAAGTACTGGCCGAATAAGAACAAAACCTTATAATTATGTTGCAATTAGATTTTCTTGCAAATAAAATTCTTTCTCTCTTGTAACATTTGTAATTTTTTTTTATGGTCATTAATCTGGATCTACAGTTTATCTAATGAAAGCTGAGTTGCAATGTAACACAAGCACGTGGTCTTGACCGCAACACTAAACTCACCTGCTTAATCCAACAGTTTAATAACATTAAAATGATCAAGATATAATTATAAACAGGTTTTCAATTTACACCAATTATATTTGAATCTTATTTATTTCTACATAATATGATCGTTATAATAATGGCCGTTATACAAGAATGACCAACCCATGTTTTCTACTGAGCTGCGCAGGAAGGAAAGTAGGTAACAGGCGACAGAGTCTCGTGTTTGTTTTGATTGTGCACTCCCGCCCGCCATGCTTAAGCACAAGGATACAAAAGTATGTTTACAGTAAAACTCAGCCTTCATTAGGTAATCTCTATGTATCGGAAAAAAAGAATTCAGATCGAATTAAGCTTCAAGATCAATACACCGAAATGTCGTGCTGTGAAGGATTTGTAAGATCCACTGAGTAATTCATTGATTGTATTTGTTTGGTTATATTTAACAGTGGAAAGCAATGAATAACTTTTAAAAAATTGGGTTATATTTAACAGTGGAAAGCAATGAATAACTTTAAAAAAAAATTTCATTTTAATCAAAATATCGTATGTTTTGTTTCGTTAATCCTACATAAGTTTGCAGGTTAAAAATTCTATGTATACAGTAGCCTAGTACTTATTAAAACTAATTTAAGCTTCAGCAAAACTTATAATTATAGAGCGAACCATAAATTTTTATAGTTTCACCCATTTCAAACTTGAATTACAGCACAGAATATGCATATTAAGGTTAATCCAGATTAGCAGGAATCTACTGTAATTTATTATTTTTAATGTGATGAGTGAGTGTGGGATAGATTTGTTTCCTGGGGTAGTTCAAACACAACCAAAAGAAACTTGTTAACTTTGTCTACATGCTGCTTTATTAGTTGTAGAAATAGGAGAAATAAACAAATTTGAAGTAGCCATTCTGAACATGGTGATTGGAATTAAGTCTTCGAAGTATGGAGCAATTAACACATAAAAAAAATTCCAGGTACAAAGTCACCGTTCTTGAAATTCTTGATGGAAAGCAGGACGGTAGTCCATGGGGAGGAAGGGCTAACCCCCACTCTTGTACAGAAACAAACAGCTTGCTGCTTTATTAGTTGTAGAAACAGGAGAAATAAACAAATTTGAAGTAGACATTCTGAACATGGTGATTGGAATTAAGTCTTCGAAGTATGGAGCACATAATATATAAAAAAAATTCCAGGTAGGCCTACGAAGTTACTGTTCTTGAAATTCTTGATGGAAAGCAGGAAGGTAGTCAATGGGGAGGAAGGGCTAAGCCCCACCTCTTATACAGAAAGAAAGCAGGAGGGGAGTCTGGGGCAGATATTAAGTTTTTTTTTATCAGGTAGATACTTTGGCCTCAATAGCGACAGAGCCATTGATACAGTTTTAAATGTTAGGTTTTATTATCTCCATGTGACCGACCACTCAACAACAGAACTTGGCCAGCTGATAAAATGGCAACGTCGGTGCCTTTTTATGTTAATTTTGAGTCTACTTCCTCAAGAATTTACTTACATTTAGAACCTTCGTACAACATATAACGTGCTTATAAATGGAATCTATAGGTTATAAAGAATAATATATCAAGTTTGGCCATTTTCCATGCTTTTAAATTAAAATATCACAAACAGCACAGTCTCTAAATACTTATATGTCTCATGCTATACAATGGAAAATGGTGTGTGCCAATTCCTGCAGTGCTGATTTGTCGCTTTCTTGATAAATTTAATTTTTCTACTAAGGGTATAAGGTGGTATTCTTTTCCAATAATACCCAATTGAAGTTGCACAGTCTTACATTCCTGTTAGGTGCAGAGTTACATTGACTGGGAAACGCTACCTTGCTGTCATTTGCTACTCATACAAGCAAGCCCCGCTGAAGCTCCACCCATTTTCCTTCATATAGCATGAACTGTATAGGCCTTGGTGAATAAAGAAAAAGAAAGGTGTGGTACTGGTATAAAATGTTTCCATGTAATCTTACAACAATCAAGTCAAACAATGTACATAAGAATTGGAACACAAGGAATCTTGACAGAACTGACCTACCTTTCCTATATAGCCTATTTTTGGGAACTCGTGTTTGTTTTAAACTGAAGATTTAAAAAGAAACTTAAGTATTCCTAACTTATTTTCACATCAAGCACTAGAATCTGAGCAAAATGCCTGAAGTGTCTTATGAGAGGACATATCTTGAAATTATGTGGCGAAAGATAAATTGTCGCCTCCGATGCTCCGCCTACTCTTGCCTAATATCCAGGGCATTACAATGGTGACGGCTCACTTCAACCTTTACCCTGGCTCTCAAGCTGCTTAATGCCAGCAATGCAGCTCACTGTTATATTGCACTGTTCTCAAAAACGACCCTTGTACCAAATCATATGCACTAATTACTACAATACAAAACGATCCTTGTACCAAATCAGAGTTACAATCACCAGAGCCTCTTTAGCGTTTATGTAATCTGCTAACATCACATCACTTCCCCTTAGGTCCCTGTTGGCTGCAGGAGTTGCTGAATACAAATAGCTTCAGGATCACTCACAGGCTCGTTCTCTCTAGCTGCAATAGCAATGTTGTGCAACACTGTTGTTGCAACTATAATCGCAGGCCCATTTCTGATGTGGCATCTGAGACCCAAGGCAACAGCAGGAAATCTCCTCTTCCGCACACCATACTGTCGCTCAACAACATTTCTAGTTGCGATGTGGGCCTTGTTGTAATGCTGCTCTTGTTGAGCGACAGGGTTTTGTAGAGGTGTAAGCAAATATGACTTGCATGGATAACCTCCATCACCCAGAAGATAGCCATTAGGTACCTCCCTGGTATCTAAACGTGCTCGCAGTCAAGATTCATGGAAGATGGTGCTGTCGTGAGTCGAACCAGGCCATCTTGCAACTATGTCTCTGATTAGGAGGTTTGAATCGCTTGCAGTTTGCTCATTAATGGAGAAATAACCTTTTCTTTTCCGAAAAAGTTCCCCATTTTCTCCTCCAGGGGATTGGATCCAGACATGGGTAGGCCTACAATCTAATACACCCAAGACACCAGGGAAGCCACGAATCCTGTAGAATTCTTCCATTACTTCCCTCTGCTCCCTCAGATTCGAAGGAAGTTTTATGAAGCGAGGAGCTAAAGAAGCTATTGCTTCAGACACTTGGTGGATAATTCTACTACACACTGTGCTCTTAATTACATCAGTGGTGTCACCAACTACTTCCTGGAAAGATCCAGTGGCATAGAATCGTAGCGCAGTCGGCAGTCGATTTCTTGGAAACACGGGGAAGTTTTTGTTCGTTGGGAAGTCCAATAAGTTCCAGAACAGATAAAATTGTCTCCTTTTTTAGACGATATTTCCTCTGAAGAGGTACCTAGCATACAATAAATAGTCACCCAACTCCATCTTGAATGCTGCAGAAGCAGACACCGCGTCATGGATATTATAGGAGTACATACAGCTGTAAGCACTCAAGTATGCGGTGAGCTCCTGGTTAGCAACTTAACCGTTCGCTCGGGGCCGGTTACCTAATTCCCCCCGGTTAGTGTCGTTTAACTCGTAACCGGGGTCGATGAAACGGAAATTCGTGAAAATGCCTGGTTAACTACTAGGTGTTATTTAAACGGCCCTAACCGAGGTCGGTGAAATCGGGCATCAGCTTCTTTATGCGACTTCACTAGCCTTAAAAGTTCTATGGTCGAAATTCCTTGATTTATAGCCATAGATTAGGCCTAGATTTAGGCAGAGCAATAAACTTCCGCGCTTAAAATATAGTTGGATTTTCAAGCGACATTATGACGTGTTGAAGAAAGGAAACATGACGTACAGAGGAAAAGTTAAGATGGCTGGTGCGTAAGGCTGACAACCTTAACACCGTTTGTCGATAGTCTAAAAATCTGGAAGCATCAAACTTTATTAAGCCTATGAGCCTCCGACCATATAGGAGCATTTTACTTTATTTGATTTACTTTATGGGCCTAATGAACAATAATTAAGTTACCGTTCTCTTCAATTGATATCAATACGAAAGGGACTGCTGGCAGTGCGATGAGAAATTTCCTTCAATCAGGTTCACTGAACGATCTTTTTAAAATTATATTTGAATTTAGATATTTTCGCTGGAAAACAATTTGACGTTTCTTTAAAATATAAATAATTCTCGTAAATGGTGTTAAAATATGTTTATTTTAATAATGATAGTAAGTCCATATTTAAGTTAATAATAGATTATGTAATTGTCTTCCAGTGGCACTAATTAAAACTGTTAATTTTAGTTAACAGTTATATGTCCAGTTATATACCTCTTTCTTCAGTGGCAAAGCTTGGATAATTCTTTGAATATATACACCTGAAGCACAGAACAGGGGGTTCGGTTCCCCAGTGTTCACACAAAACCTTGTACTGTTTAAAAAAATGTATTCAACACTGAAGCTCGAAAGAGCAAATTGTTAAAAATAATGGGCAATAAGCATTAAAATAAGTCATAGAAGGAAAGTATTAAAGGCTAAATGTTAAGATGTTATTAAAGACAGCCAGGTGTAAAATTGATTTCCTGAAGATTTATCCTAAATCTACAATTTGCTGCGCCAAAACTACATAATTATGTTCTCAGTAGACTTGAGAATGCAAATTGAAGAGAATAGATGGTATAATTTTACGTAGTTATTTTCTTGTTGAGTCTTATTTTTTTGCAATATATGTGCTAGATTGAGTCCACATGACATCACAAATATTGTGAAATATGTGTATTGGACTTCTTAAGCGTTCAATAATGCTAATACCTCAATACAACCTGGTTTAAACTTTCACTCCGTACTTCAGGCTACATCATTAGCCATGATGTAATTTTGTTTACTTACTATGTTGTCTGAATTTACTGCCCCCGTTGAGTAAATACACCACAGATGATAGTGTTTAAACCCTTGCACTAAATCACCGTGACTCTTAACTCCTCGTGGAAACTACAAGTTGTGCTCATTATAAATAGAGCATCGACATTTATTGGGCAATCAGTGTGGAACAGGGAGTTAAGAGAGATAATGAGGCGCTTTTAGGAACGGACTTCAAATTTATATCCCACTTTGTCTTATAAAATTTGGTAGTCCTTACATTTGTTCTTGGTTTAAACGGATTCACTTTGACAACATGGCTATCGATTCCAAAACACTGCTGGATCATTAGGCGCCACTTTCAACAAATTAAGTGTTGGGACTGAGTATTTTGACTGATCAAGCTTATTTTCTGTTCCAAACACATTGTATTTATTCTAATCTTACAGCTGATATTAAATAATCAACTTATTTCTTCAGTAAAACTAACAAGGATTCTAGGAAGGAAATACATATTTTTGTCAATTTATCTGGTTGTATTTGCTGTCCGCCTCAAAATCTCCTTTTGCGATAAGTTAGTTCAGAACTGTTTAAGGTTTTAGATAGATAAAAACCCAACCCAATGTTCTTTTTTCCTGTGAATTCTTGTTTATGGTCTTTGTTTCATGATGGTAGTACGATAGTTGCCTCAAAGGTCACCTGAATCACCACTCGTGAAATTTGTACACTGGAATAAAACTGATACTCACATAAATATAATCGCAGATTAGCTTCTCTGACAGGGACCTCCCTGCACATTCCATTGAAAAACCGCTTAAATCTCTTTTTTTTCAACAGATTAATTCAATGAAATTCACTTGCGTTTTATTGTACATGCAGACCTACTTTACCATGATCCTTATCATCCCTTTGGGGGTAAAGAGCCCCATATTATAGGAATGGAAAGCACTGAGAACTGTTGGAATTAAGGCTTCTGGATTATTGACCTTAAGCATTGTTAAGGATTGTTCCCGGAACTTATTTTTGTTAAAGGTTGAGTTGATGCCTTGGCTGCACTTCACCAGATGGAGAATGCTACTTTATTGGTTATATGGTTATTTAACGACAAGGTGTACTACAACTTAGACTTGTGACAGTTGCAGGTGTGCCGAAATTCTGTCCCGAAGGTTTTTTTAATGCTTATTAATCTACATGCATGTTCCTGTCACATTTATGCGCACATAAATGTTATAACCTGGGCCGGGATCGAACTCGCGACCTGGAGGACAGAAATCTAGCGACGTACTCACTTCACTACTCAGGTCGACAGGAAGTCACTTGGAAGACCCATTGGGATAGAACCATTGTCCTTCAGGTTTTAGTGCAGTGTCTCAACCAACGGCGTCATTGTGGATCCCGTCACTTTAAAACATAACTTACTCTATTTTCCACGTTTTTCAAATTTCTTCTTGTCAATGCTGTGTGTGTTTAATTTCGAAATTTCCATGGCATATAGTACCTTGCATATCATTCACATTACCCAGCGTATTTTATCGCCGCACTCATAACGTTGACGGGCGGCTCGCTTTGTTCTCATATTACAATGCTTGTTGTTACTGTAAAAGGTTTTCTCAAAAGAAACCGCTGACTGAATTCGTGTTGCCAATTCTCTCATTGCTCAATGTCATTGCCACGTAAGTGTTTTGCTGCATCTACATCTTCCCGCTCTAACACTGTGCAGTATGGCAACTACTCCAAGCGGCGGCGACTTCTTTGATGTTAACTGTCAACGAATTGAGTGCGGCGATAATAACATTCGACATAGGTCATTTATACTCGCATACCTCACCATGATAAGTCAAATATAACACATTAATTACATAATAAGCAGAGCATGCACAACAAGCCTACATAACTTATTATATACAAGAAAATAGGGGGAGCAAGACTATGTTCTTAAATTAAAACTGCAAAAATACAATACCCAAGTATATATTATGCAATGCAAGGCAAATTTCGATGTAACTAAAAACTCTGGTAACAATAAATTTTGACAAATTAATAATTATTTTATTTATTTAATTATTACTTTGTATGCTATATTTACTTCATACTGTATTGCGTTTATACCGTTATTCGTTTTATAGGATCTTAAATGTGCAATATAATTTAAAAATACAGGTTCTGTGTTTTACCTTATGGTTAAATTAATTAGTTGCATTTTGAACATCGTATTTTCTCACATCTTGCACTGTAATCGTCGTTCTATCAGATAAATTATCACGAGTGGCAATAGAACTGTCATTTTGGAGCTAGGATGTTCTATTAATTGAAATATTAATCGAGCATTGAAGAAGTTTTACAGGAGTGATGGTAAAGCTGTCGATTTTGACAGCCTCGCGGCAGTCATCGGCTGAAGAAATCAGTCAGCGTGAATGAGTTGAGGTTGCAAGGAAAGGAAGGAAATGCCACTCATATATATCGATAAAAGAGAAACAAAGAATATAATAAGAAGAAAGGTTACAAAAGAATAAAGATTACATAGCTGCTAACTGCAGAGAAGAATTAATTGAAGACATACAGGCGCAATTTTTGCTTCTCTCCACCTTGCTCCCTTTTCTAACTCTCCTCCATCTTCTCAACTCTATTTCTGGTTTAATTATTATAAGTTGGTCCTATTTTTCATCCTCGATTGTTGAAAAACGATAAGAGTGCGAATAATACGTTTTGACATAAGTTACATCACTGAACTTTAATCTTAGATGAGGAAAGAATAACGAATACATTCTCCCTTTGCGTGTTTTAAGTTGCCATTTTTCATGCAGATTAATCAATTAATCCACGCTTTATGATTATACAGGAGACAGAGGGCATTCCACGCGATACTCGCTATCTGGGAGTGCGCTGTTGCAATTCTCCGAAACCTTAAAATCTAATTATCCAATATACCACAAACATAACGTAACGCAAAATAAAATAACCAAAATAGGTTTAATACGAGTTATTGTATTAAATATTAATTTTACAAAGTTCCGCCTTAAACCCTTAACACGTAACACACAACTTATCTTGATTCACTCAAAAACAGCATATAACGGAACTTTGTAAAAATATTTAATATTATAACCCTTATCTGTAGGAAATGAATTCTTTTAATTACGAGTTAATTGTGTTTTGAACTACTACCCTTTTGAATCTGCGCAGTTATACCCTTCCACTCTGTATGGTTATAAATTTGCTATTGGGGGAATCTAACCAGGGTTTTCAGTCTGTTCGCTGAAGCTTAGACCACTTGGCTACCAAAGAACGTGCCCAGTCCCGTTTCAAATCTTTCTTTCTTTTGGCTCATGTTGACCTCGTTGGGATTAGAAGTGGAACAATGCGCGCTTGAAAATTCAAAGGCCTCTTCATAATTAAGTACAGGTATGTGAACCTGTCACATTCTAATGATAATCAAAGGATTTAGAACCAAGTATGCATTACTCTTTTACCGCAATCCCCATTCAACGTATGCGCATAATGACTCCTTATGCGTACAGAACTAAATGTATTTTCTGCTGTTATTGTTATTAGGATAAGCAGTGCTTTCTTTCTGGGGGTACGCGGCGGTGTGCGTACTCCTTAAAGATTTTTCCAGTTTTGGATTTTTGGATTTTTAAATTTTTGATCTTTAAATTTTGAAATTTGGATTTTTAAATTCTGGATCTTTAAATTATTTATTTTTTTGATTTTTTAATTTTAGATTTTCGATTTTTAATTTTGGATTTTTAGATTTTTAAATTTTGGATTTTCAATTTTTAATTTTGGATTTTTTATTTTTAAATTTTGAATTTTTAGATTTTTTAAATTTTGGATTTTTTATTTTTTAAATGGTTGGATTTTTTATAATGCCACTAGCTCGAACAGTAATAGCCCCCAATACCTTTCCCCCGCGCGCTCCCGTATTTTTAATTTTTTTTTATTTTTTATTTGTTGATTATTTAATTTTGAATTTTTTAAATTTTAGATTTTTGGATTTTTTAATTTTAGATTTTTTAAATTTTGGATGTTTAGATTTTTAAATTTTGGATTTTAAAAAAATAACAAAGGTGTCTATATGAATCATTTCCATTAAAGTACGGTAGCTCTTTTTAGTGGTATGTTCGTTGGCTGTACCATGATTTTCGACAGGTGGGCCTGACATTAGTTCTGCAATCAGGAAATAGTTCTGCAATCAGGAAAACGAATGAGCGCTACAGTGACTATGTTGCCGATGTTACCGAAACAACATTAGTACATGCTCAAGAGTCTGATTATCCCTTTCTCTTGGCTTCAAATTGCATTTATTTACACTTAATATTCTGATATTCTGTCTCTTGCTATTCTACAGTTGTTTTTCACGTGTTAAATTATATTGCCCTTGTAAAAATGACTCCGCTTATAGTACCCCTTAAATTTTTTATAGAAAAAAAGCACTGAGGATAAGAACGACAAGAATTTTTCTGTCGCACATAATATTCTTACATTTTCTAAGATTGTTGTCTTCAGTAGTAGTTACCATTATTAGCCCGGGGTTAACTGAATTCCTTGCTTCCTATCGTAATGTATTTCACTTATCTAAACTAGCTGTGCTATCAGCATCTTAAAACGCCACCTCCAAGCACGAGGTGTTATGATGGTGCTTCATATCATCATTACAAATAATGTTGAAGGCATTATAATCATACATTACTGCAAAAATAAACCTGCCTTACTAAATTGTTTCTTAAAAGTGTTATCTACATAGGAATAAAACAGCCATACCCGGTGTTACACTTCCTCCCCGGGGATATCAATAAACACCTTTATCTCTCAGATACTTGTTAGTTTTCACTTTGTACAGTTTGTATTCCGTCATACCCTATTATTAGTAAAGTAACTTTGTTCTCACTGTCTGATCTCCCCAGCAACTAATATCAGTGTTATAAATCTCTATACACCAGAGTATAAAAGTAAACTAATATAATACTATAAATTCTACGAAACGAGATTTTGATGGGGCTGAGGATCGCCTTGGAAGCCATTAAGTTTACGTGTTGTGAGGTGACTGGCAAGCTGATCTACAGGTCACTAGTCAAGACAAACAATACTCAACAGGTGCTATTAAACCATTATCTGCTTGTGAAACGTGTTATGTGATTTGTATCGAGATAAGGTACTACACATGCATCACACCAAACGATGCCGTCTAGTGAAGGTACTAACATAATATCGATTGTAGTTGATCGGATATTCGAGATTGGAGGCCTTTAAATCACTATTACTTGTTGTGCACTTTTATTTAGTGAATTTCAATCACTTGGATATTTTAGTGTTCTGCTTCGTGGTGGTCCTGATTGGGATTTTATTACGTTGAGATGTCAAGGGTTAATTCGGCTTCATCATCAACCTTGTTGGTCAGAGATTGTGCGTACCATACATAGACTTCGGTTAACTTAACCGCTGATTTAATTCTTACCATGTATGCATGAAAGTTCTTTTGCTCTTCCTGTTTCAAAATGTAATCTTAAATAGCCTACAGTAGTAATTTCTCGTATATAAGAAGAATTAATGCAAATTTATGTAAAATCATAAAACAAATAACATTCGTAAAATTCCAAACATTCTGAAAAAAATTAAAATAATTTTTACAAGAGGATAGTTCATGTACAGAGGCTTCCAACGAATTTTCATACAGTAGGCCTAGTAAAATTGACTAAACTAGATATCAGAATCTTGATAAAATGCAGAAACTTATATCATTGTAGTTCTTAGTTCAGTATTCACACAATAAAATAAAATCAGTTAAACTGATATAACAAAGTACCAGAATGCTTTTTTTAATCAGTGATAACTGCAATTATGATAGGCCCATGCCGAAAAGAAGTTATTTTTGTAATAATCTCCAAGCTAAACTCCAGATCGATTCATTAAGCAGGGCTTACAGAAGAACAAAGGTCTAAAATTTGATTCTTAACCATAATTCATATTCGTATACACTGATATAATAATTCTTAAAATACGTCACCATTTTACAAAATCCATTGGCAATAATATTAATGGTATAATAGGCCTACGATTCGCTGACATGTTTGTTTCAAATTTAAAGCAGCCTTATAGGTTATGAATGAATAAAAAGTCAATCTGAAACCTATCTGTCAGGAAATACATTACGGTAAGTATATTGCTGCATAGGAACAAAAAGAAAATTACTCACATTAAAATATAATGTAGACATCGCTAACATACTTATCGATAGAATGAACAATATTATATCAGTATTCAACGGCTAGCTGTGTTCTAAATCTTTTATTTGCATTTACTTACATTAACATCGTTATAAAGAAATGAATCAATCAAGGCGGGCTAACAATATCAATAATATCAATAAAGACTGGCAATTTGTTACGTTATGTTTAATATATTGTGGGCCATGCTAAATACTGTAGCGTGTTATATCCATTACAAAATTAATATTTATATTAAATTGGAAATGAAAGTATGCTCTTTAATAAGTAATTTCTCCTATTATATATATTTGCAGAATTGTTTACATTAGGACATTAGTTACGGGAGCTTGGCCGCTGATTGGTTGGCTGCGAGCCAATCAAAATGCATCGAATTGTCGGAGAACGAAGATTATATTATAAAAGATGTGACTGATAATTACTCGTTATTTCGATATCGGTCAACCGATTTGGTCCAATATCAATAGGGTTCTTCCCATGGGCATTATAAACGCGTATACGGTACCAAGTTTAACGAAAATACGATATAGCGTATTTCAGTCATCGCGCGTACAGACGCTCGGACAGACAGACAGATGGACAGACATTTTCCCATCCCCCACACAGTATCATAAAGTACCATTCTGGCACTTAATAAATAACAATAAAATATTGCTAAATTAGGGCATCTGCGAAAATAGGATTGTTTGCTATGAGTTTTATTCATCGTATGACCGTTATATGATTTTCTATTAGTATTATATGACATAAAAAGAAAAAAAAATTATAACAATTTGAAAACAAAATAATATAACTCACCTTGTTAACATGATGCACCCATAACTCGTAGCCTACTTTATGATTTTAATAGGTGGATCATTTCGGATGCGTTATGAGGAATATGTTTCAAAACTATAGCCTACTATCCATTCGCCGAGAGCCTCCTCGTCTGTTCAATTCAATTTTTTTCCCCCATAATATTATGCAGTATCTACATTTTATATCGGGGTACGCCGTAGCGTAGTGGTTGAGGCGCTGCGCTACAAACCGGAAGGTCGCGGGTACGATCCCCGATGAGATCATTGGAGTTTTTCAATTGGCTTAATCGGGTGGCACTATGGCCCTGGGGTCGACTCAGCCCCTAGCAGAAACGAGTACCAGGAGCAATCCTGGGGGGTAAAGGCAGCCGGTGCGTAAAACTGACAACCTTATCACCTTCATGTGCCGATTGTCTAAATGTCTGGGAACCTCAACCTCCTGGAACCCTCTGGGTCTCCATGGCCTGTATAGGGAAATCTGTACTTTATCTACATTTCATGGTTATTTTGAGTGCCTTGCAGTCTGCACAAATACTACTGTATATTCTTTACTCAAAAGGAATAATTAGCTACGCCTACGAATTTGAAACGTCATCTGAGGGAAGAAAACGAGAAATGTTTGTCATCTAGTAGTCTACTACATTGTCGTTTCATGACGTGTATCCAATAACAATCTCGTTCAGAGGCGACTTAAAAATATTTCGGAGGCAAGAATTGGATTTTTAGTTATACATAGGCCTTAAATGATAAAAAAAATTAATGTCAGGGTAGAAATTACCTTGCCTCCCCAAAGTCGGCGCCGACGATCTCGTTTTTAAGAAACTGCATGTAGCAAGTTCAATACTTAGCATTGAAGTTGACAAGCCAAAAGCCAAAATCCTTGGTAAATCACACTAGACTTCTTTTCCAAGTCTTCCCTTTATAATTTCTTCCATTGTTGATGGCTATATTGCAAGGAGAAATCCCAAAAGAAAGTATGTGATTCAC
The DNA here is from genome assembly GCA_964059195.1 of Ectobius pallidus. Classification (NCBI taxonomy): domain Eukaryota; kingdom Metazoa; phylum Arthropoda; class Insecta; order Blattodea; family Ectobiidae; genus Ectobius; species Ectobius pallidus. The sequence continues at coordinate 112,630,999 of CAXKWD010000004.1, read as the reverse complement.
TCATATAACTTTCTGAATCCTATTCTTGGGCAATACCACTTGCTCATTTCACATTCTAATATAGAATAAATGGCCGTACAGCAGGAAGTGTGCGTTTTCTTAGCCTCATGAAAGGTACACATAAGCCTATTTGTTCTGAATAAAGGACCGAGTTTTTTAAAGGATGACTGACTTATAAATTTCCTTCAGATTTTTTAAACATAAACTGTTTCAAATAAAAGGTTTAGCTCTTAGTATTACCTTGCGTAAAAGCTTTAAACGAATTTTCGAAAGTAGATTCCAAAATAAATTTCGTCCATTAAATTATTGCTATTCTTTATGTTGTATCCCCAGAAAAGTTGTAACGTAAATGTAAAATTTCATTTTATATGATTGTTCGTTGTCGAGCTAAGCTGTTCACAGACATAACAACGAAGGCATTTTCCTGATAATTGTATTCTTTATGTAAGACATTTCAAACTGAAAATTCGAGAAGGGTTTTCATGATCAAACCCAATACAGCAAACAAAAGCAAAAAATCCAGTGAGGACAAAATAAATACTGTACTTTAAATGAAACGATTCACTTAAAAATTATAAAGCTCCACCATTTTCATAGTTAATTCATAGTTAAATGTGCTTAAACTTTTTGGATGTTGTTGCGAATAATTAAGTCTTAATAAAATGATCATAAGTGGCCTATGGGATATTTTTATCAAACCAGTTAAGTCATGAAGATACATAGAGAAAACCTTGGAAACTTATTTTTCGTTCATACATGGAATTTATTTTTAGTTCTCATCCCAGGATTCTGAATATTGATATTCTGCCAGAGAATTGTTTAAAACAAAGCAAACCAACTGTTATTTCCAGATTCAAGCCAGTCAATAGCACTTAGTAAATTTTTCCCACATAGAGAAATGCATTTTTTAGATAAGTTAGGGTCTGTGTATATGTTGCCAAGATATTACTAAATTCTTGTACGCCATCGAAGAATTTTGTTGCTAAGAGATCGCTCTTCATTTTCGGCGTGGATCAAAATTAGTAGATATATAAGCTTTCATGAACTACAGATTATTGTCTCTGTTGGACATTGAATATAATGAGAATATTGAATCTCCGAAGACTGCAACTTCCGAAATCACACTCCATAGACTTAGTTTTCAGGTATTTATAGTACATATATTTCTTGGAGTATTGTAATTATAAATAAAATCGCTATGAAGTTCACATAAAATTAACCTAAAATGGCCCTATGAAATAATGCGTGTTCACAGAATCGACTGCTCAGGGAAAGGAAATTGTTGGGTCACGTGGTGCAGGCAAGGGCTGAAACTTGATGGCGGTCTATGTGGTGGTCAGCAAATAATAATTAGCTTTAACGAAGTTAGATTAGATCATGTACCGAATCAGTTTTTTTTTTTTACTTCTAAAAGAAACCTGTAATGCTTGGTTATTTCATTTTACCGGATATCTTATTCTACGAATATATAAAATACTACAGAAATCAATAAAATGCTACTGTAATCCCTAAAAGTCCTGCAAATACCTCCAAGGATATCCGCTGCATCTATGCATAGGCCTACTGAGCCAATTATATTATTCTGTAACTTAATTTATTCTTTTAAAATACCGGTACTACCTTACTCCCTAAAAGTCTTGCAAATACCTTTAGAGGTACCGTTATCACATTTTGAGAAGCACTGCCTCTATGCATAGGTCTACTGAACCAATTAACTTATATTCACTTCATGATTGTCATCCTAAGTTGCTTTTATTTCAGGGTTTGGTCTATGTTAGCTTTTCAATAAACTACAACAAATCTCGGAGGTAAAGTCCAACTTTGCGTTTTCATTAACTCATGGTAGGATGGTGAGGCGTATGGCCAATGTGCAATCTATCGTGTCCGATATTGTTTCCTGGCCAAATTGCTAGTCCTATCAAGTAGTTCTTCCATGGAACTGATGCTTCCCAAATTGAACCTGTGAAGATCCGTGGTCAACAACGTTAACCACTGGAGACGGCCTGTAAGGGCAGTACTAAGATATAAACCATAATATAACGTAGAAAATCCTTAGATAATACTTTAAAATACTTTTTAGACAGTCGAAGGTAAAAAAAAAAGCTTTTTTAATGGTGGATGGTATTAATTAAAAGGAGAAAATTATGCCACTGAGTGGTATAAAATTATAACATTCCAGGGTAACCAAATATGGTTTCAGTATCACCGATAATTCTTACTGAATTAAAAAATATTTGCATATGAATATTAAAAATACTCAGTTTGATAAAAATTGATAACCTGAAATTCATTACGCCTTTTTAAATATTGAATTTCTCACGGCTGTCGCAAAACTAGTTACTCGGTGGCTGAAAAGCGTGTCCACTCCATCCCATGATATGTTGGCAGCCATGCAGCAGAAAATCAATACCCTCTGTCTGCGCAAGTCCATACTGGTGGCAGGGCGGCTGGAAGTTCCCATATTGTTGCACGGCACGCAATAAAATTAGTATTTCACAAATATTAACGGATGACTAAAATATATAGTATGTTACAGATGGTAAAATGGCTTCAGCTTGCTCATAGGATTGCTACACACGACCTTACGGGCTCGTTTCGCGAACATAGAAAATCTCGTTTTCGCTAGTTGTTTTATAAATAACTATCATTACACCTTTGAATTATTGTATAAATACCGTATACTTGCTCTTAAATAATAATAGGCATATCTAAGTTTTAATCCCATTTTGCAAAGAACTCCAATGAGATTTCTTATTTCTTAAAATCAATATCCCTAACATTAATATACCTTCGGGTGAAATAGGGATTAATCCAATTTTGGATATTCAATAAAAATAAAATATATTTTCTTGTGGAGGCTAGTAGTAGCGGCTCTGGTCATGGAAACCACCATTAACGGCCGTGGGTGTCGGCATGCTCACCACATGCCTCCAATCCTGCCATCTAACTATGGTAGATGACGCAGCGATAGGGTGGTATGCCTTGTCCCTTCTGGGATGTTAGCGCCACGGAGTTAGTTAGTTATGGAGGCTAGTGTTCACGGAATAACAGTGATGAAATTCACGGAGTTAGTTACTTATGGAGGATAGTGTTCACGGAATGACAGTGATGAAATTCACTGTTTTACTAGAAATTCTTATAAGAGAGAAGAATAATTTCTTTAACAGTAAATGTTCTTAATTGTTTATATTTATGTTATTTTTTATGCATCAGTAAGTGATCATTTTAGAACTTACTTTTGAAGGACTCTATGCCATGACAAGATAAGTAAAAAACATTTGAAACTTTGTTCACGTCTTATATTAATGATACTACAGAAACCTCTACATGCATGCATAAATTTGACTTGACGCAATTGGCTATACAATATATGAATGTTCAAGGTAAGTGTATATGCATTGATTTTATTTAGGCGCGCAACATAATCAAGGTAAATTGACTTTCCTTCATATTGCAGATATATCTTTATATCCTCAGTTATCATTGATTCAGTTATCATTTATTAAGCTAAGGAAGTATATATTTCTGCGAATCAATACCCTGGAGAGATTTCTTAATACTTGATAGGAGTACTTTAAGAAGAGTTCGTTTTAATACATTTCTGAACTGTTTATTCGGGTTAATCTCAACAACATATTCCACCATCAATGTCACTCACCTGAAACTAAGTCACATCTCACAGATTTATTGCTAGCATATTATTTGCTAATATTGACAAATATGATACCATATTACTCAATTATAAATATTATATAGGCTCTTTTACAGAGTTTCAAGAATTCTAAGAAGAGGTGAATAGCTATTTATGTAACAAGTATGCACAGCACGGCTTTAGCCTAAAACATGGGATGTAGATTTTGACAGCTTACTCCTTCGGTAGAACAATAAAAAACTTTCAACAAAAATATCTTCATCGTCCTAGTTTCTTCTGCTTAAGCTCTTTGTCTCTTTCCGATCTCCCTGGGGCGGGTCTTTTGAAAATATTAGGTAATTCTCCCCTCTGTGTCCTCAATAACTTGCACGAAACTGTGCTCTTCGAGCTACGAGTTCGCCCAGCCATGTCTACATGATTATTAGGTGTTAGGTTATATAGAAGTTGAATTTCATCAATAAATGTGTCCTTCATTCCCAATTCATTCATCTCGTTATTGTCTGAAAATTTTTCTCTATAGGTCTACCTTGTTCTCGAATATTATGAGTGTTTTGTTCTGAAAAGTCTAAAACAGAATCTAGTTTCGCGTCTACAGAGCATTGCTCATAATATGATTGTTTTACATAAACCAAATTTCAGATCCATATAGAGCCAGAGAGGTTATATGAGCTTTGGATGGAGCTGCCTTGGATGGAACGACGTAGGAGAGCGCGAGAAAGGAGTGATCGGCTGGGGGTTGAGAGGTGTAGAAGTCATCAGAAGGGGAGACAACAGTTTGTTACAGACCAGCAGAGGAGAGAGCAGTATAGGACAGCGCTGCAGAGGTTCCAGGATATTAGGATAGCGCGGCAGAGAAGACAGCAGAGGAGACGGCAGAGTCGGGAGAGGAGACAGCAGATTCGGCAGAGGACCCGGTATAGGGGACGGTCGAGGAATCAACCGGGAGTCGGCATAGGAGACGGAAGGTATTGGCAGAGGAGAAAGACGCAGATGAGAGGAGTCAGCAGAATAGGATAAGGCATCGGAGGAAATAGCAGATCATGATAGAGCAGCAGAGGAGATAGCAGCGCATGATAGAGCAGCAGAAGAGATAACAACTCATGATAGGGAAGCGGAGGAAATAGCAACATATGGTAGAGCAGTGGAAGGAGATAGGAGCTCATGGTAGAGCAGCGGAGGAGATAGCAGCTCATAATAGAGCAGCGGAAGAGATAACAGCTCATGACAGAGCAGCGGAGGAGATAGCAGCTCATGGTAGAGCAGCGGAGAAGACAGCAGCTCATGATAGAGCAGCGGAAGAGATAACAGCTCAAGATAGAGAAGCGGAGGAAATAGCAGCTCATGGTAGAGCAGCAGAGGAGACAGCAGCTCATGATAGAGCAGCGGAAGAGATAACAACTCATGATAGGGAAGCGGAGGAAATAGCAGCTCATGATAGAGCAGTTGAGGAGATAGCAGCTCATGGTATGACAGCGGAGGAGACAGCAGCTCATGGTAGTGCAGCGGAGGAGACAGCAGCTCATTTAGGAGCAGCGGAGGTACCAGCTCATGATAGAGCAGCGGAGGAGGTAGCAGCTCATGATAGAGCAGCGGAGGAGATAGCAGCTCATGATAGAGCAGCGGAGGAGATAGCAGCTCATGATAGAGCAGCGGAGGAGATAGCAGCTCATGATAGAGCAGCGGAGTAGATAGAAGCTCATGGTAGAGCAGCGGAGGAGATAGCAGCTCATGATACAGCAGCGGAGGAGGTAGCAGCTCATGATAGAGCAGTGGAGAAGATAGCAGGTCATGATAGAGCAGCGAGGAGATAGCAGCTCATGGAAGAGCAGCGGAGGAGATAGCAGCCCATGATAGAGCAGCGGAGGAGATAGCAGCTCATTGTACAGCAGCGGAGGAGATAGCAGCTCATGATAGAGCAGCGGGGGAGATAGCAGCTCATGATAGAGCAGCGGAGGAGGTAGCAGCTCATGATAGAGCAGCGGAGGAGATAGCAGCTCATGATAGAGCAGCGGAGGAGATAGCAGCTCATGATAGAGCAGCGGAGGAGATAGCAGCTCATGGTAGAGCAGCGGAGAAGACAGCAGCTCACGATAGAGCAGCGGAAGAGATAACAGCTCAAGATAGAGAAGCGGAGGAAATAGCAGCTCATGATAGAGCAGCAGTGGAGACAGCAGCTCATGATAGAGCAGCGGAAGAGATAGCAGCTCATGATAAAGCAGCGGAGGAGGTAGCAGCTCATGATAGAGCAGCGGAGAAGATACCAGCTCATGATAAAGCAGCGGAGGAGATTGCAGCTCATGATAGAGCAGCGGAGGAGATAGCTGCTAATTCTACAGCAGCGGAGGAGATATCAGCCCATGATAGAGCAGCGGAGGAGATAGCAGCTCATTCTACAGCAGCGGAGGAGATAGCAGCTCATGATACAGCAGCGGAGGAGATAGCAGCTCATGATAGTGCAGCGGAGGAGGTAGCAGCTCATGATGGAGCAGCGGAGGAGATAGCAGTTCATGATAAAGCAGCGGAGGAGATTGCAGCTCATGATAGAGCAGCGGAGGAGATAGCAGCACATGGTAGAGCAGCGGAGGAGATAGCAGCCCATAATAGAGCAGCGGAGGAGATAGCAGCCCATGATAGAGCAGCGGAAGAGATAGCAGCTCATTCTACACCAGCGGAGGAGATAGCAGCTCATGATACAGCAGCGGAGGAGATAGCAGCTCATGATAGGTCAGCGGAGGAGATAGCAGCTCGTGATACAGCAGCGGAGGAGGTAGCAGCTCGTGATAGAGCAGCGGAAAAGATAGCAGCTCTTGATAGAGCAGCGGAGGAGATAGCAGCTCATGGAAGAGCAGCGGAGGAGATAGCAGCCCATGATAGAGCAGCGGAGGAGATAGCAGCTCATTCTACAGCAGCGGAGAAGATAGCAGCTCATGATAGAGCAGCGGGGGAGATAGCAGCTCATGATAGAGCAGCGGAGGAGGTAGCAGCTCATGATAGAGCAGCGGAGGAGATTGATGCTCATGATAGAGCAGCGGAGGAAATAGCAGCTCATAAAGGAACAGCGGAGGAGATAGCAACTCATTCTACAGCAGCGGAGGAGATAGCAGCTCATGATAGAGGAGCGGAGGCGATAGCAGCTCATAGTAGAGCAGCGGAGGATATAGCAGATCATGATAGAGCAGCGGAGGAGATAGCAGCTCATGATAGAGCAGCGGAGGAGACAGCAGCTCATGATAGAGTAGCGGAGGAAATAGCAGCTCATGATGGAGCAGCGGAGAAGATAGCAGCTCATGATACAGCAGCGGAGGAGATAGCAGCTCATAATAGAGCAGCGGAGGAGGTAGCAGCGCTTGATAGAGCAGCGGAGGAGGTTGCAGCTCATGATAGAGCAGCGGAGGAGAAAGCACCTCATGATAGAGCAGCGGACCAGATAGCAGCTCATGGTAGAGTAGCGGAGGAGGTAGTAGCTCATGGTAGACCACCGGAGGAGATAGCAGCTCATGGTAGACCACCGGAGGAGATAGCAGCTCATGGTAGAGCACCGGAGGAGATAGCAGCTCGTAATAGAGCAGCGGAGGAGACAGCAGCTCATGATAGACCAGCGGAGGAAGTAGCAGCTCATGATAGAGTATCGGAGGATATAGCAGCTCATGGTAGAGCAGCGGAGGGGGTAGAAGCTCATGGTAGACCACCGGAGGAGATAACGGCTCATAAAAGAGCAGCAGAGGAGACAGCAACTCATTCTACAGCAGCGGAGGAGATAGCAGCTCATGATAGAGCAGCGGAGTGGATAGCAGCTCATAGTAGAGCAGCGGAGGAGATAGCAGCTCATGATACAGCAGCGGATTAGATAGCAGCTCATGATAGAGCAGCGGAGGAGGTAGCAGGTCATGATAGTGCAGCGGAGGAGGTAGCAGCTCATGATAGAGCACCGGAGGAGATAGCAGTTCATGATAGAGCAGCGGAGGAGATAGCAGCTCATGATAGAGCAGCGGAGGTACCAGCTCATGATAGAGCAGCGGAGGAGGTAGCAGCTCATGATAGAGCAGCGGAGGAGATAGCAGCTCATGATAGAGCAGCGGAGGAGATAGCAGCTCATGATAGAGCAGCGGAGGGGGTAGCAGCTCGTGATAGAGCAGCGGAGGTTACAGCAGCTCATGATAGAGCAGCGGATGAAGTAGCAGCTCATGATGGAGCAGCGGAGGAGATAGCAGCTCATGATACAGCAGCGGATTAGATAGCAGCTCATGATAGAGCAGCGGAGGAGGTAGCATGTATGATAGTGCAGCGGAGGAGGTAGCAGCTCATGATAGAGCACCGGAGGAGATAGCAGCTCATGATAGAGCAGCGGAGGAGATAGCAGCTCATGATAGAGCAGCGGAGGTACCAGCTCATGATAGAGCAGCGGAGGAGGTAGCAGCTCATGATAGAGCAGCGGAGGAGATAGCAGCTCATGATAGAGCAGCGGAGGAGATAGCAGCTCATGATAGAGCAGCGGAGGAGATAGCAGCTCATGATAGAGCAGCGGAGGAGATAGCAGCTCATGATACAGCAGCGAAGGAGATAGCAGCTCATGATAGAGCATCGGAGTAGATAGAAGCTCATGGTAGATCAGCGAAGGAGATAGCAGCTCATGATATAGCAGTGGAGGAGATAGCAGCTCATGATAGAGCAGCGGAGGAGGTAGCAGCTCATGGAAGAGCATCGGAGGAGATAGCAGCTCATTCTACAGCAGCGGCGGAGAAACCAGATCAGGATAGAGCAGAATGGAGTTGCTATAAGAATTTAAGAATAATAATATTGAGACAAATCTTCAGTTTCTAAATACGGTTCGAACAAGAAAGGGTCTTAACCAAACACTTCGCAAATTTTTGTAGAGTTTCTATCAAAATTGTACACCTTAAAATAAAGAAATAGGTTGATGAATGTGGAAGTTCTTTTATTTTAGTGTTATGAATTAGCTTCGTTGTTAAACTGACTTCTAGTTGACACCTAAATTACTGCAAGAGTCAAAATTTTCATCCATAATATTACTCTATATAAGCTTATTATTTTATCGTTTGGAAGATGCTCTGCCTTTGAAATCCACTTCCAGAACAGAATCATTGTTCATAATATCGGATAGAATAACTCTTAAAAGTATTTATTGCTGATCAGTAATCCTAGGAATGTATGTATAGGCTAATAAAAAAACAAATATGTACCGTATTTACAAAGAAATCCTAGCCCTGCTGATCACCATTTGCAGCAATGTCGTATCAATATTAAATCATTCTGTCAATTTTGAATTCGTTCTATATCCTACTTACAATATTTATATTAATAGAATAATAAAATTAAGTAAATTGGTTTAACAAAGTGCCAGTATGTTATTGTTTAATCAGTTATGATTGCAAATATGATATGCAGAATACAACAAAAAAAGTCAAATTGGCCGGTTTCGGGATTTGAACCATGGAACTCCAGAATGTGAGGCCAAGACGTTACCATCTCAGCCACCTGAGTCAGTTTAACGGTTTAGTTGGATAAGCGCATGTAAAGCAATAGTGTTATTTGTCATAGCTAACTGTATTTTAATTGCCAAAGCCTTATAAGATCACAGTAAAACAATTGACTATGTTGTCAAGATAACTGATTTGCATTTCATAAAATATTTCGAATACGTATATTACCATAAAATAGGCACTAAATTGAGCATTACTCCGAAACAGGTCAACCGATTTTATCCAATATCAATAGACGTCTTCCCATGGACATTATAAATGTGTATACCAAGTTTCATAAAAATCCGGTAAAGCGTATTTGAGTTACCGCGTCTTTAAAATAGACACTAAATTGAGTTTTACTCCGGTACCGGTCTACCGATTTGGTCCAAAATCAGTAGACGTTTTCGCATGTACCGTACATTATAAATGGGCATACAAAGTTTCAGGAAAATACAATAAAGCATATTTGAGTTATCGCGACTTCTATATTAACATAAAAGGCACTAAATTGGGCATTATTCCGGTACTGGCCAACCGATTTAGTCGAATATCAATAGACATTATAAATGCTTATACGAAGTTTCATAAAAATCCGATAAAGCGTTTTTGAGTTATTGCGCCTTTAAAATAGACACTAAATTGGATTTTACTCCGGTAGCAGTCAACAGATTAGGTTCAAATTGAATAGGGTTATTTTCATGGACGTGATAAATGCGTATACCAAGTTTCATGGAAATACGCCATAGCCTAATCTATTAAAATAGGCACTGAATTGGGCATTACTCCGGTACCGGTGAACCGATTTTTTTCAATATCAATAGGGTTCTTCCCATGGACATTATAAATGTGTTTTCCAAGTTTCATGAAAATCCGAAAAAGCGTATTTGAGTTATGGCGCGTACAGACACACGGACAGACGGACAGACATTTTTCGTCCCCACACACAATCTCATAAAGTACCATACTGGCACTTAATAAAATGCATATATGAACACTTTAAAAACAATGCTGTTACAAGAGAATCACATATTTATTTTATGAAGCTATTAAATTTGTTGTAAGCTTTGTTCTTCTACGCGGGACTCCAGACTTGTCATATATTAATATGCATTTCGGCATATATCTTGTACTATCTTCAGTTTTTTCGAGGAGTTATCAAGACCATCCTCTTGCCATCATCTGTATAATGCTGAAATATGGACTGGACCATGATAAGCCAAATTAAGAATATAAGATTGTGCATTTTTTGTCAAGATTTTAATATCTAATACACCCTTGCTGGGAAAATAAAATAAATTAATACTGACTAAATTACTACAATGATGGATTTCCAATTGACCCTCAGTTCAGAAAATTTCACCAACGTTATCAATATATTTTTATGGTAACGAAGATTTCTTAAATCCTATATAATTATGTCAACTATTCTCTTCAGCAGTTTGAACTTATCTATTTTGCCATGATGTGCTTGACATCCAACGCATATCAGATAAAGCGGCATAGTAATAGTAGTAGTAATAATAATAATAATAATAATAATAATAATAATAATAATAATAATAATAATAATAATAATAATAATAATAATAATAATAATAATAATTTGCATGTCTTCAAGCAAAATAAACAAATGCTATTGACATTGTCCTCGTGTTAAAATTAGGTCTGCATATCTATCTGTATATTTAAAAATTCGTCAACATTATAGAAAGCCCTCTGAGTTAGCCAACCAGAGACACGACTTCTTAATATTTTTCTATCCCATTGATAGACGTCGTTTGGAAACTTGTTGCATATTTGTGTGGCCATTGTTGAGAAATTGCTTAGTGATTTATTTAGCCTGAATCTTGGTGCCTCAAAGTAAATTTGGATAGTTCTGATCGGAATGGTAGCCAAATTGTCCTTTACAAACAAAACATCATCTAAAATACGTCATTTTAATGCACACATTTTGGGTATGTTGACTTTTTAAAATTAGGATTAATAATCGTATATAGGCTAGTCAAAATCATCATATTAAATGATTTTATTAAAATACCACAGGTTTTAAACTATTGGCTATATCTACGAATATAATTCCTCTGTTTCAGTGATGTTCTAGCTATTAAAATAACCAGCCCTTTGTGCTTACGAGATATTAATCCTAATAAAAAAGATAACTTACCAAACATGTGTGCATTAAAATGACGAATTTCCAATAGTACTTTCGGGACTGAAAACGAGAAATTGTTGCTCATGCTTGTGCCGTGAGCATCCGAACTAGGGAACAGAACTTCTAAATGCTATTGGAAATACCGTCATTTTAATGCACGCATTGGTTCGGCTCATATGCCTTCTAACATAACAATTCCCTTCCTCTTTAAACTCATTCCCTCATTTACAATATTACCTTGGCCCTAATCTTATTTTCCCAGCTGCAAATAAGTTGCTATTTCTTGTTGAAACAAACACTATAACGTCTTATATCAGGCAGGTGTGTACAACTAATCAGATTGCCTATAAAACCTACCTGCACTAAAATGGTTCTTGGTTTGTCAATTCAGGTGTCAAGTAAAGTGAATTATATTTATACTAAATTAATAAATCCAGATATCTCGCTTAGTTTCACTACTCCAAGGTCCGGGTGTTATTTTGTAACGCCATTCATTAAATTAGCCTCACCCACGTATTAAAATAATTACCGCATCTGATCGTGATAACTTAAGTCCGCTCATTTGTTCCACATTGCGACATATGTGACTCGCTATGGAGATGAATGGAACACTGAGGCCACAACATGGTGTTCCTGAAATGGGATACGCCATAATTTGTAACTGGACATATTCTCTAGTCAACGATGCCATAAAAGGATAGTAGGGGCCATTTGGAACAAACTCGAGTTTGTAGACTGTGCTGTAATTCAGGGATGTCAAACCATTTATACGATAAAAAAATGTTTTCTTGGTGTTAGATACACTAAGGCATCGCATAATAAGTTGGTACTTACTGTTAGGAATTTGTTTGACTTCTATTTTTATGTGTTCGCTGCACCAAGTGCATGATAACGTAATAGTATTTTATGCTTCTCCTGTCGTTTAAAAACCCCTACATGCAGTCTGATAAATACCCTAGCTAAGTAGGTAAATGATGCAACGTGTATATTATAGTCTCTAAAATACTTTACAAGACTCGAATGCCATGCGTTTAGGTGCAGTGCCCGTCAAACTATTAAAATATAAATGCCAAGACTATAAATATAAAATTCTTCGAGTTTCAATTACTTAATTTCTTTATGTAACCAGTGTTGTCGATAAATTAAAATTTATAATCGCTTTCCTATAACATTTTATCGTTTGATCGAATCATTAATAAAATTTTGACTACGGGTTCAAGAACATATTTATTAATTAATTTTAATTTATTTTTTCAGTAAAGGTCTAAAAATTATCTTCTTTCAGCATTTAATCAAGTTATAATATCCTTCTAATTGTTAATATACTTAACTAATTCAATTCAATTACAGGAGAATATTAACACAAAAATATCTATACCAAAATTTTACATAAAGGTTTGATGAAATGTTGAACTTTGCAAATTTTAGGCCTGAGGTTTAGGTAAAACTGAAAGAAATGTAGGCCTAACGTATAATTATTACTCTGTCGCGTGAGAAGTGTTGCAAAGATAAATGTTTTCAAAAATGACAAAATATCCCAAAAAGTATATTGCATCTACTCAGAAACCACTTCTGAATTTCTTAAAGCTCCGGGATCGAGTTAGCTTGTCTTATATAGAAGTATTAGAGATAGATTAATCTCTGTATGGTATTGTTTTCTGCTAGTTTTCAACGGCGTCTGATGTTTTATAACACGTAACTGAACTACAGCCAATTGGAAAACCTCGTGAATTTTGGGAAGGTTCGTAAATAATATCTGCATATAATTTTCAATGTAAACGCATACTACCGGGTGACCATAATATTTTGATCTAAAAATGGACATCCCAAGCAATTCAGTTTATCTCTAAAATACCATGGTATTATTATGACTATTCCACTCATACGCCCCATGTTTGATATTGACCAGTAACGTTTAGCAATTCCTCGGATATAGACCAATCACGATCGTTTATCTTATAAAATGCTTGCTTTTAATACGAGGATGGGATTGTATCCTATAAAATGGCCAGCTCGTTACTGGACACTTAAGCATTAATGTGCAGTGTTTAATACGTCATATGCTGCCATTAAGCGGCACGAAAACAGATTATTTTATGCAACACAACTTGTTTGGAAATTGAAATAATATAAATGTACATTGATTAACACCACAATTTCGATTCGGTGCAAGCCAGTTCGTGTGCTTTTATTCTGTTCTGCTGTTAACTTACCTGAATGAAATTAACTAAGTCTTATATGCACTATTGGTAGTCCTGGTTACAACATGGTAACTCGAATCGATTCATGGATATTGATTCAAAGTAGGCCGTGATTTCGCTGCAGTTAGTTTTTTTATACAACAAGGCACGAAAGTAATTGCTTTGTATAATCCGTTACATTTTTAGTCATGGAATAATCTTAATAAATCCAACTCAAGTTGACGAGTTTCATCTGATAAATTCGCAACCACGCAGCAGTCGATAAGCTCGTCAACTCTCGTGGGATTACCTATGATGATTATTTATTGTTAATATTATTATTATTATTAAGGAATAACACATTTGAAGAACAAGAGAATATGAAAGGCTTATAGATTGTGTAAACCTAATAATTAATTCGAATTAAATCTGAGAAGAATGATATGATGCATACTAAATCAAGCAAGACGTTTGATTGTAAACAACAGTTGCACAGCAGTCAATTTCCTCACATGATCAAAATTATTGCGCAAGATCACATTTTGCGCAAAACGGCTGATGTTGTATGGCATGATTAAGAGATATACAAGCAAAAATTATCCATGCAAACATAGACACTAGTTTCCTGTAAATGAGCGCAGTTTCTATAATTATTAGGCTAACACCCGAACCATTGTCGCCAAGACATGGACGAAACAATAATGCTCTTCAACTTAAAAAAGTTATAACATATATTTATAGGAGGGTGATGAAATAAAAAATACATATATATTTTTAATCTAAATGTTGCCTCCCCTAAATGTTTATAAAAACTTCCCGCTCTAGACGGCTGCCTAGTTTACCTACATGGAGCCGGCCCTGTTTACCGATATAACTTTAATAGGTATATGTTCTAATCTAGAACTTGTTTGTGGATTTTTATAAAAGTGGACAATTGCGTTTTAATACCGTCGGTACTGCCTGTGAACCTAAAAAGTGAGACTGTCCCGGTTAAAACGGAACGTATAAGTACCCTAGTAGTATGAATCCATGGGTATTTCGCACAGCATGTTTATCTGCACCCTCTTCTGACTGAGATACTCACTTGGAAGTGAATATGTTCCATTGCTGATTCCATTGTTGATCACCTCTGGAAATTGGCTAACTGTACTTTCATAAATTGAGTAAAAGGGGTTGAATTGAAATTTGAAGAGTGAATAAATGGAATACAAGAGTAAAAGGAAAAATACCGGAGTAGGCCTATTTACTTAGCAGTTGATATTAGTCATAAGCCGTATTTGTATAAAATATCACACAATCTGTTGAACATCTGTAACTCCCACCGGGGATCAAACCAAATCTCCAGCACAAAGTGTGCCTTTACAAAGATACCGCTCAGACCTTGACATACTAATTATTTACATAGTAAACGATGGGTCGTTCTTACGTCATAAAAACTATCGAATAAGAGTCGTCTTTCATGTAATAGGATAGGTCAGACCTGTACCAAAAACATTCTAGGTCATTTAACTGTTTTTATTTATTTTATATTACCCTGCAAGTTGGGCAATGGATGGCAATGGATGGCAATGTTGAAAATAAGTACGATTTATAGGCCTATAGACATTTATACATGCACACATTACAAAACACACTATAACTTACTCGATACTCATATAAATTTACCCAATAATACAAAAAAAAAAATCTCAATTCAAAACTATAACATATAAAATTATTTACAAACGTAACTACATATTTCACATAATATGCATTGTTTTATACAGACCTGAATATACCTATATTTTCAATCATACCAGAAAATAACACACCCGACTCAACATGAGTGTGGTGTGTGTGTTTTTTTTTTCGACGTTAACAGGAAATGTTTCGAAGCTTTCTGCAAGTAAGTCATTCCAATCTCGGACCCCTTTATTTATAAAAGAAAACTTTGCAATATTTGTTATTTCAAACCTATCCTTAGTTTTGTATATTTGCTCCTTCCTATTGTTGTTTCGGTCTGGGTGGCGCTGTTAGTATCGCGCTGGCTTTCTGCACCCAAGGTTGCGGGTTCGATCCCGGCCCATGACGATGGCATTTATGTGTGCATAAATATGTAGATTTACAGGCATGCAAGAGAACTCCTGCTGGACAAAATTCCGGCACACCGGCGACGGTCACTGGCCGAAGTTGCAGTACATCACCGTCTTTATACCAACCAGCCTTCCTATTGTTGCAATCTGACTCTTGTTTTGCTGTGCAGTTCTTTCTATGCCGGTTGTTTCGAGTAAACATGTTATAAACATTTTATTCAACTTATTTTCCTTGTGGATTTTGAAGATTCCCACCTCTTAGTATTCTTAACATAGCCGTAACGTTGTCAACTTTTTGGTACTCATTCATAACACATTTTGCCGTTTTTCTCTGCACTATTTCTGTGTTATTAAATCTGTCTCACGTGGATTCCACACGCTAGAAGCATATTCCAAACATGGTATCACCAATTATTTATAAGCTAAGTCTTTTGCTCTTAAGTTGCTTTCCCTTAATGCTCTAAATACAAAGTGTAATTTTTTGTAAATCTTGCTAATTATTTTCCCTATAGCCTATGTGTATTCTAGTTCAGTTCGTTGTTAAAAATAATTCCTAAATAATTGCACGATTCTGTCTCTATATAATTTCATTTTCCATTTCGTAATTATACTGAACTTGTATTATTTTGTTGGTGAAAATATTGCTTTCATATCAAGCTCAAAATCTTACACTGAAAATCAAGTACATCTGTACTCCGAAGGCAAAAGACAATTTAATGCATGAAAAGGATATATTTTTAAAACAATGCACAATGAAAAATTATGAGTGATTTGTATTTAATAAACGACATTTTAGTGCTAAAGTGCAAAGACAAAATTGTTGCAATGTTTCTTTTTCGTGTTATTTTTAAACCATTCTTTGTTCAGTACAACCTATGTTCACTCTGCCTTAGCATATGAATGATCATTGCACACAAAATAACAAAACGCTTTCTGTATCTTGTCCCGAATTTCCTGCTCCTATTTCTCGGACATAATTAGCATCTCCCAATTTGTTCTGACGGTTGAGAAAACACGGAATCTGAGAGGATGCCTCTGAATATTGAATATACATCCTCTGGGTAGTTTTTTCTCTAATGTTCAGCTTCTTAAATGTGCTGAAATTTGTAGTTTTCTGAATCTTAAGTATTCTTTTAGTCTTAATTACTTCAATTAATTATATATCAGAACACAATATAAACGAGGAACATTCACTCAGCGGTAAAGTTATTTAATCGAACATTCAGTAATCGTAAAATAGATGGAAACAGTTACACGTCAATGCAATTCAGCAACATTAATTTAAAAACTAAAAAAATATATGACAATATTATATCAACCTATATATTTATGTATAGGATTACATATATATTTATAAATATTGCAGTATATTTTAGTATCGCGAAATCAGGGGTATATATATACATAGGCCTATAGGATATATATATATATATATATATATATATATATATACATATCATGATGGTTTCCATGGATTGCTAGCTTCTACACTGAATACTGACGATTGAAAAAAATCAAACCATTTCTGGAAAAAAAAAATTAAGAAATGTGTAATACTCCGGATTGATGACCATGGCCATAGTGCCACAGAAAGATTAGGACAACTGAACAATTCCAATGGGCTCATTAGGAATCGAACCCGCATTATTTCGGTTTGTACAGCAGTACCTCAAAGAAACGTACCATGAAGTACCTCATAATACTAGTATATTAAATAAAAATTTGAAAACAATTGTTACACTTAAAACGGAGTAATGTAAATCGTTTCACTCTTTACACTATTAATTTTGTGAACTGCAATTCGTTCCTACAAGAAAATGCACTCATGATCATACCAAGAAGTTAGTTTATAATTTCAGATTGATTGTCATGATAACGTAGCGGTAAAACGGCAGCATATGTTCTGTTTGTCTTCTCTAGAACCTTATTTGTACGTGCAGGCGCGCTAATTCGCGGAAAGAAGGAAAAAACCAAAAGTGGTCAGTATTAAATGTCATTTCCCATAAATGGCTATATACTCTGTTTCAGACATGCAATATTGAATAATATTTTGGAGATCGGTACCATCATAAAGTTCTAAGAAAATACTTGTAAAAAGAATCACGTAACATCTTGCCTCCTGTGATGGATGCTTGGAAGATTAATGGTTTGACTTGCTCTGAGGATCTGCCCACACCTTATCTTGCTAGGCTTCCGAATGTGTATGGGCAACGCGTTGATAGTGATCCTAAGAATGTAAATTGTTATATTCAGAGGCACTGATTTAGAAGGCACCGGTTTTGTGTTCCACTATGCAGATATCTCAAGGCAATGTTTTCAAACAGGGGTCCGAAAACTCTTACAGCCTTACTATTATTCGACGTAAGCGAATGTTAGCATATATGATATTTTCCCGGGCTACTAACCAGGTGGTGAATTGGATTAATTCCGACGTTTCGAAGCCAAACTGAGGCTTCATTGTCAAGGAGAATGAAATGCCGGGATTAGATGGCGTGTATTTATAGGACTGCTGTGAATGGGGACATCCGGATTGGAGAAAGGATTTGTTGAAGACCAACCAATCAGGAAACAGAATGTTAGCAACTTACTCACTTTATATTGTCTACCAACATTGTTAAAACTTTACTTAAAAAATAAAAATGACCGATATTTGTAAACAGCTGGCCGCTTGGCTGGTGCCTGCCACTAAATTTTGCTCTATTGTATCTGTTATGGCCATTTATTGGGAAACAACGTATGTTTTTACGATAGTGTTAGCAACATGGTCGTATTTTATATAATTCATGATCTTCACCGTTTATAATTTATATCCATAATTCGATAATTTTGTACACATAAATTTAGACAATTTTAATACCAGAGCAAACATTCGCAATATAAATACTTGAAAATATAACCTTAAGCTAGACCTCACAAAATGCAGATTAGTATGCCAAAGAGCTCGTGTTTCCACAATGGTGTTTTTTGCACTATGCTCCTTGTGACAGTAGGACTGTTCCTGTTTCTTCGTTGAAAGAAAAATTATACTATTGGCTCGGCCAAAGGCCATTTTATCCAATTGAAGAATATTGTAACTTCGTAGATATTCATTTTTAACAGTTTTAATTATTGCCAATTTGTTCCTACAATACTTGTCAAAAGATCATTGTGCTTTGGTCTTTGGTCTTGGTCATTGGATTATTATTATTAGTATTATTATTATTATTATTATTTCTGAAACCAAGATACTGCTAAGATCACATTAAATATTTCGTAATATAGTGTTGACTGTCGATAGACCACAGTGCAGTCGATTGTCTTTTATTCCACAAAAAGCTCGCGAGAATTGTCTTCCACCATGTTAAATATGACGAATTTTTTATTTGCCTTTATGTTTTCCTCACAGGTATGATGTAACTTTTACCAGCCACCCACAAATTATTAAAAACTGAACAATCATCAACAATACAACCGTTCAACGACTCCATAATAAACTTCTGGTAATAAGGCGGTAGTGTTAGTAAATGCAAATAGATACAATATTGATAATCTGACTTAAGTTACTTTCTCTTCGGTTGGTTCATGCTATTTTTTCTCTCTACATTCCAGCATAAAGCAAACAGAAGTGCACTTTCAGTTGCCTCACACCCAAGCAAAGCCATCTTGTTCACAAATTTAGTCTTGTACATGAGACTACCAGCATTTAACTAATCTATAGGTAACTAAAACAGAACTTCTAAGATAAGATTTGTGGTTCACAATAGTTAGGATAAAATAATAAAATAATCCACTTTTGGATTTAAAAAAAATAAATAAAACACAAAGCAAGGAGTATGTGAGTAAGGAAAAGTCTATTCCTGAATGACATTCTTCTTCTTATGGTGAGGAATGATATGTACTGTAAATAGATTATTGGGCAACACTCACCAATGTTTGTTGATCCCTTTGTGAAGCCGTTGTCAATAGTTGCTTAATCTTGCGTGAAGCCTTCGTCTTCTTAATAAAATAATAAAACACACACATTATATAAAACGTAAACACTAAAAATTGTAACTTCACAACAGGAATCACATCACAACGTTTCACGAGACCAGAAAAACGACTCGCGTTTTCAAGTGACTATTAGCGACGAGATGTTCGGTCGCGAAGTCTTTGTGATCGTCTTGGTGACTTCGCGACCGAACATCTCGTCGCTAATAGTCACTTGAAAACGCGAGTCGTTTTTCTGGTCTCGTGAAACGTTGTGATGTGATTCCTGTTGTGAAGTTACAATTTTTAGTGTTTACGTTTTATATAATGTGTGTGTTTTATTATTTTATTAAGAAGACGAAGGCTTCACGCAAGATTAAGCAACTATTGACAACGGCTTCACAAAGGGATCAACAAACATTGGTGAGTGTTGCCCAATAATCTATTTACAGTACATAAGGAAAAGTCATCGACTTGTTTTATATCCCATCCTCAGGAGATGTCAACCGAAATATTATGTCATTTTGCTCTGATATGTGTTCTCGTTTTTTAATTATGCGGTTCACAGAGACGCTTTTTTTTTAAATCTCAGAATACCCCAGACATGTAAACCCAGAGAAAGCACTACATCGAATTTCAAGATCCAATGCATACTCGTATACTCATCTTAAGGTGGGCAGAGAAAGTACATATGTTGATTCATATGGTCTGCCACGTAGGAATTACAGGAGAAATATAAAAAGTGAGTCTGCACGTTGTTCAGGAAGAAAACCAGTACAACATGGATATAGAAGCTGCAAAATTAGACCAGTTAATTTCGGTGCTCTGGGTCGACAAGGTACCACTAATCAAAAAGACTAGAAGCATTATAAACAAAACAATAGTAAAAAAAAGTATTGTGTTCAGAAACCTGAAGTATGGAAAAATTCGATCGAAGAAAATTTCTTGCCTTTGCAAATGCAAAATTTTAGCATATCGTGATTAGAGTTATTAAAGAGGACATCTGAATAATAAAAGTAATTCACAAGGCGATTTTAGATATCATTGAACTAACTGGGCTTACCTTGAGAGAAAGGACGTCTCAATAGTCAAAACTGATTCGAAAATGATCAGTGTAATCACAAGAAAGAAGAAAGAGAGAATGACCACATGAGACCTATTATGAAATGATTTCAAGAGGTCTTCAGGAAGGAGACTGATCCGTAAGATGCTCGCATAATTTTAAAACGTAGTTCAATCTATTTAGTCAATGCCATATGCCAACCTACAGTTTTTGTATTCAGTGATTTAGCAAAAATAGCAATAATCAAATTATCACTCAAATCAAACAGATCAATTAATCATGACAGATAGATAGAAGGAGAGACAGATAGATATGCAGACAAATAGCTAGATGAATATAGGTACCGGTACACAGGCAGATAACAGACAAATAACGAGATAAAAAATCAGGTACACAGGCAGATAGCTAGATAGATACACAGGTACACAAACAGACAGGCAGATAACCAGATAGATAAACAAGTATACAGAAAGATAGCTAGATAGATAAAGAGGTACAAAAACAGACAGACAGTTAGCTAGATGGATAAACAAGCACACAGACAGATAGCTAGATGGATAAACAAGTACACAGACAGGCAGTTAGGTGGATAAACAGGTACATGGACAGAGAGATTGCTAGACGGATAAACTGGTATAATTACAGACAGATTACTAGATGGATAAACATACACAGACAGACAGATAGCTAGATGGACAAACAGGTATACAGACAGATAACCAGATAGAAAAACAAATACAAAGAAAGATAGCTAGATAGATAACGAGGTACAAAAACAGACAGACAGATAGATAGATGGATAAACAAGCACATGAGACAGTTCAACTTATTCATATTATTAATTATTCATTAAGTACATGCAGAAACTTCCAAATTATACGCTTGTATCACATAAAAGTATCCCCTGTGAATTTTATAGCCCTTAGCACAAAAGGGAGCCTACCCTAAGCGAAGGTGCATGTTATTAGATGGTTTAGCCGACCAAGGCCGGCTGAAGGGAAAGTTTCTCTGTGAGATTCGGAAAACATAGCCATAAAATTATATTGGTAGAATAAGAGAGTTTTGGAAAGATGCATTGTTAAACTGCAAACAGCAGAGTTTAGGGAAATTGCCGTGACGAATTTGGATCCGTGAAAAGAATCACGTACTTCAAAATTTAAGTTTTATATCGTCACGGTATAATATAAATATTATTTTATTGCATTGATGGGTAGCGATTTTAAGATGGTTTAATGAATGCAGGAGCATGTTTCTCAGAATCAAAGAAAACCGCTCCTGATCTAGCGTGAGAAAATATATTGAAACATATTATAATAAGAACATTTTCTATTGGTGTATTTTAACAATAAGCGAGGCCACGTGCCCGATTTTCTTCCAATCACATTAAAGTAAGTGGGTGGACTTAGTAAGAATATTCACTTAGTGTGAAATCCCACTAAGGGAAGTTTGACACTCTTCTCTTCGGTTTCTAAGTAGGTGAAGAATGGATAAAGTACTTGCATATAGGACTAATCAGAAATAACAATAATGTACCAAGTTTGTAGTAGCATAATGGTAAAAAATACTACCATTTAGGGAACAGTACATAGGATAGAAGTGTGCGCCTGGCACACAGTGTTTACAGCTTGTATTAGCTGAGCTAGGATGCAAGTACCGCCGAAGGAAAGCACAATGGAGGTAGATACATAGATCTTAAAATCGCCACACCATTAATAATTAGGATAAAAATCTCGTCAACTTTTGTATCATCAGAGGCCATCTAAGAACAGGTGGAATAAACTATGAAAGCAACACAGGTACATACTGGTCGTCCTTACTACCACTCTTGTCTGTCTCCTGTCATCTGCCCATGAGATTAGAGGATCGAGCTCGGAGCCGCTGAGAGCCGAGGAAGGAGGTACGTCCACAACAAATAACGTAAGTAATGAACAAGCTTACTGGCGCCTGACGAAAACCCCATCACACACAGACAGATAGCTAGATGGATAAACAAGTTCACAGACAGACAGATTGCTAGATGGATAAACAGTTATACTGACAGACAGATTGCTAGATGGATAAACAGATAAACAGGCATACAGATAGCTAGATGAGAGAACAGGTACATAGACAGACAGATAAATAGGTGGATAAACAGGTACACAGACTGACAGATAGCTAGATGGATAAAGAGATATGTGAACTGACGTTTGATCGACAAGAGAATTAAGTATGTAGATAAATATAGATATAGGCAGATGGATAGGAAGAATGAAAAAGACAAAGAATCAAACAAAGCAGAAAATAAAGTAAAAGGGAAAGGGAAATGAATGAAAGAAGTAAAAATGTAATTACAAATATTGTAAAATAGAGTTACAAATTTAAAACTTGCAAAAGCAAAGGATCATCACGTTTCTCATAATTTATTTCGACTCTTTAATTCTGTCTTGATTTTTTATTTCTTTCAGTTCATAGGTCCGTTGGCATGCTAAAAGCCATTAATAATGGAGTGAGAGTGTAAATGAGTTATCACCTGCACGCGCCAGGGTCACTTAAACTGCCCTGTCCACTCATCCGCTGTGGCGTAATAGGCAGACACTGTCATCCATTCTCACCTCTCTTATAACATCAACTCGAATTATAATTAAAGTAACAGACGGAGCCGATTGGTTCCTTAATTGGACGTGGAAAAGTAGAATCACATGTGTCAGTAGTCACATAAGACTTACAATTGTGGTTGACCAATCCATACTTCATCAGGAGGGCTCTAGGTTACCTGGAATAAAATTTAAATACCCTTGAACGAAAAGTAACAAAAGTATTGAAAATTCCTTTAAACAAAGCAAGTCTTCAGACTGACTCGTTTGGACCAGGCAATCAAAAGCAGAATGTTTTTAGGGTTCCCTTCTGTTTAGAGTATGAGTCTCAAAATCTGTTAATACTTTCAATTCGCAAAGGAATCTGTTCATTGCCTTAGCCGAATCAGTTGAATCGTTCATTAAGGCCGTCTCTATCACATCTCCCCTCTAATGTAAAAACAAAATTTCTTCTTCATACTTGGCGCATATAATTAGCATTCGAAGTATCAATTTCTTTTTTTGTAATTTTTAAGCCTCAATATGCAAAGTTTCTATCTTCTATATGTTAATAAAAACTAAAGAAACCTTCTCCTGAACAAATTTTATTTTGGAACATGTTGAGTTTTGTCAAAACGGCCCTCAATTGTGAACGCCAGTATTACTCCTTACATGGTAAGATAGCAATCATAGATATTCGTATGGAAAGATATAAAATGAAACTGAGAAATAACTTTTAGTTATAAAAGCCACAGAACACTGTCTTTGCAAGATACGTAATTCATATATCTAATTGGCTCTTGCGAGACAGAAGTTGTTGTAACACTAGAAGCAGACGCAGTAAGTGTCATCACCATTAAAAATGCGTGTAAGTTTATTGTGTCCATACTTACATAAAATATTCTGATGTATATATGAGTTTATACACGTAAATCTTCGATTTTCTGCAAAAGCTATACTGTTTCTTGAATTTACACATAGTTATAATCAACCTTAAGCAAATTTTATTGCGCTGATTGCATTTCACTTAATGTGTTACAGCTCATACAACCGTTCTTAGTTTACAAATTCGTGTTTGATAATATTTGTTCAAAGTTCAAGTACTTTGAATAATGCACATGGTTTGCTTTTGTTGATGTTATTCCCACTAGAAAAAGAATACGATGCCTAAAGCATCACTGTTTAAGAGAGATGGTAAAATAATATTATGGTAACAAAGTTTCATTTTTCGTTCTTCTCATCTGACGTCGCCTATTAATGTTATTTTGCGGTAAATACATCTACGAGGAACTTTATATTCATTTGGCAAATAACAGTGAAAGATTTAAAATTTAAGAAGGCTGTTAACTTCACAAAAAACATTCCTAAAGAGCCATTTTCAAGACAAATATTTACATCATTCGATTAACTTCGTTATGTAGGATTATTAGAGTGGCTAATATATGTAAATAGTATTGATATTTATTATTTTGTGTGATAAAAGGTATAAGATATAACAATAATTTATAAAGAAAATTACATAACTTAAATAATATTTAATACTATGGTGTTTAAAGTATTCTCAAAACTGCCAACAAAAATTCTACAGAGCATGCGAGTAAAGATGCGCGCACCGGAATTGAGTTCGCTAGGGATGGAATCCAAACAGAACTCTTATTCGACCTCTTCTTCCATTTCCAGAGAACCTGATCCTTTCAAACTTTGTCCGCGTTTACATGGCGACTTCGATACGGGAACGAATTTATAGGTTACTGTGACCTGTCCTCTATCATAAATATAACTTATTCCAAAGTCAAGGGTATGTTGTATGTTGTATTCAATCCGACATGCGTGCGAGTGTGGAAAACACAGAAAACCCCACCTGAATTGGGCGGCGGAGAGGTTTGAACCCCCTACCTCCCGAATGGGAGTATGCAACGCTACCATTGCAGCAATCTTCGCTCGGCGAAAGTAATTGTAGTACATGTAATTACAATAACTGCCACTGCCTTTGGAGGTGGGATTTTATTATGTTGCAAATTGTGAGCGGTAATTGTAAGTTACATTATGCATCGAGCCTATAACGGCATTTATTAAGACACGAGTATGTTTTTATGGAACGAGTGAAGCTAGTTTCATAATTTTCATACGGGTGTCAGGCAAATTGCAAACGACCGTTTTTGTTTGACCATAATTAAATGTTTAAGTTTCGGGTTTTTAGAATATCTCGTAATTGATTAAGCAAACTACTCTCGAACAACAATTGTTAGTAGTTCTCGTATTTCCCGATAGATGGCAGGCTATTCGGCATGCAGACCGCAGGGCTTCTCTTGAGCTTTAACGTCAAACAACGCACATTAAAGACACACCAAATGAACTCAATTTAGTATAATATTAAAATTAACACGAACAAAATTGATTTTAGTTTAAATACAGATTATTTATTACCCAGTTTCATTTGCTGCGCTCAAACTTTCAAGGTCGTTCTGTGTTCGATAATATTCGATACAACACCAGTGTTATTATGAAAATCTAAGTCATAATGGATAACATTTTGATACCTTATGTCGTAAGTTATGTAATATGCGTTTTAAATACAGGTTATTTATTATCCAGTTTCATTTGCTGCTTTCAAGATTTCAAGGTCGTTCCGTGTTCGATAATATTCGTTCACACCAGGGTTTTTATGAAAATCTATGTCATGATGGATACCATTATTATACCGTTATGTCGCATAAGAAATTGCGAAAGTAACAAGAAATAGCACTTCAATAACAGTTAAGCTTTAACAATTAATACTGCCTTTTTAAAAATTGGCATTATTAATATTACGGAATTTGTAAAATTATTAGCTAGATTTTCCCAGTGTGTGTATTTTGACAGAGTTTGAAATGTTATTGTTGAGACTGCAACATTGCAAAACAAGGGCATGTTAATGAGTTTTCTTATGCCTAATCTTGTAGCAGTGCCCAGTACAGTAATGTTAACAAGTACTTGAACATGCAGCATTGTTGATGCAAGCATACGGTTGAGCTGTCACGATGTGTTTGCTTCGAATAGTAGATTTGGGTGGGTGGCTGTAAGAGGTTCATCTTTATTGTTTTTTTAACTCCTCTGTCATCTGGACAGATCTGAACATGGACTCGTAGGCGCACCAAGTGAGGTTATAATCATGTGACGTCACAGTGTTGAATATGAATGAGGTGACTTGGTCGTTAGAGTAAGAACGTTATAAGAGACAACTTGGTGGTAGTTAGAATTAATGGGACACGTCAAGTTGCTATCATCTTAGAATGTAGATACATTATGAAAAGTTTTGTATTCCTTATTCGTAGGAATGTAAATTTGGATATTTTAAAGGGAAGGTAAGGTAAAATTTGAAAGTCTTGATGGTAGAACCATAATTTTTGAAATTTTCTTCTCTCATGTGTACTATTAAACTTATAAATTACAAATTAATTTCTCCAGAAGTTTTCAGTATAGGCTACAGCATATTTAATTATTTTGTTCGGTTCGGAAACAAAAGTATCTACATTCAAAATTAAACTTTTTGTTGTGGTTTTGCACATGGTTGCAGATTATATCATTATTAAAAGTTGGCATTATCTTGACTGAACTTTTTTGTTTCTTCTTTTTTTTTTTTTTTTTTTACTTATACCTATCCGGCAACATAAATCCACTAAAAGACTTGTATTATAAAATTATAAAATATCTTCTAGTATGCAGTATCTAACCTAAATTCAGTTCAATTCTTTCTTTATTTGCAATTCTATGATTTATTTGTCATGAGCTACATAAAAAGGTGTAGGCCCTACACAATATTACATAATTATTATAACACAGAATAGAACAAAATAGGCCCGTAATATAAGATATAAGTAGATTATAGGCCTATAAATAGTCTGTCACTTGACTGACTGAGGGATGTTTGGAAAAATTAGCCATTTGCTATATGGCCACCGTTGTGTGTACAAATCTTGAAATACAAGTAGAATGGGACTGAAGATAGCTGTTGAAGCAAAATAGTTACAATTCTACATTTGATATTTTTTGTAAAATTCAAAGGATTAATCCATATTGTTAATAATAACATTATTATTAATTTAAACCTTAAATTATTATTATTATTTTATGCACTAAGCATCCAATGGAATATGTTTAGTCAGCTAGTCATTAAATAAAATCTGTCTCCAATTATTCTTGTAAAGTATAAAAGTTTAGTTGGGATTGATAATATCTTAACTCTTTATTTAAAAATCATTCGAATTGTCAATTAGTCTTACATCTAAAGGTAATTTAGAGTTTCACACCAATATATAAGTGGGAATCAAGAGATTTCTGCAATCAGAATTTTGGAGGCACAAAACTATTTCTTCCCCATGTATCGTGGGATAGTTCTGATTGGTATTTGCAGTTTACATTTGGAGGAAAAGTGTTATAAGTTATACATTTTTTATAATATATTACTAAACACAAAATTTAGAGAACTATTGATAATATGTGCATCAGTTTATATGTTTTTGAAAATTAATTATATTCCATGGCATTTTTATAACATGTTCTGAGCTGCAAAGAATATTATGTCTTCAGATCCTGTAAGATTTTCAAAAGATTCGTTATCTAGAGCTATAAGAATCTCTGGAAAATCTGGCATATTTTCTAAGAACGATATAAGTTTTCTTGAGATAAGACAAAGCCTGACTGTCTGATAAAATTATTTTTTATTATCCTTCTTCCATGTACAAAAAAGATGTCTGTTTAAACGCACACACGTTTCAATTTAATCACAATAACCTGACTCTCACGCTAATAGGTAATATTGCAACACATATAACACTATCTTCAAATGTTACACTAATGAATAGTAAGTTTATATCGTTGATAAAAATTGTCATTGAACGGATGAACAGTCCTGATTTAGAAAGTGAAGTCAGCACCTTTACAATAAAATAAATCGCACGTATTATTGTCATATAATTGAAGCTCGGTAGTCGGTATGGCTTGTACTAAAAGCAGGCCTTTCCAACTCGAGTACTCTGCGCTGGTGCGCACCATCGAAGCACTCAATGGCAGCCGGGTGCTCTCCTTACCCATGTAGCGGCCGGTGCTACTGCATGTGTGCGTCAGACAGCACAATGGGTAGCTGGCCTCCCTTTTTTGGTGGATGTAACGTTTTATTTCAATGATTTAAATACCATTTAGTTGCAAGGGAGAAATTAGTTTATTAGAACCATGTGTGATAGAATTAAGGCTTTCAAAGTGCAGAATTTATTATTTAAAAATCAACTTAAAGCCGGAAATTTAATTAAAATCATTAAATTTGTCTTTTTAAGAAAACTTCGGAGAGTATCAGACGTCGTTACAGAATTTGTACGATGAATTCAATGCCTATTCAAAGAAATTATTGATATGGCATCTCAACTTAAAATATATATGACGCCATATTTTGTCCTGAAAATTACATCATGTTTCCAAACAGAGATGATAAAAGTTCAGGTACTACCACTACACCGGCGATTTGCTATCATTTTACAAAGGTATTCATCCACAGAAATTTCCTATACTTCACGCACTTGTTCTAAAATTTACGCCAGTGTTCGAGACAATTTATGCATGCGAACAGATGTTTCCAATAATGGATTTAAATAAAATTAAAACCAGGAATTCTCTGTCTGTTGTTATCTTAGAGGCTTACTTTGAATTTCCATTGCCAAATCGATTGTACGCAATATTGGTAAATTAGTTGCGGCAAAATGATGTTAACAATCTACTTAAACTTTAAGTGTTCACAAACACAATATAAGTATAGAATAAATGGTGTGTTTATGTGTTCATAAAATTGTTATTAATAATATTGTTTTCGTATGCTGAGCGCTGGCTAGACCTGTGGAGCTGCCTCTGGTGCTACACCGGTGCTGGCCTGCGCCGAGGAAGCACCTCAGTTGGAAAGGACTGCCTTACACTATTTCACCCCTTGATTACAAAATGTGGTACAGTATTAGTTGAGAATCATTTCAAATTTTGCTCACGGGTTCAATAAATTTCTTCTTGAGGTTTCTTAACTGCTCTGAAATCTCATCATCAGGACCCACAAAGTTTAAATCTGTTAAATCTGCTACCCATGGAGGTGTAGGTCAGCAGGCCACCATCTCAGCCACTAGGCCCTAATTTTCATAATGGTCCAGAAGAATATTGGTCGCTCTACGATAATTTCAGTTCAATGGTACATCATTTGCATGTAAAGTAGAAATCCCCACTACAATTCTCAGCACATTTTTTTTTCTGGCCTACCGATATGTAAATCTCATATACAGTATTTGACAATTATTATAACAGTGTTCGGATATTAGATGTGGGAATAATGAACTTTTCGTAGCTGTTACATCTATTCAAGGTCTACAGAAAATCTTAGGCCTACAAACTAGCCTATGACGAGAAAGTTGCCCATGATAATTATAAATTCT
This sequence comes from Ectobius pallidus, assembly GCA_964059195.1. Taxonomy (NCBI): domain Eukaryota; kingdom Metazoa; phylum Arthropoda; class Insecta; order Blattodea; family Ectobiidae; genus Ectobius; species Ectobius pallidus. The sequence goes on along the minus strand of CAXKWD010000004.1, from coordinate 112,601,451 downwards.
AATTTGAGACTGATATGGCTACAAAATTTTTATTTTTATTCATGTTGCTCCCAATGTTGCACATGTGCAACTTAATGTATAAACTTTTTTTATTTAAAAAATTAATATTTGTGAAATATTTTTCCTTCGCCGAAATTTTCGTTTCTTCAATATTTGGCTATTTTTCCAAAAAATAATTTCGAAATGGAGGACCCAAAGGGGAGGGCATACAGTACCAAGCAAAAAACCTAATTTACTATTTAAATCTTGCATGAAAGGGTTAATTTCTAAAAAAAAAATCCTTTTCATACTAAATACTGTCTTAGTATGAACTACTCTAGCTAAGCTTTTAACTCATTCTCCATTTAAATTAATACAGTATTTGAAAATTAATACTGTCGGTATCTACATTGGTCAAAATTTTTAAAATTTCAAAGAAAAGTCGCTGATACGTTTAGCTCTAATGCATCCGTAGAAATCCAAAAACCTGACTTTGATTCGTTTTTGGCTTTCTACCTTTTGTATGCTGTTCACTTGTACAGACATTTTTTTTCTGAAATTAACGTTATTGAACTTGATGAACCTCAAAACATTTACCTCTAAATCATCTTCATAAAAATGAATTTTAAAAAATGCAAATAGATGGTGTATAAATAAAACATGACTAGCCAATTTGGTCCACGTGCCATTGTAATTGGGAAATCGTTCATCCCATTAATATAACTCATTCTGAATATCGCCCTGGAGGGATGAAACATAGGAAATATTTGTATCTATATAATGTGATTTCTACATGCAAGATGCAGTATTTGACTCTTGTATTAATTAAAATTATCTTTGATGGAAAATTTATTATAATTTATATCTCACCATCGTTTGTTGATGATCATGACGAAGAAGATAACGATAAAGATGATATTGATGAAGAGGAAGATTTTGTGTCAATTATGATGTTAAAGCAATTTTTATTGATTAATGATAGGATCTATCAAAGTTCGAAGAATGATGTTGAAGATATTAAGTTAGGCCTACTTATGTTTAATAAGAGCTATATATCAATTTTGTTTTGAAAGAATGACTATTTCATTATTACTTTGTGGTTTCGACCCCTCTGCTTGGATCTTACGTGTATATATTATTTTCTAATTACTCTGATGAATAAAAATAATTTTCCAAAATGACTACTAGGCTTATTGCTGGTTAGTGATTACTATTGCTTCGTATAATTTGTATACAATTCTATGATATTACAAAGAAAGAACACAATAATATGATCAAAGATATTCTATAGAGTCTACATAAACTCCATTACTCTAAATGTAAAAAGGACAATATAACTAACTATTCATTATTTTGAAGTCCTGTTCAAGTCGAGAAGCGTAGTAATTATAGGTCTATTTATTTCGCGTACGTCCTGCGGGGTTTCACGTAATATTTCCAGATTTCATTTGGGAGGTGCAGTTAAATTATAGTTTATAGTTTGTTATTATAGTTAAACAAATACAAATACAAAAATACACAAATAAACAAAAACCTTTACAAATTTCAAATTTAAAGTAGCCTACAATAATTTTTAACAAAAAAAAGATAGAAAAGGACCAAATATTTAGAAATACACCCGAAAGAGCAAACTGCTCGTGCTCGGGTGTAGTTTCAGAACAATCAGAGTGGAGAAAGAGGAGAGACAAAGAACAAAGTGAGAAAGAATGACACACTTATTAAAAAAAGGTAAAAAATGGGTAAACAGAGGTAGAAAAAGTAAAGACAAATTTATAAAAAGGAGACAAAAAAATATTAAACACAAATACATACAATAATACTGGACTTTAAAAAAAATATTACTAAAATGCATAACAATTAAAATGGCATTTCGAAATTTTTTAACAGTTTTCTCACAATTCACAGTTTGTCTTAATGTGTATTGTGAGACTTACGGGAGTAATTTGGATGGGCTTGATCGTTCTTGAATGTTGTTAGTGGTAGACCTTCTGCAAACAAAACAGAAGAATTCGGAATCATCTTCCATCCCGGGACAATTTATCTTCTATAATTATGTGATTTCGTGAATGTCATATTTGCTCTTCATTTTTAAAGTAATTATTAAAGAAAAACAGATATGCCTTCAAATTTATTACGAATGGTCTACAGCAGTCCTTTGTGGCAATGTATACAATTTTCCTCCCTGAAAATCACAAACAGCTGTAAGAATTAAGATCACTTAGGCATGCCAATTTATTACTAATAGGTGTTTCAATTTCTTTTATTGTCCTATTGTAATTTATAATTAATATTATGAATGATGATAATAATAGTAATATTAATAATAATAATATCAGTAAAAATAAAATATAGCGCTGTTTACCCTTATCATAGGCTATTCCAATCTTTGCAGAGAAAAGTGACCAGTTAGAGGCCGCGAAGGCCCTTAGGGTTCCAGGGGATTGAGGTCCAGAAATATTTAGACATACGGTATAGCCTATAATGGTGGTAAGATTGTCAGCCTTAGGCACCCCAGAATAACTCCTGGTACTCAGTAAGTTACTCAGGGCCATAGTTTAACCATAAGTTTGGTCAACTGAAAATCCTAACAACTCATCGGTAATCGAACCCGCGACTTTCCGGTTTGTAGCGCGGTACCTCGACGCCATGACGTCCTATTCTTCGTAGAAGCTTACTTAATAGTAAGTAATAGTATAAAGTTTCGCTAATCCCTTTTATAATAATTCATAGTAGTTGATGCTTCCATTTATGAATGGACGTTAACGTTATATAGGCCTATATATAATTATCATCAGGTCAGATTTTATACCTTAAGAATCAGAGTGGTCTTATTTCCTTCGGTAAGTTGTACTTGATCAGCAATTTTTTTTCATGTTTTGAACGAAGTTTGTATTTTACTACATAATAATAAGTGCATTTTTTGTTTCAGTTTCAACGAAGCATTGACGTGAAGACAATTGGGCCTAGGAATACTGTAGCAAGGTATGTTTTCAATATAATATCCCTTTTTCCATCATTTTTTTTAAATAGTGAATATAAAATAGGGATCGAAACTGGAAAAGAGTTATATGTATCACATTTAAGGGAGGATTTTTATGCAGCATAGCTTATTTAAAACTTTAACTTGGAATAATGCATGCGATTATAAGATCTCAGCTATTCATCCATTTACTAAACCCCAATAAATTAATTTAGAATCAGACATGAGTCTATTTTCCACCAAGGATGACCATATCTTGCAATACACCGGTTTTTCAAATGAGCGCCCCGCCTCTTGTGCAGGGTCACGTGGCACGCTGGGAGTGGCTGGAGAGGAAAGAGTGGAGGAGGCAAAGGCAACGTAGGCTTTTTGAAAGCCCAATTTGGAGCGACGAGTGCCTTTCTTTGCATTTGCCACGGCTACGTCACATTTGAGTTAGTAACTTCTGTCTCTTTCCAGCGTTATTATTTTAAAAGTTGAATCCTAGCACGGACCAACGGGTCATTCGGCCCACACACGCCACTCAGAGGTATATAATTACCATATAAATTAGAATTATGGTTGTACATGCAAATGTTTACAATAATAAATATATTTAAGGAAATGCAAGTTTGTTATGATGCAGTAAACATTATTTACGCCACATAATGCCTTAAATATTAACACCTTTGCGTTTATGATGGAAGTATGCGATTTTAACTTATTTTAGCAACAATCAGTGCTTTTTTTCTAACAAAAAAGGTGGCGGTACTCACTGAAACTTTTAAACTGAAGCTCATGGGTGCACCCATATTTCTCCCAGAAGTCGTTTTTCTGAGTTAATGTTCAACAATCTGGCCTATCATGGACAGAATTATTTCTCCCCTGAATTGCAGTAAAATTACCGGTAGGCTACTTGCAACGCTCTCTTCAGATTAATTTTATTCAATGTTTGCAGGTTTATGAGATATTTCAAAAACATCCTCATGCTTTCTTTTATTGCATACCAATAGAAAATAATTTCTTATTTTACTCATTTCACTGAACCACGTGCACACCTTGATCCTAAAATTTATAAGCAACTATGGTTTATGCTTTTCAAATTACATGTAAACAACGAATGCAGTTAAATTTAAACACGCACTAACCTCGGATTAACTTTGGTTGTTAGCTACTTATTACATGTTTGTTACTGCATTAGCATTAACTGCACTTGGTGCAATACTTTTACCGTTAGAATGACCTTGACCATAGGAGGTGTTTGCTGGAAGCTGGAAAAATCAACCCCCAACCCTCTTGCAGTCCAGCAGCCACGGAAATTTACTGAAACTATCATGTGTTTGTATGTGTATGTGTATGTGTTTGTAAGCTATTATGTATGTAGAAATCTAGCAAAACCACGAAACAAGCTTGATTTTAAGCAATAGGCCATAGGAATTGTGGTAGGAATATTGCGAGTAATATACGGATTTCATTTTTTGTAAAAAAAAAAAAAAAAAAATAGGTGCCGGTACTGAGTACCGTTGCGTACCGTCACAAAAAAAGCACTGGCAACAATGAATACATTATTAAATTTAATAAAAACAACAAAAGGAAATCTAAGTTAACTAACATGAAAACGTTCAGATCCTCTTCGCTTTAAACTACCCCACTCCATTGGTATTCCATCAAGAAACTGGGTATCATACACGAAAAATAAAATATAAACCGTTCAAATTTCTTCCATGTGTTAATGAGTGCCCATAAGTGTAGCCTATGTTATTTTCATGGAGTCACATAATCTTCTATAAAAAGAGACAAAAGCCTAACTGAAAATATACCAAATGACGTCATAAAGCCGTCGATCCTAATACAAGCATGCTGGAATGATAACTGCTGTCGAGAGATCTCTCTAACATTATAATCAAGCAAGTAGGGTACGAAGTATGTACGGTATTTTTTTTATAAATATAGTAGTCCGATGTAAATTTATCTTCAATTTTTAGTGCAGATATAGTTCGTGATACTACAGATTATTGTTTCTGTTGACGTTACGTGAGAATAGTCAATTTTATGGTAAAATTTCTCCTGCCAAAAATGTAAACGAATTGCTTCAAACTATTTTTTTGCCTTTCATTTGTTTCGATTAATTTCTTCCACCTATTTCTATTTCTTAATAACCAACATAAAAATACAAAATAAACACAATAATAACAAACATTCTGGAGTTCTTTTCTTGTAATTTTGGACACTCTATTTAATTTTTTTTGTTAAGGTTGTTTTACTGTTTTTAGTTTATACATTAATTTTTTCTATAAATGTGTAAATTTCTCTATATTCTCTTATTAACATATATGATAGTTACAGCCCCTAATCATGAGCTTTGCTCATTTGGGGCTTCCAATAAAAGTATTTAATTGTAAGATTGTAATCTTTCGTAACAATTTTTTTTTACCGGTAGGCCTATTGCAAATAATAAGTAATGTTTATTTTTAGACTGATGATGGGTGTATTGCAGAAAGGCCTTTGCAAAGGATTCTAAACTAGTTAAAGTAAACAAGCCAATAAATATATTACACATTTCAAATTAGTAGTTCACTGCAGTGTATGAATGTGTATTGGGAACAAATGAGTTTGCATAGGCCTATATACTAAAATTTTTAAGTAAATTAGATTTTATTTAAAAGTGATGTGCAATGCCTCGAATGAGCAAAAGATCTTCATACTGGTTAGTCTATTTATTAGCTCCATCAACTAAATTTCATGTTACCTTGAAAATAGGATGAGTTTAGGATGATTTTTTCTCTGTATAGTTACTTTAGAATGAATAGACATGGCAAAATAAATGTCATTGCATTAGGATTTATTGCATACATTTGTACCAACTTACGGTTTATGGTAACTTTTGGTATATCACTAGTAACGAAAATAGAAAAGGCATTTACTGTTTCATGTATAAAAAATTTGTTTCTATTGAAATTCAAGTAATCATCACCAGCGATTTACCGTTTAAATATTGTTCCACCTGTCACACCTACAGGTGGCAGCACTAAGCAAACTACGCTCCTTCTCTACCAGAGCCGCTCCGATAGAGTGCTGTTCAAATAACAGTTTTCTACTGTATTTCGTGGAACTTAAACAATTAATTATATTAAGTGGAATTAATTTTATGTTATAATCATGTTTATAAAATTGAAATATTGTATTATAGTGTTATTAACGTAAATAGCCTATAAATTGTACTTGTTAGGGATGTCCAAGGAAAAGAAATAGTAATTTAATCCTGTATGCATTTTGTATCGATTATTTATTTCTCATAACCTCATTCCACTTTCGACCAATGATAACTTCAGGCAATTATGTTAGACTTCGGTAGCCTCTTGGGTAGAACAATGTCTCGTGCTAAAATCGTTGATAAATTTAAAAATTATATATAAATTTCACATAAATAAACAACTTGAATGTAAATATTTTATGGAAAATTTATCTTCAGTCGAAATCGAATAATTTTGCTTAATTTAGTTTTATTCATTTCACTTAATTTTATTTTAACGTATGAACATTACATAGGCCTATATTTACAGTCCATTCACAATGTTCACTTATAATATGGCTAACACATACACAAATGGAAATAAAAAACGCTTGTTATAATTAATCAAGAAAGCTGGTAAACCAAAATTATAATATATTCTAATACAGGAATATAATTAAATAAACACCTTAATATATTTACGGATAATTCACTTTACAATTTGCAATAACTTGTTACATACTATTCTGAACTGGTTTTCTGTCATGTAAATATATCAATGGCTAAAGGATGCAATTTATTGTGTAAATTCAATGCTTTATAAAGAGGAGAGATTCGAGTGATTTTGAGCTAACTACATTTGTTAAGGCCCTTATTTGCTATATAATTTTTTATTAATTTTATTACTTTGTACAGAAATATTAACGATTGGCTTTTCTTCGGTCATAAGTTCGCGTACGGTAGAAAGTTGGAGTACCGTATGATGTAAACTTAAGAAGGTAAACGAGCCTTTTAATATACACATATTACAAAACCTAATTGTATTCTTTCTAAACTTTCAACATCCTTTTTTTTCAATGGATTCCATATATTTCAGGCATACTCTAAGTTCGATCTTAATACGCAGACAACTAACTTGTTAAGACTATTCCAAGAAACCATTCTCTCCTCTAAATCTTTTTAGGCTAGATTCATTTTGATGATCTTAGAAAGATCCTTGTTAGAGAATTTACAAGCTACTCAGGTTTGATACTCAGGTTTGGTAGCCAAATTTTCTAGTGGGTTTGTTCCTCTTGGTAAGGCACAGGATGCATTGTCTTCAGTAATTCACCCAAAGCCTCCTCTCTTACGCTATAAGGTAGAGTTTGATTTATTTTGTGCATGGGGGAACACCTCATGTGAAACGTGTCAGTGAATAGCTGTCATTAGGTAATTGTAAGGGTTGAAATATCTGGAAGCATCTTGAATGTATTCAGCACGAAAAATCGAGAAGATATAATTTCGTAATCTAAGTCTATGTTATGGTAACAATATGAAGGTCTTCGAAGAAATGTGAATTTCGTTATTAACGTTTCACTTCTACTGACGTATCACCGTACTGCGTCACCGAAAAAAATTCATGAAAGCAGAAATATAAAATTAATAGGGTTATGCTTACATTACAATATGATAAATTTTATCCACGTCTCCGAGTTGCCGTTCATTAGAACCAGCTATTCCATTAAAATTGTCTTCGTTGATTTTAAAATTATAAACCCGCTGATGTCACTTGCTGAATGCTTATACATTCAACTCTGTGGTTGACAGACAGCAGCTTATACAATATAATGCCATATACAATCATAAAAGCATGTCAGATTGTCAATTTCCTTTTCCGTTGTAATAAATTACTACAGTAACAGTGAAACATAATGTTTAACAGCGAATTGAATCACAGTATAGTATAACAGTAGCGAAGCTCTAATGAAAGGAAAATGCATCCTTTTGACAGATCGTGAGACACTAGCACCCCAAGCGGCCAGCAGGATGGAACTAGCAAACAGCCATTTCCAGCATTGGAAAGATACGAATATATGGCTGTATTTCTTCTTATTTTTAAAATTACTAGAACGAGATTATTACCGGAAAGGCATACTGGTGAACTCACCAAATCATAGACTTTATGGTAATATAAAGAAGTTGTAGTTTCAAGATCGATGACATTGTATATCTTATAAAGTATCAGACCGGTTTCCGTCCACCTTATAAGCTACTTCCCTACGACAAATCTTCAAGAATATAATTGACCTACTACTAACATATACTGTACTTACACTGAAAATTCTGACAAATAAGAAAACTTAATAATTTCAATAAGCATGTAGTAGTACTAGTTCAGAAATTAGGGGGGAAGTTAAGTTCTATAGGCATATAGCCCGATATGGTCAGTATCAGATGCAATAGCAAAACACTTTTGTCTTTTTCTTCATTTTGTTAAACACGATAAATTATTAAAAAGTAAAGGATTAAACACGTTATCTATATTCTCGACAGTTTAATTTTGTTAAATTCAATTATATAGGCCTAACATAACCTCGTGTTAAAACATTTTCAAAATTAGTAGGGTCAGGTGGGGTATTTGTAAATAGGCCTATATATTTAGAAATCTTTCCTTCGTTAGGATTTTCATTTATGATATACATATAAAAATAATTAATTGTATACAGCATTTACAAGCCATTTTCTGCTCCTAAAATTAAAAAAATAGGAGTAAATACACTAGTATGGATGCAAGCATGATAATCACAAATTTGCAATTTAATTTCACAAATAACTGTTTTTGCTTACCTCTCAGGATCTTTAGGGAACCCGAAGAAAGATAAATCGGGAGAATTCCTTTGGCTGTTGGTGCAATTTATAGCACCACAAGCATTTCCATAAAATATTATTGACATTTTCCATAAGCAACAATGTAACAGATTGTGTTGTCTCTCGCTCACCGCTACGAGCGCTGCAGTCGCGCCGGTTGAAAAAAACTGTATGGAGCTTCGCTACTGTTATACTATACTGTGATTGAATACTTTTTAATCCTCTGTCTAGCATAACAGTATTATGAGGAACGAAAATCTTAACAAGACCGTTGCCGTTGTCACCACAATATTATCACTTTACTTCAGCTCTAAATAACATTCTCATTATGCACAATACCTCTTTCTATTTCTATAAACCCATTGATTTAACCATTACTATCTTACAGCTTGAACGGGCATTGTGAAATATAAATGGTTTTTAGGCGCCCTATGATTTAATTAAATGCAGTTTAAGGAAAGGTATGTGTCTTAGTAGCGCATTGTAATCTCCACACTCACATTTTCGATTCGCTAAGCTGAGATCTGCCTCAAATTGCCTTCGATTGCTCTCAGCCTGCGGGCAGGCGCAGTAGCAATGACACAGCATTAGCTAGCTGTCTGATTCCTCTGTATAAATATGCTACTGCTGCACCCTTGTACCGCGGAGGAAGTAAGAAAAGAGCAGATGAAAAAAAAAGACAAAAATGAACAACAACAAAAACGAGTAAATGAAAAAGGGGACTGGGAAATTATTTAATAAAGAGATATAACCAGAAAACTAAGCCAAGAACTTTTCACTTGAAAAAACAAAGAAAGAAGAAATGGAAGAAAGAAATTATGAAGGAAAGAAAGACAAAAAGAAATAAAGAGAGATAGAAAGAGAGTGATAGAAATAAGGATCTAGGCAGAGAGCAAGAAAGAAAGAACAGCAGATTAACATTCAAAAAGAAAGAATGATTGAAAATAAGTAGAAACAATAAAAAATAAACTTAAATTAATCAGAAAGAAAGAAGGAAAACAAAGAAATCAAGAAAGACAGAAAGGAAGGGACAGAGAGCATAAGAATAAAAGAGTAGAGAGAAAGTAGACAATTAAATAAAAGAAAAAAGAAAGATGAAATAGAAAGAAATAAATAATGACAGAGAGAATGAAGAAAGCAAGGAAGAAAAAAATCTTTAATTATAAAAAATTCAGACAAAATTCTAATGTATTACAGTACTTGATTCTCACATTCTCTTTTCCAAACTTCCTAACCATATAAGATATAGGGCAGGGTATCACTGCTTCCTACCCTACGTCGGTGGATGTGGATCAGTTAGTTCCCATACCTTTAGAAGCAGAGCTCGGAGGAGATTGGATAGGAGTAGGGGACAAATGTCATAATAGGAACATTACATTCTGCCAAACGTACTAAGCAAAACAAAAATTCCCAATTGTACATATGCTACTTAAGCATTAAGAATTTCTCTAAGGGAGAATAAAACCATAAAGAATTTTAAATACACCTATGAAGGACAACCGTCAAAATTTCATACATTACTGTAAGTGGCGGTTCTGTCGATTGTACCAAATTATAATACATACTGTTCTTTTCCTTGGGGGGATTTATTAGCTACAGTTTTAGAAGGCGTATTAATGGAACTGCTAACCTAATACTTTCACTTATACCACTTCATATCTCTGCTCACAGGATCCTTTCATTTTTTATATTACGACTAAAACATAAACAATCGAAGGAGTTGATTAGAGGATGTTATTTTTTGTTCTTTTTGAATTTTTATTGATTTTAATATATTATTGGAATGTTTAATTTATTATCATATCGGAGTGAGATCCGGTTCAAACCCTGAAGCTGGTTCATTTGGTTTTTTCTTCTTTTTTTTAATAGTTTCCCCAGTCGAAAAGACAAAATGCCATGTTATATATTTGCTTAGCATGATTAATCCCCATTATTTAACACATGGCGTCATAATTCATTAAGTTTAAATACTCCAAGATGGCGAATCTGAATGCAACGGATCTCTTACAGTGTGCTGAAAAAGAACTTAATAACATAATTTATATTATCTCTAAGGACAAGAGAGGTGACAGAAATTGGAAGGAAGATGTTACAAATTCAGTAGAATCTGTTAAACTTACTTTGAGCAGTTTCAGGGAGGAGATATATAGATTGCGTGGTGAGGTGGATAGCTTCAAGGTAAAATCTAAACCCTTGTACTCCGAAACGGTTCAAGTGGGGAACAAAAGAAGCTGGAGTAGTGCAGAAGAAGTAAAGGAAACAAAGAACGTGGTTATAGCTGAGAGAAGTTTTCTCGGGCAGTCAGCCAGGTGGTTTCGTCAATTAAACCCGACGTTTCGGAGGCCAACGCTGCCTCCATCTTCAAAGGCGTTGAAGTGCCGAGTGGTCGTCCTGGGGTCGTATATATATTAAAGGCTACTTGGACCGTACCGACCAATCAGGTGTCAGCACGGCTCTGCGTCTTCCCATTGGTCCGCTCTCTTCTGTACTTAACTGTTTGGAGACAATTCTCCCAAATCGGGCTGATGTTAATGCCCACGTCCCTATTCATGTTTTCTGGTTGAAATTTAATTTCTATTGCTTCTCTAATCAGTCGTTCTATAACTATAACTATATAACTATATAACTATAACTATATAACTATATAACTATATAACTATAACTATAACTATATAGTCGTTCTGTAACTATAACGTGGTTATAGTTACACCCACGAACGGAGAAGCAGTTCAAGATGCTGAACAAACTCTTAAATTGGTTCAAAGTGCCTTGAAGCCCAAAGCTCTAAATGCAGGAATAAATCGCCTACAGAAAACCAGGAATAAAGGGGTTATATTAGAGATGAGAAGAAAAGAAGAATGTGAAAATTTTGTAAACCATCTACAAAACAATGAAAAGCATTTAACCGCGAAGATACCCACGAAGAGAAACCCGCAGGTGATAGTACACGGAATTGAGGTTATGTTCCCTGAGGAGGAGCTTGTTGAGGCGATTGTGGAACAAAACCCTCTCGTGAAACACTGCCTCCTAGATACAAGGGAAATGATCACAAAACGGTGGATGAAGCAATCACGGCACGGTAGATCCGCATACGCCGTCCTGGAAGTTACCCCAGGAGTGTATCAAGCTATGCAGCAAAGTGAAAAGCTGTACATAGGCTACAGCAGATGCAACTTCAACGATTACCTTCCGGTAATCCGCTGTCACAAATGCAACAAATACGGTCATTTCTCAAATGACTGTAAGTCAGTATTGAGCTGCGCCATATGCTCCGATCCTCATGACACCAACACATGCCCGAAAACAAAAGAAGAATGTAGCAATTGCAAAGAACAAAATCGAAAAATGTCATCATGGAGAAACTATACTCCTGTGAACGAAAATCACCCTGCAACATCTCGAGATTGCTCAGTATACAAAAAAATTATAAAAGTAATTCAATCCAGGATCAATTATGGCTGAGCTCGTAAAATATATCACCAAAATTTACACAAATCATTAGTGCCTACGCAGGAATTAATTCTTAACACTAATTTAAATGAAAACAGCACAATTAAAATTTTATGCGTGCAAGAACCACATATTACTTCACGTGGCGTTTCGGGGTTTGGAAGCAATATTAAAATACATATCGACACTAATAATAAGGATCGAGTTCGTGCAGCAGTAATAACAAACTACAATAACGTATTAAAACTCTCCCAATTCTCCACAGCAGACTGTGTAGTGGTAAATGTGTCTTTCAGCGGAGTCAACCTATATATATGCAATGTGTATTGTGCATCTGACACCAATGTAGATCAGTATTTGACCGAACTGTACAACTTATGTAACACTTTGCGAGGCAAACCATTAATTATTACTGGCGATATAAATGCCAGTCATGTGGCCTGGGGCAGTTCTAGTACAAATGACCGAGGGCGGAAGTATTACGATTTTTACTCTGCTAACAATCTTCACATACTTAATAACGGAAATTTACCCACCTATAGCCGAAGAAATTGTGAGAGCTACATAGATGTCACGGTGTGCAGTGCATCACTGTTACCACTTATATCGGAATGGACAGTAAGTGAGAAAGCTACTCTTTCCGATCATAGACTCATTATCACTAAAATAAATACATCTAGAACGCCCTATATCATCAACAATAACATGTATCTCACAAGAAAGTTTAAAACCAAAAATGTATCATGGTCTCACTTTCAAAATGCAGTGTCCCGTAATCTGGAAGGAATATCTCAAGAAATACAGAATGCTGACAGCAAAATAAAACTAAATCATATCGTAGAAGAAATGACAGACACAATAGTTCATACATGTGAGTCATACTTACCAAAACTCACACATAGACCAGCAAAAAACTATTGGTGGAATACAGATTTGGCAGTTATTAGGAAACGTCTCCTTGCAAGCTACCGGAGATTCAAACGGTCCAGATGTCCCCTACTACGTGAGAGGTACGAGGAAGCGTTCAATTTAATTAAAGCAGAATACAGGCTGAAGATAGTAAATGCCAAAAGGAATAGCTGGAAAAATGTTTGCTCAACACAGACATCAGTAAACCCATGGAACATTGTATATAAGTACTGCCGAAAACCCGAGAATCTTAATAACACCATGTCTACAATAGAAACAGAAGGAGGATATACAACAAATCCTAAAGAAACAGCAGAGGCACTGGCTGCATCATTCTTCCCTGAAGACACAATAGATAATGCAGATCAGCAACAAATTCGTACACTAGCGGAAAATGATATTTACACGCCAAACGACTGCCTGTTCACTCCACAGGAAGTTAATAATATAATTCTGAAACTAAACGATCAAAAAGCGCCAGGCCCTGATCACATCTCCGCTAACATAGTGAAAAATGTCCATTTCTGTTTTCCCTTCCTTTTCACAGATGTGTTCAACAAATGTTTACAACTTGGTACTTTCCCAGATTGCTGGAAGATTGCGTCAGTCAAGATAATACCAAAACTAAATAATAACAAAAACATGACTAAGGTATTCAGACCTATTAGTTTAATACCGGTTCTAGGGAAATACTTAGAAAAACTTATAATTGACAGAGTTATGTTTCACTTAACTAGCAGTCATCAGCTAAGCGAAAACCAGTTCGGCTTTATGCCACAAAAATCAACAGAGGATGCTGTCTGTAAAGTGGTTGATTGGATACAGAGGACACTCAACGAAAAGAAAATAGGCCTGCTTATTTATTTGGATATATCTAGTGCTTTCAACCATGCATGGTGGCCAAAAGTGCTTCACCAGCTAAGAAAGAAAAACTGCCGAAGAAACTTATATAAATTAATAAGAGACTATTTTACTAACCGCAAGATTCAGTTAGCATTAAGTGGCACTACCATTAACAAAAACATTACAAGGGGTTGTCCACAAGGATCCACCTGTAGCCCAGGCTTCTGGGTCATACTCTATGACGACCTACTACAACAGCCCCTGCCAAATGGATGTAGTATTTTTGCCTATGCAGATGATGCTCTTCTGCTGGTGAAATCTGATACAGCAGCAAGAGTAGAAAATATTGCTAACACTGCTCTCTCTTTAATTCATGACTGAGGACAAGCTAACTAACTTCTTTTTAATGCAAATAAAACCAAAGCTCTGTTGGTAACTAGACGAAGGAATGCTGAACCAGTCAACCTCAGCATGAACAATACACCAGTACAGTTTACTGATAAATTAAATTACTTAGGTATTCTATTAGACCAAAAGTTAACCTTCCGCCCTCATTTTGATCATGTAGCCAAAAAGGCAAGTTCACTACTTACAAGACTGGCATTTGCAACTAGACCTACCTGGGGACTTAATCACGACATCCTCAAAATAATATATCATGGAGCAGTAGAACCACTTATTCTATATGGTGTAGCAGCATTTCAGGATGTACTTCAGAAACGGTGGGCACAAAACAAACTGCTCCAAATTCAACGTGGATATTTACTCAGAATGATCAGAGGGTATCGCACCATCTCCACTGAAGCTGCAATATGCAATACTTCAGGAAACCAAATGACAGTGGGGCTCACCATTATGAAATTTATACTGATGGGTCTCGCTTTGAAGACATACTCGCTGGCACAATGAATGTAGGGTGTGCATTTGTTGTGTACTCCAACTCAACAGAAATATTTACAAACAAAAACAAATTGTCCCCTGAGTGTTCAGTGTTTCAGGCTGAACATCTGGCCATTAGAGAAGCCATAAAATGGTGCAAGGATACCAGCCATAGTGTATGTGTGTACAGTGATTCGAAGTCTGCTTTACTTGCTATAAATGACAAATACAATCTACACCCAATCGCACACGAAGTGCGCAGATTGATAGGAAAATTCCCTGGTCATGTCTGTCTTTCCTGGATTCGTGGACACTCAGGAATTGCAGGAAATGAGAGAGCGGATGAACTGGCCAAAACAGCTGCAAATTCGAACCTCCTTCCCTCCTATTCTGCTTGTCCCATTTCTTACATAAAGAAGACAATCAGAAGAAATATCTTAGAAGAATGGGATACTCTGTGGCAGAATAGCTCAAATGGCTCTACAACAAGAGATCTATTTTTTCCTACAGTGGGCGATAGGTTGAAGTGCAAAAAACTCATGCCGAATTTTGTTCTGACGCAGTTTCTGACTGGACATGGAAAATTCATGCAATATCTTCACCGATTTCGGATCTCAAACACTGCCACCTGCAAGTGCGGTCAGCAAAATGAAACAGTTGAACATATATTGTATACATGTTCACGTTATGAACTGGAGAGGATTGAACTTCTTTTGTGTCTGAACAGAATAGACTTAGAGTATGTCAGTCCCATTGGACACGTCCTTGCTGACAAAAACGGACACAAACTTTTTCAATCGTTTGTAAATAGAATATTTTCGAAGCTTTAACTCTCACACTTTTATTCGGTCATTGGGGTATTTACTTGCCTAACTTAATGTATTGCACAGTTAATTTATTTTATCTTGCTTAGTTGAGCTATTTATTCCAACAATATCTTATCTATAATTTAAGGTTATGTTTATATAAAAACGAATTCACATAATTAACTTTAACTTAAGACTTACCATATCGTAAGACATAAGAAACTGTAGGACTATTGTAGACATTACGCCTGGTAAGAACTGTACAGTATTGTAAATAGTGTATATTAGACATTCAGATTCCAATATCAGGATAACCTATTGTAAGTAACATTTGTGACATCTCCAACCCTAATGTACCTTCGGGTGAAATAGGGTTTTGTGTAATGTGGATATTCAATAAATAAATAATTCATTAAGTTTGTTAAAATGATCAGAACACCTAATATGTCTACTACAATAAATATTGAGGCCTACTGATAAAACCTCAGATCCTAAACACGTGATAGCTTATACCGTAACTTATGCGACATTGTACTATGTGAAAAAATTACATAGATTTTTAAATATATAAAAAAATTAAAATAAAAAAGAGCTGAAGTCTTACAATTGCATAACTTTTTTCTGCTCTAAGCATCTTTCTGATTTCATACTCTGATGTAGTACAACAGCGTTTCTCAACCTTTTTGAATCCGAGGACCTCTAAAATGTCTAAAAATGTTACGGATCCCTAATCTTACATCCCATTTTTAAAAGAAGGCCTATATTCTTAATATTTGGGGTATTAATTATAGGTCATTATAACGAAATATGTGAAAAATTTTACTTCTTTACTTTCCACTTGCTTTATAATATTTTTAAATTATGTCTGCGGACCATCTGCACCATCTTCGCGGATCACCAGTGGTCCGCGGACCATAGGTTGAGAAACGCTGTAGTACAAGATGTAGTATTCCAAGGGAGTGTATGCTCAGTTGTTTGACTCTCGCGAAGGTGTTTTGTTCGCCACACAAGATAAGCCTGAGTTTCTGTAAACGATGGTTGGCTTATGAGTTATGACTAACGCTATTCCTCATCAAAAATGTCTGAACAAATGTATCAAAAGTTTTAGGGAAATTAAATTTTCTCCACGTAAAGTGATAGTGAACGTAAGAGAAAGTCGTTGTTAACCTTCGTATCATATTCTTGAAAGGTATCTAAAGCAAATATAAAATGTTTTTGTACGGTTTTTCGTTCTCGAGCTATGTTGTTCACAGATACGCAGACAGACGCATATAGCCTACATTCTTTATAAACATTTAATTTTTGGATGCAGTGGGTCCTCAAAACATGAATTATGCTGAAAACTCGATATCGAATTTCAGAGTCGAATACAATACTTCCTCTACCTATGGTAAATTATGAGTAGAGAAAGTAACAATGAATCAATTTACATTCTTTTGGTAACTACATTCTCAAAATAGTAACAGAATTTTTTTTTCATACTATTAACGTTACGATTATTATTAAACTGAATGAAATTATTTAGATAGGTCGGAAGACAAAGTTACAAGAGCAAGAAATTTTTCTAGTGTCATCTGAATCCAATTATCAATTTTTAGAAATATGCCTAGTGTGGCTGGGAGTATGTCACTTCAACAACGTAGTACAGTCAAAACAAAAATAGGCCTACACGTAAAATTAATGCTGTATTTAATTTTGTGATCTACCGAGGATATGATATTAAAGTTTTCGTTTCCTAACTTCTACTATAGTTGAAAGAAAAACTCTTACTGAAATTGTTATTACAGCAGTTTCAACTACAGAATATCGATGAAATCCTGATGGCGACAGGCACCCCGTAGTCTTCGTTTAACAGTAACTAGATAACTAGAAGATTAGGGGAGCGGTCATTGTTGTTTTTAAGCCAATCAGCACCTGGGAGGAGTGTAATTCCGAATTGTTGTTATTATTATTGCTAGAATTATTATTACTTTTATTACTGTGTTTTAACAATTTTTTTACTTCACTATAAATTGTAAGCCACAAAAAAACTGCTTTTTGATTGTTTGCGTTACTTTTCAAACATTTACTCTCGATGTTTACTATCACTGAATTCAGATTTATTTATTATCCAGAATATTTCTTGGTTATCTAAACGGAATTGTATGCAAGTTTGATATCTTTCTTGATGACATCTTTCCATTCCAAGAACTCATTACCTCCAGACGGAGTTCAAACTTCGGACTTCGAGTTCAATGTACGTTCTCTGGCATGGAGCCATGAAGAATGTCAAAGCTGCCCAAGATTCTCACTTTTATCGTCTTGGTGTACGCTGACTCATTCCTAGAGCCGAATAGAATTTTGTAAAATTTTTAATCGAGTGGTACAGTTATAATCGTACTTAAATTAATATTCCTCATAGTTTCCCATCCTTGTGTTGATAAATTTCATATATATTTTTTTTCATACGGGGGATATAATTGTGTTGTATAGTGTTGTAAAATAATTCCTTTTCCGTTTTCCAGACAATCTTATTTTACTCGTTGAAATGGATCAAACGTACTAAATCTTTCAAAACTTTAATCGCATATTGTGTGCCATAAAAGGTGGAGATTGGCCTATACGACCTTATTTCACTCCTTTTAAAAAGTATATATTTTCATTATTTTTAATTGTAGTTTTATTTATCTTAATATTTGGGGAGCCCAGGCATCCCCCGTGCTCAAGCGAAATGTGTGTATTCCAGTCCGCATAAAATCCTTTTCCATTGGGAAGTCTTCTTCTCGCAGATGTTTGCATACTAAACTCAACGTCAGTGTGCAAGTACCAGAGGTGTACAAATCTCGATTTTAGCTTGCCCAAACCCGCTTGAACGCCAGGCAAGCAAGTTGCCAGCGTCATAGCTAGGAAGCAGGCAGGTTTCTTTAAGCCTGATGGGTCAGGTCAAACCCAGCCTAGGCAAGTCAGAATAAGCTTGCGACATTCCTATCAGCTAAACAACTGTAGTTGCTGAGTGTAGGTAATACTTTCTTGCTTTTCTACATGCTGGTAGAAGAAATTCACCATGCAGATAAATAAAAGGTGGATAAAGTATTAAAAATCGTTATAGCGTCTTAACACAATTATTATTTTTATTATTAGCTAGATTTCGAAGAAAAATCTACCTAATGACTTTCAAAAAATTCGTTCATATCGTTACGTTTCATGCCTCCCTAAGTACGAAACCACCGCCTGTTAAAAAAATTGTGATATTTATATTTATATACAGTATATGTATATATATGCATATATATATATATATATATATATATATATATATATTTATATATATGCATATATATCTTTACACGCTAGCGGCCGTAATTTTCAAGATATTTGAATCAAATTTTATTATGTTATTTCTAGGCCCAATAGTTCAGACAAGTTCGTTAATGAGCAAAATTGGCCTAAGGGGGTGGTCGGGGGAGGGGGTTGAAATTTTAAAACATTTATATCTCGGCCCCTATGAAGTATAGAGGGAAACTTTGATTGAATAAATTAGAGTACTCCTTATGGAGTTCACAGTGACACCAACGATTCTGGGGTTTTGGGAGTACGAGTGGGGGTGTGGGTATGGGGATGGAAATTCGAAATTTTCGAAACTACGTCTTGTGGGGTATCGTTGCAAAGCTCTTGATGAGTACTCTACAAATCAATAACTAGTTTCTTGATAGTTCTCATATAAGGCGAGATTTGAATGTTTTAAAAAGTTCTCTTTCCTCTTTTTTGCAGTTATTATTGCGGGTTTGTCATGCTAAGGCTAAAGAAGAAGAGTGCTACGCAGTGACAGTAAATTAAAACAAAAGCACTTCGAAATCTACCTCAGCTTGTAGGCTTGCCTAAAGGGATTTTTGTTATTGTTATTAATGATTTTATGATGTTTTCTCGAAAATGTTTGAAAATTCTTCCCATGCCGGACTAGTACTTTTGTTCATTGATAATTAATTAAAACTGTCCACATTTTAGTTTCTCCTCGGCTTCCTTCAGGGTAAAATTCTCTAAATACATCTGAAGTTCCTCAACTACGTAACTGCACGACTTACCAGTGCACTGCTATACCCAGTTTCATATTCTTTCCGCCAGGCCTTGCAGTTTCCTTAGGTCCTGAGCAACCCACCAAGTTATGAAGAGCTTATGACTCATAGCGACAGTATTTCTTATCATCGTTGTAATCTGGCTTGCTTTCAAGTCAAGCAAGTTAAAAGCTGTGACTGGTTGCAGAATTTCAAAGGGGCAGGCAAGCTAAAATCAGAATATGTACACCTCTAGCAAGTACCCCTATGTTCTTAATCAATACTATAAAATTCAACATTCGAATAACGTTTCTTCCATCACTTGTTCTCTTTCTCTGCCTGTTGATCTTTTTCCATTACTTTCTAAAATTCATACAAATATTAGTTTTTTAGCGCTTCATTTTAATAGTCGCTGTCAGAGTTGTTCCTTAAAATATTATAATTATTGTGGTATTATTATTATTATTATTATTATTATTATTATATTGTCGTCATTGTTGTTGGGAAAATATCAGAGGGTTAGCAAACTTTAAATTTTACTCATCGTTCATGTTTTGGAGTTATGTTTTGGAGTAGACGCTGCAAGAGATGCTGTTGTAGAATGGACAATAGGAGCTCCGGTAAAGTAAATACATTCAAACGCGCCCACAAGAGGAAGCAGCAACATCGAGAGCTGCAGAGCTTGTTAGGCGCGTATCTCTGTCCTGTGTATCTAGTAATAGTTTACTGGACACTCATTAAGAGGTTTTGTTACTCTGTCTAGCTGTTTAATGGGGCCTGGACTTAGCTATGTCTTGATTTGAAATTCTGAAAGTTTTGAAGGTGTTCCAGTAGCCGGCTTGGCGATGTTAATTGCATCAGTTAAACCTCCTTTCTTGTCCTCGCCATGTCTTAATTGTCATCCCATCTCATCCAGCACCGGCACCTGCAACATTTTCTCTTGACACTACGAGTCAGCTTCCTCTAGATTTTATGTTTTGTTCGCTTTTTAATCTCGTCATCTAAACTGACATGTAGCCTATAGACGGGTTTTGGAGAAAAAACTGTAAACCTTTTTCAGCACGAACATTGGGCCTTACGAACATAATTTACAGTTTTAATTACGAACTTTATCGATTTGACTAGTATAATTAATTATATTGTAACAACTGGAGTGTTCTCATAGGTTATTATGTATTTAAATTATAGTGGATCATGGCATATTTCAGATCCTAACTTTGTATTCATCTTCAGGGATTCAAAAAAATGTTGCTATGATATTACTGCTGAACCTTACCATGGAGAAACATTCTTCTATGGCATCATGGCCATTGCGTCCATTTACTGTAAACATCACGACGAAGTCACAGAAATTACTAAAATATTGTTCGAAAATTGATTAATAGTAGGAGATAGTTTCGAACGAATAAAATTTTTTTGCCGAAATTCGTCGTTCAACTGGGGTTATGTTGATTTTTCGCGTTATTTTACGATACAGAAATGCTGTTTTTCGGGGTAACAGAAGGCAATAAAGCAAATATTTGTCGAATTGATAACACCGTTCTGCATGGATTTTGTTGTTTTGAAATAAATGACCGTTTCGGAATCACAATTTCACACTGATTGCAAAAATGAAATCCGTTTTCCGTACCACGTCAGAATTTTTCGCAATTCAAAATTGTGTGTTTTCAATATTTTTCGTAATATAGTAATATTTCTTTGTGCTTTTCATTCGACAGCTTTTAATTTCAACTGTATTACTTAAAATGTGAAAGAATATATTTTATTATATTTATATTATACATTTATTAAAACTTTTAATTATATCCGCCCTTGGGGGAGGTACACCTTAGCCAAGACATCCCCGCCGTCTTAAAATTGTATAACATGAACTATAATTCAAAAGAGAGGAGGTTATTCATAGATTCTTCTCAGAAAAGTCTTAAAGGTGTTTTGCTTCATAATGGAAATATAAATTCTTCCATTCCTTTGGCCCACTCTTTTGTTTTGAGGGAGTCACATGAAAATGTAAAGCTTCTGTTACAAAAACTGCAGTACGAAAACCAATTACGGCCAATGTGTGGTGATTTCAAGATTATTGGACTATTACTTGGTCAGCAGGCTGGTTTCACAAAATATCCTTGTTTCTTATGTGAATGGGATAGCAGAGCTAGGTCAGAACACTGGGAAAGAGATCAGTGACCACGTAGAACTAATTTAACACCGGGTGAAAACATATAAAAAGTGAGCCTATTATTGATCCCTCAAAAGTATTGTTGCCACCTCTCCGTGAAAAATTATGTTTAATGATACAATTTGTGAAACCTCTAGATAAAGACAGTGAGTGCTTTAAATACCTTCGTGTTACAATTCCTTCACTATCCCATGTAAAAATTAAAGCTGGTATTCTCGTTGGCCCACAAATTTGAAAATTGATGATGGACAGACAGTTCGAGAATATTATGTGTCGAGATGTAAAGGATGCCTGGAATGCTTTCGGAATCTTTATTTTTAATTTCCTTGTCATTTAAAAAGACAAAAATTATGTTAACATACAAAGTGATGCTACAAAGTTTCAAACAGATTGGCTGCAACATAAGTGTCGAAGTATATTTCCTTCATTCCCATCTAAATTATTTTCCTGCTAATTTAGAAGATTTTAGTGAGGAACAATGTGAAAGATTTCACCAGGATATAAAAAATATGAAAATAAGGTATCAAGGGAAGTGGAGTGTTAGCATGATGGTTGACTATTGCTGGATGTTACAATCATCATTCAAGGAGGTCAAAGAGGAAAAAAATGTTAAGTGCAATATTGAGGAAAGGTTATGGATGTGTTTATAATGATTAATTAATGTTTATGAGTGGCAAATAACGAACAGTAGCCCAGTTTTTCTCACAAAATACTTGTTGACAATAATTTTATGACTTTTCACAAAGCTATCATTTCATTTCTAGTTATTCATGAATTGTTTGAAAACTTGACGTAATGATTATTTTCGTTTAGAATCACGTGTCAGATTCAAAACAACATAAAATAAGTTTCGAAATGCAGAACGGTGTAACAATTCGCGTCATCGTGCATCGCAAATTTCATGGACCTCTATCTACACCTATATGGCATTCTTCACATTGTTTTTATATACCTACCACATAGACAACAACATTCGTTACGTTCTGTCAGATGTTAAGGATCATTAATCATAAAAGGGATGAAAGTCAAGATGAAGGTTTAAGCTCCAAATTAAAAAAAAATAGTTCTTCTCTAAAATTATTCTGAAAAATACTGAGTTCCTTTGTGTTTTAATAGTAGGCAAATGTAGTTTACTAGGCAACAGTATGTTTTTTATAGACCATACAATAATACGCTTATTACGTTTGACGTAACGGTGTCATAATGGTACTTATTTCGAAACTGATTTTCATAATGACATCTATATGGTGTCGATTATTATCGAACAGGGAATGATGATCTTGAGACCTTGAGAACAGCTTAAACTGCGTAATAATTAAGCTGAATTTAAAATAAAATCAAGTCTGTTCATGTTAATTTTAATATCATACCAAAATAAATTCATTTCATGTTGTCAAAATCCGTTGGTTTCAAGAAAAGGACCAGAAAGAAGCTTCTATTTGACCTGCACCATGAGCTGACATCTGTCACAGAAGACAAAAACTATGACCACCATATGATGCGAAGGGCAGGGCGCAGAAAGTATGGCCGTTTGTTTGAGCGAATCTAAAATCTCAAAACTTAATAATTTTGACCAATTACAGTCGAAAAAAGAACTGTCATATGCAACTTGCATATAATGGTAACTAAGATACTAGTATGAAAATTATGAAACTAGCTTTGCTCGTTTCATAAAGATACTCTTATCTTAATAAATGCCATTGTAGGCTTCTTGCATAATGTACTATTATGTATCAAAGCCTTGATTTATAAATGGGCAGATTGAGCATTTGGCCCAGGGCGGCAAATCTAGAAAGGGCAGAATGTTTTTGATGGAATTTTTTATAATATTTAAAAAATTACATTATGTAACAAAATATATCTACATTTTTTAGAGTGCTGTTACAAGATTACGAAAAACCTCTCCGATGAGGGTTTTTCCTCTCCAGGAAAATTTTTGAAAAATTGATGCCACTTGAATTTAAAAGAATTAAACTTGAAACTATAACAGATGTTAGGTTGAGTTTTAGATTCTTAAAAATATATCAATTAAATATTTCCTTGTAAAAATATTGGTTTTAATATAAGTTACCTATAATAAAATGTTTGTGAAGGTAATTAAATATTTATATTTAATATACTGTATTTATACAAAACAAAACAAGACACCCGAATGAGCATGCGCTCGTGCTCGGGCACAGTTCAGCCATTTACATTACAAAATACAAATTACAAATACATAAAGAAAATATAATATTAAATCAATACCTAAAAAATAATAATAAAAAAGAAAGAACAGAATAGTAAAAAGAAAAAAGGAAAAGTAGTAAGAACAAAAATTGAAACCCTGAGTTATTACAAATAAAATCGTTCCTTAATTGTCTACTAAGTACAGAGTGAAGTAACTTTTGAACTATGAAATAAGATTTTTGATAAACTTATTGAATTTTTTGTTGTTCATATGTACTATTTCTGGATGTGACCTAATTATAGAGTTATAGAGTCTTGGACCATAATAAATGCTATGTTTAGAGCCAGAAGAGGTGAAGTATTTTGGTTCTATTAAAGGCAATGTTTTATTTCTTCTAGTATTGTAGTTATGAGGATCCGATACATGTACGTTGCGGTATTTTTGAAAGTATTTTAAAAGTGTGAGCTTATAAATTTGTTCTACAGTCATCACATTAAATTCAGGAAATATCAATTCTGTTGGATATTCTATAGGCTTTTTTAAACAAATGTTTATAATTCTCTTCTGTATTAGAATCAAAGGAGTCAATACAGATGTGCCACTTCCCCCCCAGCCAATGATACCATATTGGAGGACAGATTGTATTAGAGCTAAGTAGACTGTTCTTAAGACTTCAGTCGGTAAATATTGTTTTAGACAGACAAATTTGTATAATGTTTTTCTTAATCTGGTACATAAATATGTGATGTGTTTGTCGAATTTCAGATGACGATCTATAATAATACCAAGGTATTTGACCTGATTTGTCTCCTTCACATCCTGGCAGGTACATGAATCAGATTCACAGTTGATATCATGTAGTCTTACGCACAAGTTTTGATCCATTTTTAATTGTGGAGTACCAGCAGTAGTTAATGAGAATGGAACACAGTTTGTTTTATCTATATTTAATACTAACCTATTGCAGTCAAGCCAACTTTTAACTACTCTTAATCCCTTATTAGCCCATTTGTAAGTATCCTGCCAAGTTGGAGCGGAAAATAGCAATACGGTATCATCGGCATAAGAGTAAAGACGGCCATGGAAATTATTTAAGTCCAATATAATTTAGCACATGTTTTAAAATTTCCAAATATATTAAATCTTTTTGTAAAATTTCAAAGATTAATTATATTACATATTAGAAATATTTTAATGTCTTCAGGAAAATTTTTGTAAATGAAATTACAATAGCACTAATATTTTTCGCCAAAACTTAATTACTTTTATTATAGAAAATATACTATTATTTTTGTATTCTGTAGCCTAGGAAGTGATTGATGTGGTTGATACCTGGGTAGAACATAAACTTAGCATTAAAGCAATAACTTTGAAGGAAGGGTGGGTGGGGGTAAAAGTAAAAATAAAATAAAAGGAGTTTTTATAAAGAGCTTTGCCCAGGGTGTAAAGTGTAGGCTATGCTTTCTTTTGTAACAATTCCTTTTTCGTTAATTTGCTTATTCTTAGCATTCATTTGCATATGTGTTTGTTTATATTACAATTCAAATTAGGTGTATCATTTGACTTGAAGATACAGTGTGTACGTCAATTAAGATGATTGGTCTCAAAACGCGTTTAAAGTTTAATCGGACAGAACGAATGCAGTTTGCACATGAAAGTATGATTCGATTTGTTGTTTTTTACAAGCCTGCTAAAAGAGTGCGATTTTTTCAATTTTTATAGAAGTAATTATGAAAACAACATCTAATTATTTTTAAGCTCTTTAGCTAATGGGCTGAGATTACTAACACGTCATTATAATTTATGCTCCATAGTCCGTGCCCCGATTTACTTGTTGAGCAACAGAGAACCGGTCTTTAGTGACAGCTACCTTCAATACCTTACCACAAAAAGTACATGATCCAATCGTTTGCAAATATTTGCCTAAATCAGATCTTTGTATTGTTCATATAAATCACTTACGTGCGTATATCTCACTTCGTACTACATCTAATTTTAAGGATCACAACTTTACAGTATTCTGATGCACTTCTTATTTTCATTCTTGCACGATACGCGTTTTTCTTCAAGTATAGTATAATTATAGAAAGATGAACACAATATCTTTGGCTCAGAAATTGTTTACAACTGGATCAAAATTTCTCGGGATCAAATACAACTGAGGGTATAATATAATATATTTCACTTGTAAAAATAATTATCATACACCCTCCTAGAAGAAAAGTAAAGAAATTGGTCCAATCTTTCACTTTTACATCATGTTGACGATATTCATGCTCTAATATGGTTGTCTCGTTCAACGCTCTGTTATTTTCTACAGAAGAAGTCTTTAGGACCGCCTGCGTAATTAATGGTTAGCGTTGCTGATTACGGTTCAATCCTCGGAACCTCGTATGACTTTTCTGAGGTCTGATACGGGATGCACACAACCTCTCAACACCAACCGAGGAACCTCTGAGAAAAGAAATAGCAGTTCCGGTCAAGAAAACCAACAATAACGGCCCTGAGAATCGGGAAGCTGATCATAAGCCCCAAATCCTGCCATTTCCATATGATGGTTGACTCAGCGGTCGAGTGGTAAGCCTCGTCCCACAAGAGATGTAGCGCCACGAAGTTTAGGTTTTTTTTTAAAGAATCTTTTAGAAGCGAGGAACCCGCTCCTTACTATTAGAACCAGTGACAAAAACAAAGGGCCTTACAATATGTAATTAGAAGGGTCTGTATTATAAGAGAGAATGAGAGAGAGACAGAGACAGAGAGAGAGAGAAAGAGAAAGAGAAAGATTGACTGAGAGAGAGAACAGGAAGGGAAGAAAAAAGAGATAATGATAATTTAATTATAACACCAGTTTTCAGATTTACGCTTAAAAATTAATCAGAAGCCTTGCTATAACGAAACAATTTCTTATAAAAATGTTTAATGGTTATCCTTTCTTTGCATCTTGAATATGCTGTTGATTGGCTGGAATTGTCGGGCTGACAGTTCGGAACTGCATGAGGAGCTTCAGAACTACTGGAAACAAGAATACGCCCAACATTACGTGATACTTTATTCTGGGAATACCTTACAGCTCTGTCTCAATTCCTCAATCATAAATTATGTTCAGTTCTCAATATGCTTGAGCGTTTAGGTAAGGTCTTTGCCCCTTCTTTCTAATTTCGTACAAAAGAGAACTATGTCTTTAACCATCCCTTCTACAGGCTTTGTAGTTTTCTTTTCTATTAACTCCTTGCCTTTCTCTTCTCTACTTTCCCTGAGTAAATTAACCTTTTTGATGTTTATAATTTCTTTCCCGCCTCATATTTTCCTTCTTGGTATGTTTGTGTCACCCTTTGTGTTTCATCTGCGTATTTCCTTCTTTCGGGAATCAAATAAGTCAGAGTTATGGCCTATATTATATAATGTGCAGAAATTATTTTTAACACTACATGAGTCAACTTGAAGTGTCACTTCAGGCCTACAGACGCCAGTTTTTGCATTTGTATCTCTTTTGCGGTCGTTGTCTTTCAACGCAAGCTCTCATTGATCAATCCCTCCACCGTACAATAAGAAGCACTGTTCTTTCATCCTCACATATATTCAGGGGCCTTGAATATGACACCAGAGTAAGTTATAAAGGTGAAGTCAGGCTGAAAAATTCAATGCCATAGCCGGGATTTGAACCTTACCGCTATTCTTACTAATTGAGCTACAATAGCAACATGCCGGTACAACATTAAATTATCCAACTTCTCCAACTGCCTCACATACCCCGGTATACCACCAGGCGTTCTCAATATGAGATACCAACCCAGCGAATTACAAACTCGTATGTGTTTAAAGCACATAGTAGTAGGTCACAATGGACCCAGTGGACACAGCGAGGGTGAAAGAATTATCATTCCAACAGAGTAAGTTGCCGAAAGCTTGGAGTGCGTTTATTTTACCTGAATGGATGACCCCAAGAATTTGTAATTAATAATATCCGGTCGGAAACGTTTAAGGCTTATGTTTGTACATTTGTTATTATTTCTTACTGCTAATTGACTAATCACTACATTACACTGCTTCTTTTCGTCAAAGGAAGTGTATTTGTTTCATTGTAATTTCTCTCCTTTGCCTCTATCCTCATATGTAAACATATACTCACTCCTATGACATATTATTCTGATAATTTCACTGGTAAGTTACGTCTTAGATCAACGGTTCCCAACCTGTGCTCCGCCAACCCCGGAGGGTTCACGGAAACGATCGGCAAAGAATGTTGATTTAACTTGACATATTCATTCTTCTCAACGGTTTTCAAAATGTTTGTCACATAATGTGCCAGGAACGTAAGAATGGTCATACATCAGTAGATGGCCTCAGTCAAGCACAGTTAGTCCTTCTCAAGGACATACATTCTTTAATTTCAGTTCTGTCCTGACCCCTACTTTCTATTTCAGCAATAAAAGACAGTAATAGAGATGCCGTTTTTATGTCTTATGAGCGTGGTATGGGATATCGACATGTGACTGCCTAATTTTTTTGACAGTCTCTTCTCATAGGCGATATAGTCCGCTTCATCTTGCACCTTATTTCATTTCATTTCATTTTTTAAATATTAAAGGTAATTAGCATAAGTATTTTTAATAGCGAATTTAAAGAAAAATCTCTAACCTTTTTGCTCTAGTTTTAAATTTGATTCTTCTCATTACTAACTATAAGAAGACTATAACTTACCATATTTTATAAAAAATATTTGAAAAACTTCTTTGTTAAATTTTAATTTCAAAACTTCTCATAATAAATGACGTGGCTAAAAGAACTTTTTTCCTATGAAAATAAGTTTAAAAATTATTTTGAAGTGTATTAAAATTTAGTACTACCTACAAAATATCCACTTACCTAAAATTGCAACATTGTAAGAGATGTAATGGAGTTTGACATTCCTATGGCCTACTTATGATTCTGTCAGCAAAACTAAATTTTTATTAAACTGCTTTCATTACCTTTCAAAGCTCAAAACCCTTCTAAAATTATCTTATTTTAACCAAACTGCAAAAAAAGGTATACTTTTCATTCAAAAGCTGAATGTCAGCTGGAGAATAACAAATGACTTACATGGACGGGAAACCGGAGTACTCGGAAAAAATATGCTTAGTCCCATTTCCCCCCAAAATTACACATGGATTGACCGGGATTCGAAGGACACATCTATTTGAGTTTTGCACATGAGTTTGCATTATGAATAGCTTGTCTACGATCACATAAAATCTCCATTTCTCTTCACATTGTCTTCTCGGTGTCTCCTACAGATGGCAGCACTCCCAAGAGTTACATCGTATTCAATACCTCACGATCATAGTGTTAATTTAGTACGACTCTGCTCCTTTAGACGGAATATTCAGAATTATTTTGCAGTTTTCATTAATATACTATCCTTTTTTCCAAATAATGATCAGAATTACTTAGCTATAATGTATAGGTCGGCGCTGGTGGTATAGTGACCGCCTCTAAATCCGAAGATCGCAGGATCAAACCCGGCTGCGGATGTAAAAATCCTGAGCACTGAGTCCTGCGGGAGGTACTTTAAGCTGGGGGGCCCGTGTCGTAGATTTACGACACGTAAAAGAACCCCAAGCCTAAATTAGAGCCTCTGGACAAAATTACTCAGCTCTTTCACGTCACCACTGGAAGCAATATGAAAAAAAAATCTCTCCATCCTTCTTGTTCCATTAATCCTTCCATTTCCTCTTTTTTTATCGTTCTTCATTTTATTCTTCTTCTTAATCATGGGTTTTACTTGAAAGAACTGCACAATAATTTTCTGTTCTAAAGGTAATAATTCTGTCCACAGGGAATTCTTGAGACTATGGTAAAAATACCATAGGTAAAAATACTTATATAGGCCTATATTATATTAAGGATAAGAAAAAGACGAAATAGTAGAGGTACGGTACTTCAAATAGAATTAGATACAAATCAGTCAATGGTGTTGTATATAAAATATAAACTATAATACTGATTGTTATGTTTTCGTGGAGTTGTATGTCTGATAGTTTTTCGTTATTGTGATTTTAACTGCACCTAATAGTAGTACTGCTACTACTACTGCTGCTAATACTACTATTACTATTATTACTGCTATTACTACTACTACTGATATTACTACTATTACTATTACTGCTACTACTACTATTACTGCTGCTACTACTGCTACTACTATTACTACTGATATTACTGCTGCTACTACTACTATTACCATTACTATCACTACTACTGCTACTTCTACTACTTCTACTATTTCAACTACTAAAAACTTCTACTATTTCAACTACTAAAAATCTAAACTCCGTGGCGCTACATCCCTGGAGGGATTTGGCCTACCACCCGACCGCTGCGTCACCTACCACAGGCAGATGGCAGGATTAGGGGGCATGTGGTCAGCGGATTAGGGGGCATATGGTCAGCATGCCGACACCCACGGCCGTTAATAATGGTTTTCATGACCGGAGCCGCTACTTCTCTATCAAGTAGCTCCTCAATTCGAATCACGAGGCTGGGTGCCTCCCTACCTGAGAAAAACCCGAGGAGCGACGCCAACCACAAGACCACGCCGGCGGTCACTATTACTAATACTACTATTACTGCAAATTATTACTACGTACTCTGAAACAGAGTTGGTAGGGTCGTATGGTTTAGTTAGGAAGGTTACATATTCAAATCCCATGGCCGGTCAATCTAAATTGAGTTTTCGGGGTTTTCCCTCAGTCACAGAGGGGAATGTCAGATTGAAATGTATGTAATAGAATTTTCATTGAAAATAAAATCAATTGAATATAACACCGCAGGAGACTAACAAGTAAATGATATTAGTGTCTGAATCCACACTATAGAAACTAAACTCGTGATAATAATAAAATTAACAGCATGTTAAGTTAGTCACGATAGATTAGACATGTATAGTTAAAGAAAAAAGACATTGAATCACTTATAAATCTATAAAATTCTGCATCGTTCTTGAAATAAATACTGTTGATTAGAGCCTGAATTTATGAGTATAATAAAACAGTAAAACAAACAAGTAAATAAGCACGAAAAAAGAAATAAGCTCCAAAGTAAGCAAATACAAATTACAAGAAAATAAAATTAAAATAGATTCGTAAAATTCGTGTCTTATTCACAGGTGTTACAGTATGTAAGGAAGGTCATCCTTAGGCCTAGATTTTCTTGTATGAAGCTCCCGCTTATGTCAATGAAGAATGATTTGTAAAATGAAAATGTTCTTTCGGTGTCACAGGCGCATGTGCAAAACAACACAGTCCTTCTTCGATTAATTCCTTTTCAGTATCTGTTCCTTCACCTGAATGTTTTTAGAATCTGAGTGTGTTTTATAACCCGGATTTTCAATAATTCTATAAGCTGACAAAAGAAAGGAAACTGGCGATATTTACGCTATAGAAGTGAAATAAGAACTTTTGAGTGACAGTTTATAATAAAATATGTTATTTTAAATCGAAATCATAAAATAAGCAAACATAACCGTTTTTTTCTTGAATAACCAAAATAATCACTATCAAAAAAGTTAATAGGTCTATTGCTTGCAAAGGAATGTCTTACGAAATATAACATTTCTGCTTATGTGTTAGAATCCGAAAATGAATATGCATTTCGCTTAGAAATCCATGCTTTACTGACAATTGTGGAAATTATGAATCGTTGTATATTATACTGCTAAAATTTAGGGAAGATACGTTTCTTTTGAACAGCCATGTATAAAAAATGAGTTTAGTGATATTTAATTTTGCCCAGTCATTCTGCTTCTGAAAGAACCCATTAAGGAAAATTATCACTTTTCAATTTCTGACAGTAAATTTGGATTTTCCAATTTTTACTCAAAGTTAACTTATAACACAGATTTAAAATTTAACTAGAGAAAAACCATCGTTAACTGACAGAATTAAAGTAAATGAGCGAAACATCACTTTCTAAATAAATTATTTTCAGTAGTGACATTTTGTGCGAATTATTTTATATCCTCATTGACAGTAAAGTTCGACGATTATGCTTATCATTACGCTAAATGTATGTTTTGCTTTCAAGTTATTATAGTCGCTGAGCTTTTGTTTGATTTAACCCTATCGATTTCGTGATGGAAACGTAAGTATTTAATATTTTAATTATAGGACTGATGGAACTCTTAATCATTCAGCTAAAAATTGTGTGTTTTTATTTGTCGCTTTAAGTTGTGGGTTCTTATGTATACTGATTGGCTGGTTAAGATCTTTTTACTGAGACTGCTTATAGTAATTTATAGGTACCGGTAACATAGAAGAAGCCATAAAACTCAAGGTTCTATTTAATTTTCCTTTAGGAATTATAAGCCAATAAATTAAGTGCAATCAAAGTTTGAAATTCCCCGAGGATGTGAATAGGGGTTGATTGGTGTATCTAAATAAGGAGGCATGAAGTTGAAGGCCTGATGTGTACAATAAATAGTGCCTGGTACCCGGACCTTGCCGCTCGCGAGAGCGTGTGCCGAGCTAACGGGCTCCCTTGCCCAAACACTTCCCGATATGGCGAGCGAGTTAGCCCCCGCACACTCGTGGGCTGACTGTTGCCCCCCGTCTAACACCTGTTCGTATTCTTGTCATTGATGCCACCTCGTAAAATATCCTTTCATCCGTCACAAAAACCGCTTCCTTAAATAGATGGGCACTTTGTAAGGACTTAATATCCTATAAAATATTTATTTACCGGACACCTATTGCCTTTATTTATTGTGAGGTACCATCCTATACGATCATTTCTCATTCTGTTTTTATCTTCGATCACCTTTTTTTCGTATTTCTACTGGTTAATGAAGATGTGATTAAATGATTGCTTGAGCCCTTTCGGGATTCGTTGAGCATATAGGCCTACAGGTTACTTAGAAGTCTAACACCACCTAAATAACTTTTCAAGCATGTGGTTCAGTGACAAGAAGCCCTGTGTGTGGGATAGCCGTATGTGTAGAATTCAAAATGTTATTGCAGGGTTTTGTTAACCGGAAGTAACTTTAAGTCTACTATTTTTAATGGAACACCCAATATATTTTTATATTTTCCAACTTTGAAAAATTGAACACTTTTTGGAAAATACCCACACGAAATATTTATGTGCAAATTTATGTTGCTAAATCAAGAAAACAGAAAAGTGTTTGCGATAATAAAGTAATAAAATGCTCCTTTCCTAAGAAAGAAACAGACAAAAACAAATCACTTTATCTTCTTACATGAAAAGTTAACCTTTGCTGTGGCCATGACGGCGTGGAAAATTTACTTAAATGTGCCCACATAGAGCTTTATGCTAAAAAGCTCAGATTATTTCGACAGTCAAAACACAGTAAACAAAAGAAGCATTTTACTAGTATCATTCGTTTTCTGTTTTCTTAATTTGGCAACAATAAATTTGCACAGAAGTATTTCGTGTGGAAGATCGCTCAATGAGCACTATTCGAAAATATAAAAAAAATATATTGGGTGTTCCATTAAAAATAATAGAATTGGAGTTACTTCCGGTTAAACAGGAAGTCTGCAAAGTTCGATGATAAGGTTTTTGAGTTCACCATACAGGGTTTTCCTAACACACTCGTTTCATGGTACTGAAACACAAGCTTCAAAAGTTATTTATGTGGTGCAGGACTTTTAACTGACCCTGCTATATCATTCATTTTTGTAGTGGACGAAGCTAAAAGTAATTTTTTGAGACCTGTAAGAATAGAGTATAATAGCAGTCTTCAAATTTATAAAATGGGATCAATTTTCTGTTAATGAAAGGTTTCAGACCGAATTTATGTCTTATAAATGTCTTACATTTCTTACATTAACACTAATTTATTGTATAATAACTCTATCACAACACGGGGTTCAAAAATTAGCCTACACGTTACAAGGCTTTTAATTGAGAATGTAACTAATAACAAAATAGAATGAGAAATCTGACATTGTTTCTTTTTCACTAAATGTCAATGTTGGCTGTAATATTCAATGAAGTTATACAAAGCCAATTCTCTAAGTGAGCGTTTGAAAACTGATTCCTTATTGTTTCAAATATATGTCTTCTTTATGGATATAAACAGTTCACATTGTGTAAGTAATTGCTATGAACAGACATTGTGATCTGATTTTTTAATGCACCTATAAGATATTGTAAGTAAAACTCAAAACTTTTATATATTTTTTTTTTTATTTCTCCTTCAAATCACTAATAAACGTTGCTACTCAATGAGTTCAATTTGCATGAAGCTAACAGCGGCCTGCATGTCAACCTATATGGGGCCTTATACAGAGAGGCCATTTTATGCGGAAACTTTTTAACAGCGTTGCCCCTGCTCACACTTTCCCCGCTGTTGTGCTTGCACCGGCGGGGGCCGTGTTCCGTTACTACCGGCAAATCAATAACTCAACCAATTTATTACCAAAATAGGCCTACATGTAGAGGCTTATTACTCACCATTTATTTGAGATACAGTTGAAAATGACCCTCGTCAGCAGTAAGACATGCCTCACATCGTTTAAACAAATTATTTGCCACTTTCTGTAATTCCGCTTCGGTAATACAATGCACTGCACGTGTTATCTCGGCCTTAAGTTCTTCTAAGGTATGAGGATTATTTCGGTAAACTTTTCTCTTTAGGTATCCCAAAGATAATAATCACAGTACGTTAGGTCGGCTGATCTAGGGGGCCATAAACATGTGCTAATTATCCTGTCATCAAAAACTTCACGTAAAGTTCCTATAGAATTATGAGCGGCATGCGCCTATATGGCAATGCGGCAGTGATGCGAGGTTTCCTCATAAAATGGACTCACTGTATAACTATAATGGATTTTATTTGATCTAAAATCACAAAATTATAGTCTGTATTCCTATTACCAGGTAATATAATTCATTGTTTTATTACATTTTATTCAACTGAAATTTTTCATTGAAGTTCATTAAGGTGTTACAGAAATGCAATGAATAGTGGTTTCGGTGCTTTGATTTATCCTTGTATTACTTTTCGCTGTTTCTCTTGTCTTAAATAAACAAGATGTTTTTATCCTCATGGACGTTAAGTTTTTATTTATGATAGAATAAAGTGTAAGGATTTGTACATAAAGCTACCTGAAACACGGATTTTTTTTTTTTTTTGCCTTCGTTGGTGAATGTTACTTTTCTTCGCATGTACGAATGAACTCGAATTAAAGATTTTTAAATTACATTTTATTTAATATAGGAATAACTTCTAACCACTTTTAAATATCTATAATACAGGTGTAATATTTTTTAAAAAATTATTCTCATACATTTTATTTTAAAATTTCCTTGAAATCATGGGGATAAACTGTTCAACCAGTTCCTACTCCTTTTTTCTACTAAACTTCTTGCTAAGAGAAAATATAGAAATGGTGTTAATAACCAGAACCTTATTTTATTTATTCGTGGACTCTAGAGGAAAGGTGAGTACCAGTACCCCAAATATTTTTCCAACTAAAGCACTGATCGTCCACCGCTGTGGCTCAGGGGATGCGTCCAATCCTCTCATGCAGCGGGCCCGGGTTCGATTCCTGGTCGGGACAAGTGAGGTTTTTTCCGGGGTTTTCCCTCACCTATGAGACAAATGTCAAGTAACTTTAGGCCCTTGTGGTCCCCGGATATCATCTGGCCGTCATTATCATCTTCATCCTCATCCTCGCCTTGTTCTGAGTGAGTGTGTGTGTGAATGGTGTGTATCGTCCTATGTGTTCGTGTTGTGTCGGAGGTGGCCCCGGCATTGGGCTGATCACTCATCCGGGGAGGCCCTCCATGTCCTTGTCTGGTCAAAAAAGTATGTATGTGATCCAAAGGTAATTCCTGTAAGGCCCGGGCGGCTTGGGTTGCTTAAATCCTAAAAGGGAGAGGTAAAACTACGAAAAAGAAAGAGAGAAAGAAAGACAGCACTGATCAGTGATTACACTCTGCTCATAAATATAAGTTTCCTCCCTCAAGATGAATTTGTAATGAGCGCGAGATTCGATGTACTTAATATACCAAAAATAATAATGTGGCATGGTGTGGTATGGTTTGTTTTAATTCATAATACTATTTTAAAAGAACCTCCGTTACATGTCTGCTTCTCCGTGGTGTCAATAAAAATAATATAGATTTTTTCTAACTCTATAAGATCGTCTCACTTAGTGACTGACCTACTCCGAGAGATAAAATATACCATTTTTAAATTTTCTGGCAGAGCTTCCTATTTATCTATTATTGCTTCAAATTATATCCTAACTGATTCGATTATTATTCTCATATGCAATTTTTTATAATTTTTCTTTAACAAAATGTCATCCATGTTCTACTTGTAAAGCAATAATTGAAGCGTTTACTTTTATAAGAGTCTAAGGGCCAAAATCATGATTGTATAGAAAACAAGATATAGACAAACAGAAAGACATGCTGGAGATGCAGTTTTTTTTCAGCATAGGTTTTGCCATGTTCTCATAAATCGCCGCAAGATGGCATCTAACCTAACCTAACCTAACCTAACCTAACATGGCAAAACCATGGTGAAAAAAGAATAACTGCGTTGGAGATAGACCTAGCGCTATATCTTGGAATTTATTGCTACTAACGTAACTTTCCCTGAACCTTGGACCCTTCTGAAATGCATTGGTCTCGATACATAGATCCATTTAAAATTATCTCCTGAATAATCATGGTTTTGTTATTTAGACCCTTATAAAAGTAAACGCTTCAATTGTAGTTTGTAAATTAAGAAGGTAAAATGTATTAAAATTTATTATTAATTTTATTATTATCAGTTGTAGTGTAGGCCTATGGGCAGAATCAGTGTTCAAGTTGAAAATTTGTTATTCGTTTCAGCAAATAATGACCTTCTTCAGATCCTAAGAATATGACATTTCCAAACGACTACTGACCGTGGGAAATTTTTAAATGATTTTTTGGTCTCATACTTCTTGAATATTAATCAGATGCGCGACAAAATTGAAAGGGAAGAAGCATGAGACAGGGAAGACGAAACCAGGGATCTCTGACCTAAAGGCTTAACATCGTTTAAGAAGTCTTTGCGCCTAAAGAAATAAAAGCAATTCTTAAACAATGGAAGCGAATTATCTACATATTCTAAAATAAGAAAAACTAAGATATGGACATGTGTCACAAGTTAAAAAAAAATGATAATTTAAATTAACCCTACGGTTTACAAATTTATGACTTGCCGCTCCTTGCTTCACATCTAGAATTCTTCTTGTAATTAAATATCATCATGAAAACAAATTAGTTAATTACAATCCTTTTGAGAAGTGTACAATCATGACCCAAAACACATAACATATTCTAAGTTTCCCACTACATACTCATTAGAAATATGAATGCAAAAGGGAATAGATCTGCAGGATACACAAATACATAAAATTAAATCACATACTTATGAACAATACGATCTGAGGAACCTCAGGTGCATGACAAAATAATAATCTAGACTTGAAAATTTTAAACAAGGATCTGCACCGAAATAGATATGTAGTTTACATAATATAACATACATTGGGCCTAGAAGAGCCAGAGCCTAAATATTGGCTCAATTTCCAACTTGTTTATCTGAAAGATAAACAGTAATAATTTTAATTCAATAAAAAAATAACAGTAGGCCTATAGAGAGAAGTAAAATAATTAATTTTCTATTTTTGCTTGCATAATTTTGACTAAATAACAATAAATAATAATAATAGTAATAACAATAATAATAACTTTTACAAAACACGGGAAAAATTCTACACATTACTTAAGTTTCTGGACTATAGCTTAACAATAGTAAAATAAAATGAAATGAAATGAAGTAAAGCAATATTTATTATAGATATCACAATCGATAACACAATGTAATAACAATGTACAAATAGTAGTAAAAAATGGTCAACTCTTTAGAATGACAAAGGGAGTTTAATTTTCTTTTTTTAGAAAATATGTCATTATGCTTATTGAAACTTAACACTTTGCCTCTGAAAAGTGTAGATGAACCTAGAAATATTATATCTGTATTAGTAATTGCTGATCACATACAACGATCAAAATCGTTTATTATACTAAATTGAACTATGCTTAAATTAAGTTACATAATGAAGCTCATTAATTATGTAAGATCAAATTACAACTCAAATAGAGTAATGTATAAAAAAGCCTTCATTCTTAATTATTCAGATACATTCTACAAATTATGTTAAATATTCAGATCTTCACTAGAACTTCGTGTCTAGAATTTCACGCTGGATTGGCACGACATTCAATTGTTTAAATAAGCAATGAAACTGCAGTGCACGAGCCGTCACTGTTACATGGAGATTTCAATGAGTGGGCGAATAGGTCTGCCCAGCAAATGATTGGTGAGGCTGTCAGAGGACTGAGGGTGGGGCCAGGCTCTAGCACGCGTAACTCATATGACGTCACAAATGTACGCCATTATTATCTTGGAAGAATGAAATTCTCCAATCAATCATCTTCCACCACTTGCATCTGCATGACTCTGCTGTTGGGTTTATGACTTGCCATATGAGGAGAATGTATGAAACGCTTTTATTGATAACTGAGTTGGCTTGTTTCTAAGACAACTGATAGTTTTTCTACAGTGGCGTGCTGTAGTTGTTACCTGTCAGAGACGTCATCGTTTTTAATGTATAAAGGAGAAAGGCAATATTGCGTTGAATGTCACTCTTGAAGGTTGTATTTTTCATTCATATTATTAGTGGGTTGAAAGGTAATGTCATATATTTACATTAACTTTATGAAGCTCTTCATGTCTTTCATGCCAGGATGTCCTTTATTATAAAGCGGCAGTATATATTGAAAGCTTGTACAAATTGAAGCATGGTTTTAATCATTTAGATATCTTTAATGATCTTGTACCACAAAGTTTAGAAGAAACAGGATATAGAAGATATATGATAAATATCACAACTGAAAATAGCTGTACTCAATATGGACTCAGTATCTCATAGATAAAGCAAGTAATTACCTTCATATATCATGACATGCGGGTCTATATAAAAGTTTTATTAGCATATAGGGTTATAATTTATGTGCCCAAGAGATTAACATTTGACAAGAAGATGTTCACGTAAGTTCTTGCGGCAGGAAATAGATTAATAATTGAAATAAGAATAATTTAATTTAGATTTTTGTCTCCGCTCTTACTAGAAAAATCGACAAGGAAAACCCTTATAACCGTAAACCTTAAAATACTTCGACATACTTTTAAAATTTTAAATATTAGATTCATTTGAATCGACAGGCAGAAAGACAGACAGACAGAAAGACAAACATTTCCACTTATTATACAGATAATATACTTCTGTAATAAATATAATATCTATTATTCTGTCTAATATCACGATACTATGGCGATATAGCTACTTGTGAGTTGGTTGACTCATAACAAAATTTTTCAGTTCCTGATTTTTTTTTACCGGGTTTACTTTTATCCTGAGAAGTATTTTGACAGAAATCATAGCTAGATTTACATAGCGAATTTTCTGTTCATTTCTGGGATTTTATCATTGACTCGTGCAAGTAATTGACAGCTTACGATTAATTCATTATTTTAGGGTCGGAATTTTAATTATTACTAGTAAAATTCATGCAGTAGATTTTTCACATCAAAAAGTTTTCTGAAAAATTTATTGGTGCAAAATACTTCCCACAGCGAGGTTACTGTTACATTTCAATCATACGCTTATATAAGATTTCATCTTTGTCAAACTGTAGTAGGCCTACTCATGATTGTACCAAATGATCCTTTGTCTACAGTCTTATGTACGATTCTCAGTATGGGAACCTTAGTAAAACAATCGCATTGGCAAAACTATGATTACTCAGTGAGCAAAATATTTTTCTCTAAGATAGTGCTTTCTCATTCATTTTCCCTTCATGGTGGAAACTCAAACTCCGTACACCCATTGTCGGCAACTTAATCTACCTGCACTTTTCTTAATTACACCACAAGTGCATCATTATATCAAAGCCTGATAACATATTACTTGAAGTTAACAATTTTAATCTCATCCATATAAACAGACTATTAATATGTCTTCCATTTTATTTCATAATCTTTAATTAAGATTGAATTCACAGAAGCTGCGGCAAGTTGCGCATGCGTAAAGTAATCGATAGGCTATATCGATGGCCAACAATACTAAAAAAGTCATTAGCTTTTTAAAAATAGTACTAGACTACCATCTCCAACTTAATTACTTTCACGTAATTTTCCCTATCTTAGAAAAAATAGTACACCCATTCAATTCACATGCGTTAGTGAATCTCGCAAATAAAAAAAAATAAAAAACTCGCATTTGGCTTGACTTTCAATCATTTTTTCCAATTCTCCAATAACGCACTTAATACTCTCGTATCTCAATATAGGCGTACTATTGATATGCAATAGGTGTTTTGTAATCTCACCAAGAAAACTTTTTTACTCGATTAATATTTAAAAAAAAGTTTCTGTTTTGAGAAATCTACCAGAAGTATTTTACAGTTAAGATTCTAATTCTAAAAAAAATTTATCGTGAGCTTACTATCAGTTTTTTGCGCAAATCCATTATCAAAGCCCGGAGAAGTAATTTATTTAATGCGTTGTTCACGCAGTTAATGAGCAAACTACTCAGTAACTTACCAAAATATTTCTGTGACTAGTGTTATTAATTATTATCATAGGTAATACATGGTTATTACAAAAGAAATAGACACTTTCAATTTCTTAAAAATTCAAAACTATTGATGATAATACGAATCTGTTTGCACTGTTCTGTAGAAGTTTCGAAGTGGAGTTGTGAACTTACAAAGGTTCAATGTGTGATCCCTGCGTCACACGACACACATCAAGACTAACAAGACTATAATCAAGTTCATTCCAAACCCGATGTAACCTATCTGCATGGACACTTTCCACAGGTCTTCTGATACGTTTCTCCATATCTAAATCATGTGGAAGTGAAGGGACGAAAACTCTGTCCGTGACAAATCACCAGAGGAAAAAATAACACGGCTTGAGATCGGGACTCTTGTGACCAACGTGCAAAGAGCGTTCCCGGGCTCTTTACTTCGCACAAACAGCATGTTGTCTCAAATTTTCTGTACCAATTATGATCGATTGCTTAGTTGGTGGTGGATTTTGGAAATGTGTTCTAAAATGTCGTTGAATAACAGTTACAGAATTAGCCAATTCTAGCACACAACATGCTTTTTCCGCAGGATTCTGCTTCGCAAGAACAATCACATACAGGATTTACCAATTAAGTTACAACACCAACAATGCAAACTTCCAGAGTTCCCAACATAACACAGCAACATTTAAGTTAATATCACACCGGAACAAAACTTACCAGGCTTAATCCCTGAAGACGATGTTAATGATCACACATAGTTTTTGTTGCATAGGACTTTAAAGCTTGTCTACTTCATTTGCAATAACCCGATATAACGAGAAGTCTGGATTTCATGTAGGCCTACAAATTCACGAGGCAACAAGTTTTCGTTGTGAGGGAATTTATCTTCAGAGAATCCAAATCTCGAATTATATTTATTGTTACTAATTAGAAATATTCACAGTATTAAGCAATTAAGCAATAAATACTTAAAACATGAATAAAACACATAGTTTTTTTTTTGTAAGCTAGATGGTCCACAGCAAGATAGTCTACAGCGACATAATCGATGTATTATAATGCATCGGCGATGGTCGCGCTGCGTGGAATTTTCTAATAGTTTTATTCTTATTTTTCCTCCTTTATAGATTTAATGCTATTGTGTTATTAATATTGCATTGATTACTATAGAATTTACATAAGGAAAGAAGTGCATTTTTATACCAGCTTTCCATTCACACGTGTCGATAGATCAAAGGTACTTGACATAATGCTTTAGGTCACAATGCTCATGTGAGGTGGTCCACCTTACTAAACCTCAAATTCCACTTTTCCCATTGTGATTTTGCTGCATTTTTCAAATTAAAAATTATTCATGCGTCGTAACGGTATAATTGAAGAAGTTATTTTGAAGTAACTTATAACGTATTTGGTTTTATAAAATTACTAGTGAATTATATGAAAAGTTGTATAATGTATAAATAGAATTATATTATACCGCTACCTAATAGGAAAAATATACATAGCTAGAATAAGGAGCACACTAAAAATTACTTAAATTATTTAAAACGTTAAAGAACATTATACCAAGCATTAAATATAACATTTTTTAGACAGAGAACTATTGACTTGGAATGTTGCAAAGCTAAATGATTATACAGAGTTGAAATAATATAACAGTGCAGATTTTAACAGCTTATTCCTCCGTTAAAAAGAAACAAACCAAAAATCCCATAATTTTTGTATCAAGTGAGTATTTTTCTGAGAAAAATATAATTATCTCGAATCTTGAACTGTGCCGTACTGTTCAAATTTTTTTTCACTTGAAGAGAGTAAAGAATAAGAAATAATTTTTCCCTTTTGCGGGTTGTCAATAAAATTGGCAGAATCGTGCATATTATATACACATTTATTACATGCACCAGATAATGTCCAACATAAAGGCAACGTCGAAGCGAGGATGTTTACGTATTTATTTTATACGCGTGATAGAAGTCACTATCACGTGCCACTAGGAACATTCATCTGGCAGTGAGCTGTTGCAATTCTTAGTTGTAATTTTTAACCTAATTTTTTCATAAACCATAAACGTGTTCGCAAAATTGAAAATAAATTATATATATATATATATACATTTTAAATGTTGCCCACTGCCCCCTTGATTTTGCACACTAGCCGTATACTTCTTCTATCCAATAAACATTCACTCTATGATATGATTTTCATCGCAGTCACGTGAAAAACGTGACTTAAAAAATTTCAAATATGCAATCTCTTAATGTATTATCCTGATCTTACGATCTCATATGTTGAAATATAATAAAACCTTTCAGTTATAAAGAGTTAATACCTCATGATGAGAACCTAAAATTTCAAAGATGCATCCTTCAATATATCCTAATCTTACGATCTCAGGAACTGAGCCTACTGAAGGCTATAAAAGATATAAAACCTCAACCTATGCATTCAAATGCAACTGGTATAGAAGATCAACGTCCCTTGTTTTTTTTTTAAATAAAATAAAACTAGATATCTCTTCGTAGTTTTATGTTTTTTTAACCATTTGATCAGTTAATTTATAAAATGATAAATACCTCTGCTATTATGAGGACTACATAAATCTCATTTCAACAAGTTGATTGGCTAATGCTATTACATGTTCCATCCGTGCAACACATAACAAATTCAACTAATTTCCTCCATGACATTTGCTATATTTAAATGCGGTTATTAAGGGGAATATTACAGAAATTCATTGATTATTGAAAGTGACAGTTACAAGCTGTTACGACATTTACGGCCTGAATTATGTTAAGCAGAAGTCAGGGAAGGAGGACACGAAGGCCGCCTTTCTAATACGTTCCATTCATAACAACAGCAGCCCATTATCAACACATGAAAAATTCATTCATGCCTTAGTTTCATTCATTACATTGTGTTCCTTTAATATAATCTGTAAAGGGCACTGATAAGATGATTAAATATTTTCATATCTTTCAGTTACAGTTCCTTAGTCATCACAGTGTTTTTCAATAAATTTATTCCAAGTGCTAACTAGAGTTTGATGAGTGCCCCATGCTTTTTTTTAAAACAATATTCTGTATATGGTTCTCTCAGTAGCTTCAATTGAACGGTCTGTACTGTTTTTTAACTTTTATGTAATATTTTCGGTTCAGAATATGAATTTCTTCAATTCAGTTGGCAACGTAAAATAAAAGCAAACACAATTTAATTGACATATAAATACAAATAGGCCTAAGCAAAAAGAAAAACAAATTATTAAAGAAAATATCTAATAATATTAAATAATTAATTGTTGTGACCAGCTTTACACCTTATTAAACTTACTAAATGAATAGTTACTCCTGTAGTG
The DNA here is from genome assembly GCA_964059195.1 of Ectobius pallidus. Classification (NCBI taxonomy): domain Eukaryota; kingdom Metazoa; phylum Arthropoda; class Insecta; order Blattodea; family Ectobiidae; genus Ectobius; species Ectobius pallidus. Next base: position 112,557,394 of record CAXKWD010000004.1, on the reverse strand, counting down.
CAATTTAAAGTTAAATATCTAGTTAGCTATAGAGAAACATGAAGAGTTATGTAACAAAGTGAATCTATTTAAGCCAAAAGTTATTTTAATTAAATTTATTAGTAAATCTTATTAGTATAAGCTATAAGTGAATCTACTTAAGCCAAAAGTTATTTTAATTAAATTTATTAATAAATCTTATTAGTATAAGCTATAATATTTTACCATCAAATAGAAGGGCAAAAATTATCCAGCTAGAAAAGCAAGTAGGACCTTATAATTGTCGTTTACGTTGTTCTATACAAAATACCTTAAGCACAGAACACCGACGGTTCAAGCGCGAAAATATAAATACTTCGAACTTATAAAAGAATAGGATTAACGTACCACTGTAATAAATGGTGAAAAATATGTTGCACAAACTTTCTCGCATATAGCCTACGTATTGAAAGCTAGCACAGAAAAAAGTAAATTAGCCTAGAGACAATTAAACTTTATTTATTACATTTTGATAAAACTAATAAGTGTATCTAGAACGGAAAGCATCAGGGCAGATCTTTATGTTCAATTTCTTTACCGTAAATAATAATAAAAGTACTAATGATGATAGTGATAATAATAATGACGACAATAATAACTTTGGGCATGCATGGTTTCCTCAGTCTCAAAGGAAAAAATGCAGGATACATTGAGATATAGCCGAACAATAGAAGCAAATGCTGCACGAATGAGTTATTTTATAAGAGCCTACTGGTAAATTTGGGCGTCCACGAGGTTTGATTTGAATCCAGGACCTCTACCCTATTAGCCTACCCTATACTACACTCGCTATAACTGATTTTGTTGTGCTTATTACGACTGAGCTAAGTGACTACATTTCACAACAATAATTAGATTAGGCCTATAGTAATCTCGTTACTATGGGCAACAGAAGAATATTCATATTTTAATCAAAATGTATGTTCTGAAATTCGCATTAAAGTCATGTTATTTCGTTTTTATCTTGATATCTATTAATTTTATAAAGAAATGTATTTAACAAAAATATCCATTTTCATTTTCTCTGCAATTTCACTGTATTAAGTTTTAATGTATCGCCCAATGTAATGGAGATAGCCTAGAAAATTTTTAAATGAATACGAGTAAAGTACCCCCTAAGTAATTTTTACAGAAAACAGATTTAGCCATTTCATTAGTCGTATACAGAAGTTTCAGATTTTACATTTTTATTAAAATCGTTAGAGCCATTTTTCGAAAATCAAACTTTTGACAAAAGTTTTTATGAAACATCCCCTTAAAATTAAAATTTGTTACAGGAACCAAATTCAGGGCAGTTCGATGAAATTCCGAAGAAATCCTTAATTAAAAAAATAAATTAAATACAATGAACCGTATACCCGCTGTGCTTGTCCACAGACAGACGGACAAACGCCATTCCAGAAAACACTTTTTTCGGTAAATAGGTATCGTGAAACATGTTGTCCCGGTGTTATCTCGATTTCGACTTTTTGTCACCATCACACTACTTTCTCTATACTACGTATATGCGAGAAAGTAAAAATGAATAGCTTATAATTCTATAGAATTAAATGAGTTATAATTTTGATTAGGCCTACATATAAGAGGATGTTCAGTTAGCTATTTAAAAGTCTACTTACTGAATTATTTAAAACTATTAACGTGTATAGTATGATATTAAAAATAGCATGCATGTGTCGTAAGTATCACATAGGCTACGCGAAGAGGTTCAGGATGTTCAACTCTTTTTTTCTCTCCTTGAAATACGTTTTTTAAACAGTTGAATTCAATTTAATTACATTAAAAATCTCACTTCAAAAGAATATTGGTTTACATACTCAGAATAATACCCATGATATGATAAAAGTGAGACATCTCTTCAGAGCATTTTCTCGCAAGTGGCATGTAAGTGCACTGTTGCCGATGAGACATCGCTTAGAGTTCGTATGATTTGAAGCCCATTGGTCCTGCTGAGACCTCTCTTGTTGCAACTTTTAGTGACCTATTACAATATGCACAGCGTAAATTTAAAAAAGGATGGAAAATCGCTTACTAAAATAGTTGCAAGGGATAAACGCATCTGAACTTATATCGCTGTAGTACATCATACAGAAAAAGAGTTCACAATTTCGAGAGGAAGATTTTCAATTGTGAAACAGTATCTTGTAATTAATCCATGTTACAAGAAATTAAGAAAATGGTGAAAGTGTTGAATGATTTCTTATTATTTGAATATGGAAACAATCTACAGCGCCGATAGCACAAAGGAAATCAAGTTTTTCTTGTTACACATGCCTCCTCCACCTGTGAGGTAGCAAATAATATTTCATTACATTTACTCAAATTAATTTTTATTGTTCTTATAGGCCTTAATTATTCGTTTAAAGTTGGGTTTTTGTTATAAGCCAATGTGTATCACATAGAAACCGTGTAATATTATTTTTATTATTATAATTTAAGGAATGTTTAGCTATAAATTACCACATGGCATTTGTTTAATACCTGAAATACTTAAAAAATGTCCTAAGTTTTTTTAATAGATTTACTCAGTAGAGAAAGAGGTATTGAACAATTTGTTTTTATTTGAAGTGGTAATATTATTATTATCATCACATTATTGAATTCAAGTACCATACCAACGTAGAAGACTGCATACTACATTATTCTTTATTTCCTTTGTGTATAATTTTTTTAAATGTTGTACATAAATTATTTAACCTTGAATAATATTCTTTGATTACTCTCAGCACTCCTTTGTGTCATTGGTTTCCAGTTTTACTTTGAACTACAATGAGTAGGGAAAATATGAAAGGAAATTACAAAAAACACATTACATTATTATTGGGAGTTTCTGTACAAAATTGAACTAAAATGCACTAAAAATTAGGAAATGAGTAAAACGTTTCCTGAGACAAAAATGCAAAAAGTGACAAATATGTCTAAATATGCTGCATTTAATATAAAACAGGCAAATACGAAAGCAACCATGTTTTTGTGTTATTAAAAAAATAATTAAAATCCTAGCCACAATAATTATGATTAAAATAATTACGCGGTTTTGTGGAATGAATGATGTCATAACATAAATACCATGATAAAACTCGCATGATAGCTGGTAGGAAAAAATAATAAGTCCTTGAAATGTTCCACAAGAAAAGAAAATTTATTTAAAAATGTATTTTGAGTATAAATCAAGATTAAATCAGAAATTGTTCGGGCCTTTAAATAATTACCTAGGTCCTATGGAAAACCTCTAGGACCGTAACAAAATTTAGTGTTTTAAAATTATTGTACTTGAAATAAAATATTTGTCTTATTGGCAATAATTATTATTTTTTCGAATTTGTATTACAAATATTAGAACAAAGAAGTATACATTTTACGTTGCGAGGGTTAATAATAATAATAATAACAATTGTGTTTACAACAATAACTTCTTTACCAAACTTCCCTCTGTTCGTCTGTGTTAACAATCTGATTCTTAGCAAACCTAAAAAAGCCAACTTCAGGAGACGAAGATAATTTCTTCTGAAGTTCGCTGCTCAAATGATAACTATAAAATTACTGTTTACCTTTTGTTGTGCACATTTATCTCGAAGTTCCATTCTAAATATTTGTTTGTAATAGCAGTCATGTTGTTCAATTTTTCTATCTGATTGGTCTCTTCGCATAATAATAGTCTTTGAAACTCCTAATACGGCATGAAGCTTCTGTATATATTATGCTCGCACGCCATGTGTTAAATGCTAATTTATTTTTCACATGTCATACTTTAACACCTATTGGCTAAGCAGAATAGTACCTTTAAATCTTATTCTGTACTCTTTAATGGCTAAAGAACTTTCAAAATGAATTGACATTCAAGGTGAAAGGAAATGTTAATGGGTACGTCATTCTGAAGGTTACCCTTCCAACTCATTTCATTCATAAGTGTCAGCAGACAAGTAAGAGCAGCTAACTCCTTTGGAACATCTCTTCCAAAATATAGGTGCATATCATCTTCTTCTCTAAATGCTCAGTTGTTTCAAGTTACCGTTTGAAAATGAGTAGTGTATCTTATCTTCTTTAATAAATCAACGCTTGTAGTGATTATCTGTGTTTCAACAGGAGTAAAAATCATCAGAAATAGATACGTAAAGTGGCAATACAACAAAATACGCAGACTAAAAAGACTTTAAATATTAAAATATCACTTTGTTGGGCAATAAAAAAAATCTTTCAAACTTTGGGAAAGGGTTCAGCTAGCTGTATAAACCCCAACCAAAGTATAAGACTGTTTTAAAAGCAGTTCAGAGATTGCTTTGGGAAAGGTCTCAGGAAAGGAAGGAGCAGATTGTCGTAAAATTGTAGGTGTTTGACTTGGAAACCTCTCGGCCAATGTAGGGGGATTTCAACGCTGCCGAAAGCTACGAAATCAGGCCTTGTTCTTTATTCTTCCCAAATAAAGAAAACTTGAATTTTTACGTCCGCAGATCCATGCCTCCGAACAGTTTTAACTCTTGGAAAATGCTATATATGAATCTACTGAGATATATATATATATGTGTGTGAAAATAAAACACTATACAATGATGTCATTAATTTTTATATCACTTCATTCATAAAAACTTATTCTGTGTGTGACGGGATTTTAGCATATGTCTTGTTTTTTTCAGTCAACAGACGTTCAGGCTTCATGGCAAACATAAACCTCGGCGCTTACGAATTTCTCATATAAATCGTTAAAGAAAGGAAGAGAAAAGTACATCGTCTACAAGATTTCAATCCAACTAATATATCTTGTGTACAAATAACAAAGTTGTTTTCTACATCAATCAAATAAATCTGAAAACTTATATTTTATATTCATAACTCGTAGATGAAGTCTCGTGTTCTTTGCTTAATATGGCATGTCTCCGTTTAATCGACACTGAATAGGGCCACTGTATAATCATTTTCTTTAATTTTTGTAATCGATCTCAGAGTTAAGCTCCGGATCGATTCATTAAGTATACCTCGCATTCGCAAAACTACCGCATGGTAGGCATGAGCATCGATAGTTAAAACATCGATGTTGACCATCGTACTGCATAATTGTGCTCTTTTACCGAATTTATTACTGAAATTTGACGTTAAATTACAGATATGACCGAAATATGAACAAGACCATGAAAATGGTCAAAATATGACTTTATATGAAAAATAAAAACGGTCCTATTAGGATAACAAATGTGTAATTCATGTTTAATTTGTGTTTGTAGGCGAGGATGGAGGTCAGGATAAAATAAACGGTGCAAAAATATGTTGCACAAACTTTCTCGCATATACGTGTTAAAGGCTAGCACAGAAAAAAGTAAATTATAGAGACAATTAAATTTTATTAATTACATTTTCATAAAACTATCAAGTATCTAGAGCGGAAAGCATCAGGGTGGGTCTTTATGTTCAATGCTTTTACCGTGAAATAATAATAATAATAATAATAATAACAATAACAACAACAACAACTTGGGGGTTTGCATGGTTTCCTCAATCTCAAAAGCAAAAAATCCCTTTAGGCAGGCCTACAGGCTGAGGTAGATTTCAAAGTGCTTTTGGTTTAATTTATTATCGCTGCGCAGAACTCGTCTTTTTTAGCCTTGGCATGGCAAACCTGCAGTAAAGAGGAAGAGCCCACAATCATTTGTTTTGACAACAAGAATAGGATATAATATTCTGGGAGGCCGTGCGCAAGATCAGCAATGAATAAAATTAGCAAAGCCGCTAAACCAGACAAAATTATGATATTATAATAATTCTTTTAAGTGTTATTATTTTCAAACATTAAAATCTCGCGTCATATGAGAGCTATCAAGAAACTATTTATTGATTTGTAGAGTACTCATCAAGAGCTTTTCAACGATACCCCACAAGACGTGGTTTCAAAAGTTTCTAATTTTCATCCCCCACCCCCACCCCCACCCCACCCTACCCTCACTCGAACCCCCGAATCGTTGGTGTCACTGTGAACTCCATAGGGAGTACTCTAATTTATCCAAACAAAGTTTCCCTCTATACTTCATAGGAGCCGAGATATACATTTTTAAAAATTTCAACCCCCTCCCCCGACCACCCCCTTGGGCCAATTTTGCTCATTAACGAACTTGTCCGTACTATTGGGCCTAGAAATAACATATTAAAATTTGGTTCAAATATCTTCAAAATTACGGCCGCTAGGGTGTAAAGATATATATATATATATATATAAATATCACAATTTTTTTTTTTTTTTGAACGGGCGGTGGTTTCGTACTTAGGGGAGCATGAAACGTAAAGATATGAAAGAATTTTTCGAAAATCATGATATGGTATCCATTGCAATAGGTAGATTTTTCTTCGAAATCTACCTAAAATGCACGATGCATTGAGATATGTTGCATGAGTTATTACGAGAGCCTACCGGTAATTTTGGGTGGCAACAAGATTAGATTTGAACCCAGGACCTCTTCCCTACATTTCACAACAATAATTAGATTATAATATTCTTGTTACTATGAGCAAAAAAAGAATTATCATACATATTTTAATCAAAATGTGTTCTGAAATTCGCAATTAGGTCATGTTTTTTTATCTTGATACCTATTAATTTTATAAAGAAATGTTTCTAACAAACAATTTTCATTTTAATTTTCTTTACAACTTTCCTGTGGTAGGATTTCATGTATCGCCTACTGTAATATAGATAATCTAGAAAAATTGAAAATGGATATTAGTAAAATACCCCCTAAATCATTTTTGCAGAGAAACGGATTTAGCCATTTCATTAGTCATAGGTAAGAGTTTCCATTTCACATTTTTATCAAATTCGATAGAGCCAATGTTTTTAAAAATTAAGATTTTTTAAAACGTTTTCATGAAAAGTCCCCTTAATATTTCACTTATAAAACCCAAAATCTGGGCAGTTCGATAACATTCCGAAAAAGTCCTTGATTCAAAAAATGAAGTAAATACAATTGACCGTTTACCCGCTGTGCTTGTCCACAGACGGACAGACAGACGGACAGACGTCATTCCAAAAACACTTTTTTCGGTTTCTAGGCATCGTGAAACATGCTTTCCCGATGTTCCCGATTTCGGTTTTTTGTCACGATCACAATACTTTCTCTATACTACGTATATGCGAGAAAGTAAAAATGACATGTCATAAACATCGAACCCTACTGATTATACTACTACTGTATTATAGTTTTGCAGCTTAGTGTGCAATGTGCTGTTCTCATCAGATGTTCAAGATTCAACTCTGGCCTGGGCTGATGTGGTTCATTGTACTTCCCATGCCCAAAGTTCAATTTAATTATGCTTTATTACATTTGGATTCAATCTTTGTTATAATAACGCATAAATCCGCTGACCTGGTTAATTAAGTCCCACTTTCTAAGCCGAGTCTCCGGTGCCTGGAGATAGTATGTGAACAGAGTCCCAAAGAGGTGTTAACGTATTATGTAAATTCTGTTCCGGTTGACGTTAAGGTTTTGATGTCAGCTTATTTGTATTGCCAAGTGACGTGAAGATTAGCTGAATAGTATCCCACACAATTTGGAAGAATTGTCATAACTAGAAATATAAAAAATACATGAATTATATCTTGAAATGCCTTTTTTCTATTTTGGATAAATTTAAATGCTTTCAGAAACTTAATGCTTCATAATTCAATGTTTTTTATTTTGCCATTTCTTCAGTAAGGAAAATTAATGTTTCTATTGGTTTTATTTGGATTTTTTCAGTACTGCATACATTAATATATACTATACAAATCAGACTGAACATCTTTCAGAACGTCGACGGAATGGTAGATATTTGGCTGGGAAGAACAAAACATGCTATTGAGGTTGGCATGGGATAGCTCAAAGATCAAAGGTGTTTGCGTATGATTTGTAATGGCTGAGGAATGAACCAATGTATTTGAGGAAAATGTGGCATCTAAAGGAATGGTGTTTAGAACGTAATCTTAGAAAAGTTGTATATTTTAATCAATAGTCTGTATAACAGTGAAGTCCCCGACGAAGTAATCGTCTACGTCTTCAGGAGACAAAGATTGTTTTAAAAACCTGTTAATCTCAGATTTTTTTAATTTGATAACCATCTGTCAAGTCAGGAATCTGTATTTTACCGCCACCAAAATTCCCCAAGGTGAAAACTGTACCAAATGCCTGATGCAGGCTGTCGGACCAGGTTTCCATACACTTTCTTAACGACAGGGCCTAGCTTTACATATCTATGAAATGTGAACTAGTATGTTCAGACTCAGTCCAACGCCACCCGCAAACTGAGTCCCCGCATTTGTAGCATATCAAAGTTATCAATAGTTATCTGGGGGAATCTAGTTCCAGTAATCAGGGCCGTGGAAAGAAAGCAAGGGCCCGAGGGAAAAATTTTCCCGGACCCCCGTCAAATATAATGTATGCAACAAAAGGATTATGTAATGATATTAAATAATTATTAAGTGCCAGAATGGTACCGGTACTTTATGAGATTGTCTGGTAGACAGGACTGTCTGACCGTCTGTCTGTAAGAGCGATAACTCAAATACGCTTTATCGGATTTTAATGAAACTTGGTATACCATTTATAACGCCCATGGGACGAAGCCTATTGATTTCGGACCAAATCGATTAACTGATGCCGGGCACGAAACGGAAAAATACATTACAATATTCTATTTAGCAACCATTTTATCTGTATGTACCAGTTTAATTTTTAAAAATTATGATTTTAAATGCCTAACGTTAGTGAAACCTACTGTTGAGTCCAAAAGGATTTCTGTTTCTACTTTTCAAAAATGGAAATTTTTCTTCAAGAATAATCCGTTTCAGATTAACTGATTAATTCCGTGTCGTTGTCATACGACAGGACAATGCAGATAAAATAAACACATAAAGCATAACTTAAGCTGTTTATCTCTATATATATATAAAAGGCTTTGTCCTGACTGACTGAATGAATGACTGACTGACTGACTGAATGACAGGAATCAACGTACAGCCTAAACTATAACAGGTAGAGACTTGGAATTTTGATAGTACCTTCGTTTCCTAATGTAGATGCTCACTAAGAAAGGATTTTGAAAAATTCTGATTCTAAATGCCAAAAATGAGTGAAAAATGGGCAGAAAACGTGCATTTTTTGGATTTTCGAAGGGTAATATATTTCAATGTCAAATCAATTACAGCTGGCTTTGGCTATTTTTGTCAAACCTTGGAAATGAAACTTTCGCGATCGCTCGAATGTTGTAGCTCACGCTGGTCGATTCATTTGTTTTTAATGTCAAGGCACGCATACATATGAATTTTTAACCTAATCCCGAAGAGCATTATTCTTCTTCTTCTTCTTCTTCTTATTACTATTATTATTATTATTATAAGTGGGATAATCAATATAGGCCTAAATATGGTCAAACGTTGTTCGATTTGGACGAAACTCATTATACAGGGGTTTTCTGGGCCAAGGACCTCGAATCTGAGGTCGCTTTTACCAGGCGACGCTATCTAATTGTGGTATGTAGTCCACGTGATTTAGGTGTTAATAAATATAATGATTTATAAATAATATAATAATAATAATGATATAAATGAAATATTTTTGAAAATACTTAACCCCTTTTTGCACAGATTTATCAAAACAAATTCTCAGAACGTATTGTTACCAATGGTATCAGGTGGGCTTGGATTACATGAAATGGATGTTTGACAAATTAGAGAAGGTATCATTATAATTCATATTATCTATATTAATAAAAGGAATTGTTCTCGATGTCCAGCGAAATCTACTGAACGCAGAGATCTGAAATTTTAAACATAGGTGGGCTGAAGGGTCGGAAAATGCACCTCGAAGCCGGAATTTTAATTTTAGTTTTCGTTCGTGAGTTATGAGTGAAAAACGGGCAAAAAACGTGAATTTTTTGCGTTTTCAAAACATAAGTTTTCAGTTATACATTTCAATGTCAAATCAATTACAGTTGGCTTTGGCTATATTTGTCATATCTTGAAAATAAAACTTTCGCGATCGCTTGAATGTTGTAAGCCCTAATATGGTCAAACATTGTTTTATTTGGACGAAACTTACTATACAGGGGTTTTCTGGACCAAGAAACTCGAATCTGAGGACGCTTTTACCAGACGATACTATCTAATCGTGGTATGTAGTCCACGTGATTTAGGTGTTAATAAATATAATGATATAACTATTATGCTCTTAATTTTTAATTTTTGAAATAATTATCGCGGGCGAAGCCGCGGGCACATGCTAGTTGACTTATAACCAATTTTATTTTAGAGTAAATTTAGAAAATAAAAAATTAAAACCTGGTCGGCCGGGCCCCCTTTGGGGACCGGGCCCCGGGGCTGCAGCCCCGGCTGCCCCTCCCTCTCGTCGGGCCTGCCAGTAATGTAGTCCGCGCTGGTAATATCTTTGACGGATGGCGTCTTCTCATTTGTCGGCTCTAGAAATGCGTAATTGCTGTTTTTATTGTAATTTATATTAATTTATATTTATATTATATATTTATATTATATATTTATATGATATATTTATAATATATATTTATATTTATATTAATCTAGAGGAGTGGGCTGGGCTATACAGAACCGCACTCTACAGCTTGTGGTTTCAAACCCAGTGGCTGGCCAGTCTGAATGTGGGGTGTCTCCATTTTCAGAGGCAAATGTCGGATTGGACTTTGTTTTTTATCCTTGACTTTAAAGTACCCTAGATGATTTACTGTAATGGAACAGGTTCTGATGGACTATACTATCTTTAATGTAACTTCGGTTTTCTGAAAGATAGATGTAGGGAGTTTGAGGGGCCACGTTGTCATATCGTAGCAACCGTTCTTGATGTTGTCAGCAGCCAATCACCTTTCAACACCACCTGTCTCCTCCGAGAAATTCGTTCCCCTCTTGGGGTTAATAGCACACGTTGCCGTTTTTCTTCGCACAGTCTTCAGCACACGATTATATTTTTGAGCACATGGTTGTATACGTAAAAGTGTGGAGATTTCGAAAGTTATCTTGACAAACACACGTTTGCCACGTGTTACAAGCTCCAAGAAGTGGCAACAGCTTAGCCCTCCCAACTTCTCTCAACCAACTGATGGAATACCGAAGTATGCCTAATTCAAATAGCAGTATAAACTCAAATACCAAAATAGAAAAACGAGCAAGTGATTGAACAATTTTAGTTAACTGTGATTGCGATCATCGCTTTTATGTTTTTATCATTGTGCTTTAACCAAAACTTACTATTTGGAGCTTCTTTTTGCTTAATATTACACAGCAGATGTGTTTTTTTTTCTTTTCTTATTTTTATAACCGAAAATAAAAACCTACGAGCTTAAAAATCAGAAATGGACTTCGGCTGTGTGGCTTGTCTAAATAAACAGTTATTTGCATAAACAATACTCACAGTCTAAAGTAATTTCCTGCGTTATAACAATAGCTATATTTTTCTACAATACCGAGTCTTTGAAATCTCGGAGATCATACCAAATATTACTAGTCACTTTTTATGCTTCTTCCTTTCTCAGTTTCATGTTTCTCATTTTTAAAACTCTTTGACTGTAATCGTAACATTATGTGTTCTTTTGATGATTATGTATCACAAATCTAACAGGTTAATTATCCATGTATGTATTTAAGCTTATGAAATCAATCTAGATTACAACATACAGCCCTAGCATACCTATTGGTGAAATAGGGCCCCTTTGTATTGGAGAATAATAATAATAATAATGTAGATAATATTTTTTAAGTTTCGGGTTCAAAGCCAAAACTGCCTCTGAACTTACAGGAAGTTAGTAGTTTATATAATTCATGGAAAGCATCATCAATAAAAACATTCATGGGTGTTAACAAATACGCTAAATTGAAGTAATTTGAATACAGCTGTTCATTTCTTCCAATGAAGTAGATGATTAATAAAACGGATTACTGAAGTGAGTAGGCCTATATCTCTTTGACCTTGGATTTCAATTTTTTTTTAAATTCATAGGTTTCATATTATGAAAAGTTTTTCGGATTATCGCTGTTTTTTTAAGAGAGTGAGTAGTGCATTTTATTGGTCTATTTAAAGATGTAGAAATTTATTTCTTTGCTCACTTATAGCCTGTTAGATTAAATAACTTCTATCATTAGTTCGAATGTACGGTATTAGTCAGTAATAGCCAAATTATATATGTAGTTTATGGGCTTTGTTAATTAACCTTTCTCATAATATCCTCTCATTAATAAATTTAAAAAGTGGCATTATGAGTGGCTCACTGATTGAAAAGACAAGCATAATAATTCTATAATAATTAAATGAATGGTACTAAATAAGATACTTGGAAAAGTTAATATTTTCTCAGAATAGTCTCTCTGTATGATCATGTATGCATATTTATGTCGACCTACGTGAAACAGTGTGTCCATCAATGGCCTTCCCTTTTCTCCAAGTTCATGGGTTCTGTCCCGGCTCAGTTCGATGGCATTTATATGTGCATAAATGCGACAGTTCTATGTCTGCTGATTTACAAACATATACAAGAACTCCTGTGGGAAACATTTCTCCAAATCTGCAACTCTTATAGGCCCACAGAACATCTCCTTCGTTAAATAACCATAACAAACAAACATAAGATTTATAGCAAGTTCAATCCAGATGGCGGAAATCTCAGTTCGATGTAGCTGCAGAGGCGAATACTGAATTACTATTTAAAAACTGTGTGCAATGAACCGAAAGTTGACTCGATTGACCTAACGCTGGCGAGAGATTTGTAAACATAAGACAGGACATGCATGGTAGATTTCGTAGAGACTGCACAATTGTTATATAGTTATGGCCAGGTACCGGATTTTTAGGTTTTTACCTATTTTTACCTTTCTAACAAAACCAGAAACACACATACACTTTTTCGAGTACCTAAACACACCTAAACAGGATAAAAATCTAAACTAATTCATATTTCTAACAAGTTTTTTTTTTCCTTTTAAATTCATTAGCCTTTTTACTTGAGAATATAATTATTTTGTGCTAAGCGAAATAATAAGCGATACCAGTAAATAAATTTATTTCGTCCCTTGTTGATCTAATATGCGATTGGCATTCGAACAATTTAAGAAAGGGAAACACATAAAAATGTTTCGCATTAACCACAGCCAATCAAAAGTATTTTTATCACCCCAATTAAACATTGGGTTTGAATTCCGAAAAGGCTAGTAGGCCTATCTACAGATACAGTATTAACCTTTTCCGGATAAACTTCTCCAATGATTTCTGGTTTATTAAACGCCAGTATGGTACTTTGAGATTACGTGTGGGGACGGGAAAATGTCTGTCTCTCGTCCGACCGTCCATCCGTCTGTCCGTCTGATCGTGCGATAACTCAAATACGCTTTATCGGATATTCATGAAACTTGGTATAGACATTTTGAACGTCCATGGAAAGAAGCATATTGATAACTGAACCTAATCGGTTGACCGATACAGGAGTAATGCCCAATTTAGTTCCTATTTTTATGGTAATGTATTTTAAAAACGCGATATCTCAAATAGGCTACACTTTATCGGATTTCCATGAAACTTGGCATACAAATTTATGACTTCCATGGGTATAAGCCTATTGAATTTGGACAAAATCGGTTTACCGGTACCGAAATAACGAGAATAAAAATATTAATTTTGTAATGCATATAAAACGCTACAATATTATTTATTGCATGGCGCACAATATAATATTAAACATAACGTAACAAATTTCCAATGATTTATTGATATTGTTAGCCCGTATTGATTGGGTCATTTCTTCATAATGATGTCAGTGTAAATAATAGTGTGAATAAAAGTTTTAAAACAGAACTAGCCGTTGAATATTGATATTATATTGTGCATTCTATAGATACTGATATCTAAATTATATTTTAATGTGATTATTTTTCTTATTCGTTCCTGTGCAGCAATATGCCTAATTTAATTCCTGACAGATAGGTTTCAGATTGACTTTTTATTCATTCACAACCTATAAGGCTGCTTTAAACTGAAGCAAACATGTCAGCGAATCGTAGGCCTATTGCATCATTAGTATTATTGCCAGTGCATTTTGTTTTTGGAGTTTAACTCGGAGATCTATTACAAAAATAACTTCTTTTCTGCATGGGCCTATCATAATTGCAATTATCACTGATTAGAAAAAGCATTCTGACGCTTCGTTATATCAGTTTAGCTGATTTTATTTTTCTTGTAGAGGTGAAGAGCGAGCAGAAGTTCCATTTGCGGCAGCAGAAAGAGACCGCATCTCACTACTTCTTTTGATTTTTAGGATTGATTCATTTAGTTCAATATTAGAGTCTTAAAATAAGTTCCAGCAAACGTAACTCAATTTTGCAGTTCAATTTTTATATATATTATATTATTGAATTCTTTGTAACACATTAAAAGTTCGTTAAATTTCTTATTATTACCTAAAACGATGTTTTCGACAAAAACCGTAGCAAATTATTTCGCATAATAATAATAATAATAGAAAGGGGAGCACCAACGTGCATTGGTTATGTCTTTGCATAATTATTATTCGATTTTGTTCTTTTAATACATCTTTGTAGGGGATAATGTTCGCATTCACACAAACACATTCACTAAAATGTGTTTTTTAAACCTAAGAATCCGGTCTTTGGGTATGACATATGAGACAAAGAGACCTTGATTCTGTCTTCTCTCTTCTGATATAAGTTAATGAAAGTGCAATTCTTTGTAATTCACTTCGAACATTCATTATGTTTTATTGATCACTGAGTACAGGATCGATGTTGATTTAAAACTGTATTCTACAAGCCACCACTGTTCACCTGTTTTGGTGTTAAGTACCTTTGTTTTTTATTCTTCAAACCCACAGAAATGATTGAGTTTTGGGCGAAGCTCACTTAGTAAAGCTATTATTTAACCGACTACATACAACAAACAAACACCATGAACGATACAAACACCGAACATCTCCGAATTTAGTCGAAGTATGATATGACGTCACAATGGCGTGACTTTCGCGTTGATAATTTGCCAGCAGCCGCCTCTGCAGAACCATTTCCAAGCAACGGGAAGAAACGCCAACACACATTGTGTCGTCACAATGTATGCAAGAGAATCCCTTTCAAGGAAAGTGGCAGATAAAGTCAGTAAGGCTGCTCATTTTAATGGTCAATTGAGAAAACCATTAGTGCCATTGGTTTATGAGGTAATAGCTTGTTTTGGTTTGTGTTTATTGAACCATGACTTGCAATTTGTGGAGACATCTTGAAGCTACTGTTGCATTATTATATACACGTTGTCAACTTCAGTTATTCTATTCATAATACCTACGTCTGTAGATGAAGACTTCAGAAAATGTTCACAAAGCATATTAATTCAAGGAGGGCATACTAAAATATATGTTAAAAAATTAAATACAATGCAATAATTATCGCTAGAGACTTATAGACCAAGTATAAAGATATGTAGAATTTCAATTAATCGCAAGTTTCAGTCGTCACATTTTTATCGTGTTTTATCACTTTTACTTTCTCTCATATACGTAGTATAGAGAAAGTATTGTGATCGTGACAAAAAATCGAAATCGAGTTAACACCGGGAAAGCATGTTTCACGATGCCTAGAAACCGAAAAACGTGTTTTTGGTTTGACGTCTGTCCGTCTGTCTGTCTGTCTGTCTGTCCGTCTGTCTGTGGACAAGCACAGCGGGTAAACGGTTCATTGTATTTACTTCATTTTTTGAATTAAGGGTTTTTTCGAAATTTTGTCGAACCGCCCAGAAATTTAGTTTTACAACTGAAATATTAAGGGGACTTTTCATGAAAACTTTTTTAAAACTTTTGATTTTTTTAAAAATGGCTCTAACGATTTTAATAAAAATTTTAAATTGGAAACTCTTATCTATGACTAATAAAATGCCTATATCTGTATTTCTGCAAAAATGACTTAAGGGGTACTTTACTCGTATTCATTTTAAATTTTTCTAGATTATATCCATTTGAGTAGGCGATACACGAAAACCTCCACAGTAAAGTTGTAGAGAAAATTAAAATGAACATTTTTTGTTTAACACATTTCTTTGTACATGTAGTACGTATCAAGGTAAAAACGAAATAAGGACAGCTTAAATGCGAATTTCAGAACATACATGTCAATTAAAATATGAATGGCATTTTGTTGTTCCTAGTAACAAGAAAACTATAGACCTAATGTACTTATTGTTGTGAAATGCAATCAGTTTAGCTCAGTCGCAATGAACACGCCGAAACCAATTTCAGCGAGGTGGTATAGACAAACAGGGAAGAGGTCCTGAGTTCAAATCAAACCTCGTGGCCGCACAATCTGACTTGGGGTTTTCATGGTTTCCTCGTTCGCAAAGGCGAACGCCGGGTTTGTAGGACTTGCTTATTTTCCATAATTCATCGCCGCTATGTCACTGGATATTATAATCGTTTAAACTGAATACCGCATAAGAAGACATCACTAAACAATAGAAACATGACGCGAATGAGTTGTTAATATAGACCAGCGTTTCTCAACCTATGGTCCGCAGACATAATTAATTAAAAGATATCATAAAGCAAGTGGGAAGTAAAGAAGTAGAAATTTTTCACATAAAATGGACACTAGATGTCAAAGTTTTTAAAATCTTCGAAATTACAGGTCATATTGCAAGTTTCCTTACTTTTGCAGTTACGGACCACAGTTTCAAACCCCTGATGCACTGACGTCTATGGTTCCCTCTTTCATTTAAAACCCTAAAAAATAAGACTTTGTTGGAATTTTGTTATTAGAGGAGCCATGCAGTTTTCAACAACCTATATTTGTGAGAAGGGATTTTCATCGCTCGGTTAACTAAAAACATAATACAGAAACCGACTTAATGTATCTGCTGATCTTCGACTAAATTTGACTAATATTGAGCCAAATATCCAGGAAGCGACAAGCTCAACCGTCTCATTAAAAGTGAGTAATAACATAATTCCTAATTATATTATCAAATTGGTAATACATATTAAAGTCTGTTCAAAATATAATTTTACTGTCAATAGTTTCATTCCAATTCAATAACTGTGTTACCGTCGGATTAAAAAATAATGTATTTCGTTATAACGACCTATAATTTAATACCCCAAATATTAAGAATATAGGCCTACATATAGCCTACTTTTAACAATGAGATGTAAAATTAGGGGTCCGTGAAGTTTTTTAGAAATTTTAGAGGTCCTCGGCTTCAAAAAGGTTAAGAAACGCTGATATAGACTAATGGTTCACGCAAACATACTAAACACGTGACATGACCTACAAGCGTGCAATATAACCTAAGTAGTAGTAGTAGTGGCGAAATTCAAATATAAGTCGCCCCTTAAGCTCCCCCATTCGATATTCACATTTGTACGGACTGTGTGATGTATTTTGTTTCTGAGCGAAGCAGAACGACCAACTGCCCTTGTATATTGTCGCAAGTGTCTTGTATCCACCTCTACATATAGCTAAATAATGCATAACACTAACCACATAGTTAAGTGCGCAAAGCGGAGGCGGCAGCTGTAGCGAAGCGCCCTTGCATTATCGAATAATGTACGATACACTGTTTGTAGGTTTCGAAAATGTGGCATATTATATCTCCCGCAAGGTTTGTCAGCCTGTCACCTCTCGTCTAGCGGTAAGACGTCTCACCTCCAACGTCATAATACTAGGACAGAAGAATTCGCTAGATCGTGGTATAAAAGAAACTGCATCGGTGCGACTTTTATTTGAATTTTCCCGTAGTAGTAGTAGTACTAATATTATGCAGTTTTACTGCCATTGATTATTATTAGTTATTATTATTATTATTTTTGTTATTATTTCACGGTAAAAGCATTGAACATAAAGATCGGCCCTGATGCTTTCCGTTCTAGATACTTGTTAGTTTTATGAAAATGTAATAAGTAAAATTTAATTGTCTCTTTAATTTAATTTTTTCTGTGCTAGCCTTTAACACGTATATGTGAGAAAGTTTGTGCAACGTACTTTTGCACCATTTATTATTTTATCGCACTTATATCTATTTGTTTTTATATAAATGCCATCAGGACCGGACTCTAGGAAATAACACTAGGTTGTTTAATAGAAAACCGTTTAAATAAAATAATAAGCTTACTTTACCCAGCTTAACTACATTAAAACTACAAATAATTCGAAAATTGTTATAAAGAAAATGAAGATAAATATTCGCAGATAATTTTAGCATAAATATTATTTGTTTACATTTACAGGACATAACGGATACATTCCAGACCTCGTTGAAATATTTTTTCTGTAAGAGCAAACTAGTAGTCGGTATGACTGCTTTAGCGGTTGAATATTTTATTGCCTTTGTGATATTTATAGTTGTAAATTGTTAATACCATAATAAATTTTACAATTGCGTGTGGTGTAAAATGAACCTGATAAGGGAGAAGCGATGATTATCAGTGAGGATGAAAAAAAATTGCTACTATAACTATTGAATATGTTTGTATAGATGACTTATAAATGTGCATATGATTATTTTTTGTGTTAGTGTATTTATTAATTAATTTGGCCTGGCTGGAAATGGATTCATGAATGAACTTCATTTCTCATAGGCCTAGTTATGGCATGTTAACGAAATATTATATTGAAAATTTAAATATTTAAATTCACTATTAATGTTCTTTTGTTATCTTGTGTATTTTTTCTTAGCGTATTGTTTACATTAGAGTACTATGATATTTGATTTTTTGTTTGTTTGATACTACACAAGGGGTAGGCTGTTAAAATCTGCCCCATAATAATTTATACCTTCATGGTAGACAATGATTTGTGGGGCAACAAAAGGAAGCCCACGCCAAAGGCCCTGTATTTATGTCCCCTCTATAAATAAAAGATATTGCAGAACGCCTTAACATAGGCAACACCTCTAGCATAAATGCAATGTAAGTGGCGGATTCATTGCTCGTCTCATGGTGGCATATTTACCGATGAGCACAGAAAGGGACGGGCCCAGAATGAACTTACTTTTGAACTTTTTTTCGGATAAGATAATTGCGTCACCGTATTACCCAAATTTCACTGTCGAAGTTTCAAACACAACGGGTTTGGCGAATATTTTAGTCGTAACGAGACTAAAATCTTACATTGAAAATTTTTCTTTACTTACTTACGGTACTTACTTACTCACTCAATGGCAATGGACAATTCCTAAGCAAGCTAAATGTTTTATCGAACCCGGAGGTCCATTGCCGCGTTTATATGAGCCCGCCATTTAACCCTATTCTGTGTTAAATTCATCCAACCATTCCTCGCAAATCCTACTTCCCTTAAATTTATTCTGACATTCTCCTCCCACCTAAGCCCACATAAGGTCTTCCAAGTGGTCTTTTTTCTACGGGTCTCCCTGTCAACATTTTTTAAATATATCTTTCCTGCACCACGCGCGCAACATTCCAACCCATTTCATCCTCCGTGCTTTAATTACCCTTTCATTAAAAATATATTCACAATTAAATTCACTATTAAGTTGTATTACCTTCGATAATGCATTCACGAGGAAATATTAAGCGGAAGTTAAACTGTATTGTTCTCCTTAGTTAAAATGGCATGTTTAATAGATGTGACAATGAACGATGGAGAGGAAGGGATTTACTCACGTGAAGGTTTATTTCGACAAAATAAATATTAACTTAGGATGTTTCATTTATTCGTTAGGATCAAAGTAGAGAAGCTATTGCAGTTAAGAAACTATTACGGAAAAATAGTACTTTTACTTTTTAAATATTGGAATATTTGGATAAGAACACTTGTATAAATGCATAATATTACGTGTAAACAGAAAAAGAGAAGAAAATAATAGATGAACCGTGTATTCTTAACTTTTCCAAGAAATATAACATCAGTCACTGGAAGGTAATCGAAATGATGCTAGGGCAGCATTTCTGAAGTTTGTTGGTAATTTTTTTATGGAGCAAAGTCTGCCACCTTCCCACAGTGTTAAAAGACGCCATACATATTGTGAAAAACTATTTTTAATCTTGAATGTCTAATATCTTAATTTGAATGATTGCTTCTGGTTGTAAAAAATAGTGTTAGTTACCTATTCAAAGTAATTTAATGTACTTTGTAGTTTCAAAAATCTAGTTTTTATTTTTATATGCTGGATCCCTTTAGTCTTCCACAGTTGTAGATAGCTGTCACTAAGCAGATTTACCCCCTCCCCACCCACATTACTTGGAAATGTTATGTGTATGATATGGTCAATGTAAACAATTGGGCATTATTTATAATACCCGGGCAATTTAAGAAGTGCCCAATGGAATGTGACAAAATGATAAATTATATAGAAATTAACACATTGCCGGGGCATTATGAATAATGCTGGAAATTGAATGGACAATTTGAGAGAGTTGTTATTCATATTTCTCTACATTAAAAAAAAAGAGGATATTATATTAAAGTGCCTACAAGAGCATGATGATCATGGGTCTAAGGTCTAAGGTCCCGGAATAGAGCCGTGGGGGGATGACCACGACACAAGTCCCGGGACTACTCTGTAAGAATGATACCGTGTAGGACTGCCAGTGCCTTTCGCGAGATGGAAATGAGGGACACAACACCCAGTCCTGCCTCGGGAAGAAAATTTTCCATCTCTGAAAAATCCCGGCTTGGAATCGAACCCGAGCCGCCGAGATGGAGGCATTCATGCTACCTACTCACCCTCGGTGGTGGAATACCTATAAAAACTGGCATTGACGAATTAGAACAGCAATCGGAAATGCTACTATTGGAATTGGTATATATGCCCTACGTTTATGTAAATAGTAAAAACCTCACATTAGATATCATTTCATATGAGCTTAAATCTCTTCTCTCTATAGGCCTATATAAAAGGCTTTGTCCTGACTGACTGACAGGAATCAACGAAGAGCCTAAACTATAACAGGTAGAGACTTGGAATTTTGACAGTACCTTCGTTTCATAATGTAGGTGCTCACTAAGAAAGGATTTTGAAAAATTCAGATTCTAAATGCCAAAAATCAAATGTTTTTGAGAATACTTAATCCCTTCTTACACAGAATTATCGAATCCGAATCACATTTGACATTAAAACATATTGTTACCAGCGGGCCTTGGAAAAAAAATGAAAGTAGAATAAATTTGACAAATGAGAGAAACAAATGAGAGAACTATC
This sequence comes from Ectobius pallidus, assembly GCA_964059195.1. Classification (NCBI taxonomy): domain Eukaryota; kingdom Metazoa; phylum Arthropoda; class Insecta; order Blattodea; family Ectobiidae; genus Ectobius; species Ectobius pallidus. Next base: position 112,536,194 of record CAXKWD010000004.1, on the reverse strand, counting down.
AATATCCACGAAAATAATGCAGTCACATAACTTTCTTTACCCTGGACATAGAGAAAACAATACGAGGTATGGTAATATATATATTATTATATCACAGAATGAAATTCACGAAAATAATGCAGTCACATTACTTCCTCTAGCCTGGAAATAGAGAAAACAATACGAGTTAAGGTAATATGTTTTGGGAAGAGATGTATGAAAGTGATATTGTATTTCTGTTTAATTTCATTCCGAAAACGGTTTTATGGTAACATGACAGTGAGAAACAAAATTTTCAGCCACGATAATACAATTTTATGTTACCGGAATTTCGGTTTCTTCTTATTAGAACCCCTCCCGGGCTTACTGTGTACTGTACAAGCGATGGGATGCAAAATTCTACATATAGCCATAAAAGCTATTTCAAACATTTTCTTAGGGGATAGTTTGAGTGTGATAAGTCGTTCTTTCTACTTCAAATTATAAATACCTATATAAGGACCTAGAATTTATAAATCTAAAGTCCTTCATAAGTTAATTTCCAATTACAAAATAAGAAACCCGGGCGACGCCGGGCCTTTTAAGCTAGTATATATATAAAAGGCTTTGTCCTGACTGACTGAATGAATGACTGACTGATTGACTGAATGAATGACTGACTGATTGACTGAATGACAGGAATCAACGTACAGCCTAAACTATAACAGGTAGAGACTTGGAATTTTGACAGTACCTTCGTTTCATAATGTAGGTGCTCACTAAGAAAGGATTTTGAAAAATTCTGATTCTAAATGCCAAAAATTAAATGTTTTTGAAAATACTTAATCCCTTTTTACATAGAATTATCAATTCCAAATCACAGAATATATTGTTGCCAAATGGTATATGATGGGCTTGGAAAAAACAATTGAAATGCACTTTTGACAAATAAGAGAAGTTATCAAAATAATTCATGTTATAAATAAATATTACAGAATGAAATCCACTAAAATAATGGAATCACATAACTTTCTCTACCCTGGACATAGAGAAAACAAAACGAGGTATGGTAATGTGTATATTATTATATTATATCGCAGGTTTTTGGAGAGAAAAGTATGAAAGTGATAATGCTTTCTGTTTAATTTCATCCCCAAAACGACTTTATGGTAACATAAGAGTGGGAAATTTCCCGCCTCGATATTACAATTTTATGTTACAGGAATTTCTGTTTCTTCTTATTTAAACCTCTACCAGGCTTGCTGTGCACTGTACAAGCGATGGGATGCAAAATTCTAGATCCTCTATGAGCCATAAAAAACTATATCAAGCGTTTTATGAGGGAATAGTTTGAGTGTAATAAGTCATTCTTCCTATTTCAAATTATAAATGCCTATATAAGGACCTAGAATTTAAAATTGAAAATCCTTCATAAGTTAATTTCCAATTACAAAATACAAAACCCGGGCGACGCCGGGTCTTTTAACCTAGTCATTTCATATGAGCTTAAATCTCTCTCTATATAAAAGGCTTTGTCCTGACTGACTGACAGGAATCAACGAAGAGCCTAAACTATAACAGGTAGAGACTTGGAATTTTGACAGTACCTTCGTTTCATAATGTAAGTGCTCACTAAGAAAGGATTTTGAAAAATTCTGATTTTAAATGCCAAAAATCAAATGTTTTTGAGAATACTTAATCCCTTCTTACACAGAATTATCGAATCCGAATCACATTTGACATTAAAACATATTGTTGTCAGATGGGTTTGGAATTAAATTAAATGGAAGTTTGACAATTACAGTTGGCTTTGTCTATTTTTGCCCTACCTTGGAAATTAAACTTTCGCGATCGCTTGAATGTTGTAAGCCCTAATATGGTCAAACATTGTTTTATTTGGACGAAACTCACTATACAGGGGTTTTCTGGACCAAGGAACTCGAATCTGAGGTCGCTTTTACCAGGCGACGCTATCTAATCGTGGTATGTAGTCCACGTGATTTAGGTGTTAATAAACATAATGATTTAACTATTATGCTCTTAATTTTTAATTTTTGAAATAATTATCGCGGGCGAAGCCGCGATCACATGCTAGTATTATATACAGTTCCTGTAAGTTGGCAGTATTTTGAATTGAAATCAATCAGTTGTTTAAATTTAATTCTGTCAGAAAGTGAACATTGCCATCAATAGAAAACATTGGAAAATTATACACAAAATATAGATAATCATATTGTTACCCAATCATAAAAACCATTAAACCGTTATTAAATATTAATTTGACTTTGAAGCTGTTTATTAATATTTAATTTAAATGAAAAAGTCTGTAAAATTTGTAATCCACCTTAATGCCCTTTTATGCGATTTAAAAAAAAAAAATACTCAAATTCACACTCTTAAGTTTATGTCATAAATTCATTGGCAATAATAAATTAATGCAGTAGAAAAACCGTAATCTTTCTTTCTTTCTTTCTTTATCTGAATTTTACCTCTCCCTTTTTAGGATTTAAGCGAGCCTTACAGGGCCGCGACCTGTCAGGAGAGGAATTATCTTTGGATCACATACATACTTTTTTGACCAGACAAGGACATGGAGGGCCTCCCCGGATGAGTGATCAGCCCAATGCCGGGGCCACCTCCGAGACAACACGGACACATAGGACGAGGCACATCATTCACACACACACTCATTCCAAACTAGAGGTGTACAAATCTCGATTTTAGCTTGCCCATACCCGCTTGAACGCCAGGCAAGCAAGTTGCCAGCGTCACGGCTAGGAAGCAGGCAGGTTTCTTTAGGCTAGCATGGGTCAGGTTAAACCCAACCTATGCAAGCCAGAATAAGCTTGCGACATTCATATCAGCTAAACAACTGTAGTTGCTAAGTGTCGGTAATACTTTCTTGCTTTTCTGCATGCTGGTAGAAGAAATTCATCCTGCACATAAATAAAAAGTGGATAAAGTATTAAAAATCGTTATAGCGTCTTAACACATTTATTATTTTTATTATTGTTATTGTTTTTATTGATTTTATGATGTTTTCTCGAAAATGTTTGAAAATTTTTCCAATGCCGGACTTGTTTATTGATAATTCAAACTCTCCACATTTTAGTTTCTCCTCGGCTTCCTTCAGGGTAAAATTCTCCATTCTCCTTTTGCTTGCACTCTAAACACATCTGAAGTTCCTCAACCACGTAACTGCACGACTTACCAGTGCACTGATATAGCCTACCCAGTTTCATATTCTTTCCGCCAGGTCTTGCAGTTTCTTTAGGTCCCGTGAAATTCATCGCTCCAACGAAGCTTGCTCTCTAGTCAAGCAAGTTAAAAGCTGTGGCTGGTTGCAGAATTTCAAAGGGGCAAGCAAGCTAAATTCAGAATATGTGCACCTCTATTCCAAACAAGGTGAGGATGGGATGTAGATGATAATAACGGCCAGATGATATCCGGGGACCACAAGGGCCTAAAGTTACCCGACATTTGTCTCATAGGTGAGGAAAAACCACGGAAAAAACCTCACCCAGGTAACTTGTCCCGGCCAGGAATCGAACCAGGGCCCGAATCGAACGCATCCCCTGAGCCACAGCAGTGGACGAGCGTAATCTTAAACACACAAATATCATGAACTTCTATCGCTGTGCTGTAAACACATTTTATTTTTCTCCCCTAAGACTTGTAATCTTATTTTTTTATTTTTTTTAAACACAGAATAAAATTGCATCCACATTCGTATATGAAATCTGTTCCCTTGCCTCTGAATCTGACCACATTGAATGGACATGTTTATCTGGCCCCAAGTGTGACGACAATTTGTGGGTGAAATCTGTAATAGCTTGGGTGACGCACTCGTACTGTTATTGTTCGAATGTTCACCTGAATTGTGTAATATCTGTCGCAAACACTCACACAGTCTGGCAGCCTTGGTATCGTAAATACGTTTCAAACCATTGTTACTTATCACTCGCACTGTAACGAGTTCATGTTATATAATTATTATTTTGTCGCTAATATTGTCATTACACTCGAATTATGAATGAATGAAAGGATACGCATACGGCAGACCTTTTCACCATCCTGTAACGTTATTTCTGTAGCATTGAGCAAACAGTTCTATTTTTCATATTATTTAGTACCTGAATAATGTAGTTCCTTCCAGAAGCTTAGCGTGACAGCAAGTTTTTTCTTTCTTTTTTTTGTTTTTAAGGAAGGGTACAATTTTATTTAAAAAGTGAATTCATAGCCCATAGTAATTATAGAAATAGTAATTATAAGTATATAGTAATTATATAGTAATTATAAGCTATAGCAATAGTAATATAGTAATTATATGAGGGTCTCTTAACTGTTCACTGCTACTAACGTACACACGCGTCAGCGCAAAAAATTGCATAAGAGCCAAGAAATAAGCATAATATATTAATATGTTGTCTTAAAACATGAAAATATTTATCCACTCATTAAAATTGTCATTCTTGGAAACCACGTACTGCATTAAAATTTTCCTAGTTCATTTCAAACTTATAACTCAGTAATGACTTTACTTGATGAATGCTTATATAAAAACAATACTTTGTTCTCCCTATAAGAAATATATTAACCTTTATAAACGTGGTGTTCTTGCTCTTAGTTGACAACTCGCAAATGTGGGATGTCGTAGTTCTGGTAACAAAATAATATACCTTACGAATATGAATAAACTTAAAACCGAATGTCCGTTTTTATGTTATAGGCCTAATGTACGTAAAAAATTCCAGGTTATTAAATTAATCATTCCACATTGTAATCTGTATTCTAATCAATATTATAAATTATTATTTATAATAATTATTCAATTGTTTCTCTGTCCTATCTAAAGAAAATAGGCTTAACTAAATTACTACTGAACCCCCACTCAGCCCTATGTTCCCAGCAGAGCGACAGGATAAATATATAATAATTATTTATAAAGCTTTTGATTTTATTTATTTTAATTTTAACCAGTGATTTCGCAAAATTCAATTTCTCAAACGTAATGAAATATCATGTCGGACTGCAGTATTAGTCCCGTTGTGTATTCTTGTATAATATGCTGTAATTTAGCATGAAAGTTAAATTTGTTTAACGATTTATTTTCTGTTGTTCATTACAAATACCGGGTGAGGTGCTGTATCCAAAGATTAAGGATATATCAAACTTGATGCACCGTGAAGGCAGTATATAGTAACTCACAGTAAGTGAGTTACTGTGAGTATATAGTAAGTAATAAGTAAGCAGTATATAGTAAGAAATACAGCAGACTGTATTGCCAGGGTAAGTCCGCTGTAGCACAGCATAGCATTGAAAAGGTTCACTGAATACGTTCGACCAGATCAAGATTTTAGACCAGTGGTTACCAAACTTATGAATCTTCTGAGCTACCGTACCGTTTTAAAATCCTACTGTGAGCTACCAACCAAAAGAACTACCAACTTAAAAAATCTTACATTAATTTATTGCCTAAATATGAAATAAATTTTAATTAAACTGTATATGACAAAAAGAAATTGCAATGGAATTGTACATAAGAAAGAAATTGAAGTGTAGTTAGTAATAAATAACAAATGTACAGTACGGGCAGAATTGTTTTATTACACTTATTAACTTAAATGAGAAGGTTATCAGTAGGGACCTGATTTTTAGGTTTTAAAAAACGCTGTTTTAGGTTTTCCATTAGGTGAAATAGTTTTTTTTTAGGTTTTTGTCCAAAATATCGGGGTCGGGTAGAATAATTGGTATAATGAATTTGAATGTGCTACATAGGATTCAATACATAATATACTTGTAAATTTTAACTTAACAAAATTGACTTAAATTTGTGTAAACTTGCTTTAGGACAATACTATACAATTGAAAAAAGAAAGCATAAACAATCAAAGAAGCAGTGAAAATAAGATTGCCTCACATTTCTTGGTTACAGTATATCACTAAATATCTTTCAAGATTCTCAACTGTGAAGTTCTTCCTGTTATCTCTTAGTTAATAGTTAATACTGTATCTAGACACTATCCTTCTCAGGATTCGAATCCGATGCTTCTAATTTAGTGAGTAAAAAACTTTATGGTTGGATGTGGATAATGTGAAACTGATGTTTCCTTTCTTCGGTTGTTACGCATGCTAACCGCACAACAAATCAACTAGGGACGAAAACTTCCCTTTTCTAGAACGGTAAATAATACGGTACGTGTTTCTGGCAGGCTTGACAAAATATTACTTTGCCATCTGTAGTAAAATTCAGGTCGTCGCCAATCCACTGCCGTAATAAATAGATTTCATTTGTTTCGGCATAATTAATACGTCTTCTTAAAACTCACAGTGTGACCATTCAGTATGAATAACAGGGAAGTAATAAACGCAAACAAGCGCTTTAAAACACAGAAATCTATATCCTTGTTCATACACGGCAATAATGGTTATTCTTGCGAATATTTTAAAATGAATACGCCGGTACTCTTACACTTCCTCTCTAGATACAATCCATCCTAGACGACAATGGGTTGAACGAAACGCTGGTGGTATTAATTTCAACCCGACAAAAATTGTCTCTCCACAAATTATCGAGTTCTCAACTGACAAACAAAAAAGACCAAAAAAAGTAGCCTAAATTATATATTTTAGGTTTTATATTCCGTTTAGGTTTTTTTTATGGGGGGTACGCCGTAGCGTAGTGGTTGAGGCACTGCGCTACAAACCGGAAGGTCGCGGGTTCGATTCCCGATGAGGTCGTTGAGATTTTTCAATTGGCCTAATCCTTCTGCTGGCACTATGGCCCTGGGGTCGACTCAGCCTCTAACAGAAATGAGTACCAGGAGCAATCCTGGGGGTAAAGGCGGCCGGTGCGTAAGACTGACAACCTTACCACCTTCACGTGCCGTATGTCCAAAATCTGGGAGCCTCAACTTCCTGGAACCCTCTGGGCCTCCATGGCCTGTATCGGGATCACTTTACCTTTTAGGTTTTTATACCCCATTTAGGTATTTTTACTTGCCACAGAATTAATGTGGATGAATCCTATGGACGTGATTCAGAAAAGTGTATGAGCGTTTTTTGTTTTGGAAGTAAGGAAAAAAATATGTAAAAACCTAAGAATCCGGTCCCTAGTTATTAGGTTAGCCAACCAAAGCGTTGACGCGATCTACCGAAAATGTCCCTGCGAGCTACTAGTAACTACTAGTAGCTCGCGATCGACGGTTTGGCGATCACTGTTTTAGACCATACCAAAGAGTACTGAGTCCGGGTGACCAAAGAGGCGACTGAAATAATTAAATATGTCTTAACATCATTAAATTAACAGATATAAAAGTCTTCCGCTTAGTAAAGCCTGGAAATCTGCCATTAGTAGGTTGAACAATACTTTTTTATTTTTATTTTGAAGAGACTATTTTCCTGACACGAAATAAGGACGACAGTTATTTGGTATTTAGGACTCGGAACTACAGTCTGAAAGCTTGGATGTTTCCAAAACTACTTAGTTGATAACTCACTACTTCCGGCTAATGGGGGCGAGAGCTGTTCCGAATTAGTTGAAATCCGAACCGTAGTAGGCTAAGTTTTCTAATATAATTATCTGGAATCACAATAAGTGAAATTCAGTAGTTAGGCTTGTTCCGTCTAGCATTCCGTGTCTGGCCGGATTTGAGGCATCAGCTGTTTTTGCGAGGTCATTCGCCGTGTTGCCATGGCAACAAGTGTATTTGACTGCGTTTCTTTTATTTTTGTGCTTTCAATATAATTTTAAATATGTTTATTATCTGGTTTGTTCTTTCTTCCCATCAATTCTCATCAGAAATGACAATTGACTGTCTTCTTTCATTTTCGGATAGTCATGTATAATCTCCAACCCAAAGTTTCAGTCTGATTATTTTTTAGTATATTTTAATCATAATTTTGTGTTTTTAAGGAAACAATTCAGTTTTAAAGTAATGCTAATTAATTCTCTTATTTATGTTTTAGTATTTTAATGTAACCTAATTGATTTATTTCCAAGATTAATTATTTATTGTTTTTCTTGGCCAATGGGATTCTTGCTTTACGTCACATGTCGTGACGTCTGTCATTCTTTTCCTTCATTCTTATTCATTCATTCGAAGCCTTCGTCAGGCTAGTTTTATTCAGTTCAGAATACTGAATCTAGTTATTATTGTCGAGCTGGGAATTGAAGTTTCCCAGCCCTAGTTATTGCAGAGACGCAATTTAATACCTTCATCAAAGTAATTTATTTTGTGAGTCAACTACAAACGTGTGAATCCAAGTCTTTTCACTTCCCTGATCAAACCGTATGGACTTGAATGTGCAACTCATTAAGTAAAAAAAGGATTTACTGTAAGTACTGCTGTGAATTTAATATTTCAGAGTGCTTTAATATTAGTTGCAGTGTCGAAGCAACATTTAAAGGTTTTTTCCTCTCGGTCGAAGCAGCAATTCGACCTTAAAATAATTGCTGAAAGTGCGCATTCATTTTCAAGAATAGTGAAATTCTTATTCAGTCGTTTGAGCAAGCGCGACTATAAAAAATTGCTCTGGTCCTCCGAGCTATTCATCAGTCTTATAAGGCAAGCATGCCTTATTATCCAGAAGGAGCTTGCTAAGTCGTCTCCCCTTGACTTCATCAACATTTCTTCTTCTTCGGCACCGCTAGGAAGAGGAATTCATTTGTAAAGCAAGATATCAAAATTCCATCTTGTATTTAAAAAGGGTCTATTTCTCATTCTTGTCCATTGTGCTCTTTGTGTCTTTCAAGGGACTCAATAAATATATTTTAAACTTGACTTAGTGTAGCATCCTTCAAACCGGAGAGATTTACCCGTGTCCCTATTTCGCCTGCGAGCTACCGTGGGAGCGGGTACATCTCTTTGTGGTCCTCCGGGCCGGATATGACCCAGAGGCCTATGGTTGAAGATGCATTGATAGTTAGTGACCTATAATTAACATAAAGTAACTATTCAATTCACAGTTTGAATTTGTCTTGGTCACTTATTACAGAGACCTCAGTGATTAGCCACAATTCTAGTCATTCTTATATATCAATCTTGTTCTCCCGGTATAGTTTGCCGCCGGTGTGAGATGCTACCATCAGTAGCCATCAGTAATAAGTAGTTTAAAGTCAGTTGCTATAAGTATCTGTGGTTCTCCTCCGCATTGCGTTTGAGGGAGGTCTCTGACAGACTTCAATTAAGTTTTCTGTACTCTCTTGTAAAGTGTAAACATTTACATCTGTGTACTTACACCTGTACAGCTACACACTATTTCTTTGTCTACTCGTATGCTCCTATGCGGGCAACTCACTCCATTCTTATAAGCAGACTTTAATTTGTTATTGTTGCACCGGCTCTAGGCGGGCAACCTATTTAATTCAGACATTGCATAATCAAGTCACTATTTGTATAAGCAAGTCGCTATGTCGAGTCCAGACGGTTTGACGGCTCTTAAAGCCAAGCGAGTTCCCATTAAGGCCCAGATTACGCGGCAGGTTAATGTCATTAGTAATTTAGCCATTGAGGATATCACATATCCTGAACTCAAAAAGTATGAGTCCAAGTTAGACGAACTTGCAGCTAAGTTCGACCATGTGCAGACTGAAATCGACGGTGTGGATTATTCTGATGCTGAAGAAGCCTATAGGGCAGAAGTCGACGCCGTCATTTCCAGAGGCAACTCTCAGTTGTGTAAATTTCTTCAGGCCTTATCTGACAAGGAGGCACAGGCCCAGCTCGCCCTGGCCCGTGAGGAAGCCGAAGCTAAGAGAGCGGAGGCTCAGGCCCAGCTCGCCCTGGCCCGTGAGGAAGCCGAAGCTAAGAGAGCGGAGGTCCTGGCCCAGCAGGCCCTTGCAGAAAGGCAGGCTCAGGCCCAGCTGGCTTTAGCCGAAAAGGAAGCTGAGGCTAAGAGAGCCGAAGCCCAGGCCCAGCTCGCCCTGGCCCGTGAGGAAGCCGAAGCTAAGAGAGCGGAGGCCCTGGCCAGCAGGCTCTTGCAGAAAGGCAGGCTCAGGCCCAGCTGGCTCTAGCCGAAAGGGAAGATGAGGCTAAGAGAGCCGAAGCCCAGGCCCAGCTCGCCCTGGCCCGTGAGGAAGCTGAAGCTAAGAGAGCGGAAGCCCACGCCCAGGCCGAAGCTGCCCAAAAGGCTAAAATAAAACGTTTCGAGTACTTGCAGTCGCAATTTCTGCGTCAAATGCAGATTATGCGAGAGTACGAAATCGAAGATCTCACTACGCTTCATGAGGCGCGCATTCGCCGCTCTGAATTCGTAGAGATCTTCAAGGCCTATAAGTCAGATTATGCTCAGGTGGCCATTGACGAGGCCTACCAGGATCATGAATTCGACTTTCACGCAGTGGAATCTGATTATTATAAAGTCATCAGTTTCTTTGACTCCATGATAGCTGAAAAGAAACAGCTATATGAACCCGAGCAGGCGCAGACTGCCAGTCAGCGCTCCTCGCTCGACCTTGTCACGCCGTTGTTACCGAAACTCCCCGAAATCCGTCTTCCTCAGTTCAATGGGAACCCCTCTGAGTGGATCGAGTTTCGTGACACTTTCTCGTCGTTGGTAATTCAACACAGGCACATTTCGGACATGGACAAGTATCAGTACTTGAAGTCCTGCCTGTCATCAGAGGTTAGTACGGTCATTCAGAATATTCCTGTCTCTGCTGCGACTTTCCAGGTGGCGTGGCAGACTTTGATTGATAGGTTTGATAACGACCGGCTAATCGCCAACACCCATCTGGACAATCTCTTCTCTCCCCCTCAGATTGAGAGGTATTCTGCAGAATCCCTGCAGAAATACCTGGATCATTTTATAAGCACGGTGCATGCACTGAATTCCCTTAATACAGAAGTGGAGTTGTCAGATCTGATTATTACCAGAATTATCATCGACAAGCGTCCGATAAACCTCATCAGAGAATGGGAGTCATCTGTCAAAATAGGGAAGCTCCCTACTCTCAAGGAGTTATTTGTCTTCTTGGAAAGCCGAGTTCGCATACTGCAGATGACTGATGCTGCCACGAAAAGTCAGGCTGCTAAGTCAGTTCCGAGCTCTCCGGCTCCTTCCAAGTCAAAGTCTTCTTCTTCGAGGCCTAAATGTCTCTGTTGTCGTACTGCTGTGCATGACCTGTTTTCATGCAGCGACTTCAGGAGCATGACTTTCGCTCAAAGAGACCAGTTTGTTAGAGACCGCAAACTGTGTCGCGTATGCCTGTTTAGTCAAGGGCATGCCAACAATTGTAGGACTTTTCAGTGCAGGAGATGTGCTGGGAGACATAGCACATTCCTCCACGACCCGACTAGCGATAGTCACCAGGCTGCCAACACTGCAGGTGTTATGGCTTCTAGTCAGACCCAGCAGCGCTGCTTGCTTCCTACTGCTACTGTCCGCATCCTGGACTCAGACGGCTCGCCTGTTGAGGCCACAGCCCTCCTGGATAGCGGTTCAGACTGCAATCTTATTAGCAACAGGCTGTTTAGGCGTCTTGGACTAGCTCCTCATGCGCAGCGGACTACGCTAGCGGGAATTTTGTCCACTAATGTTAGCACACATAAGCTAACCAGCATCACGATTCAGTCGCGAGTGACTTCATGGCGCTACAATGCACAGGCCATTGTCGTTCCGGAGATTTCGGAGAAAAGGTTCCCGAACTCTTTCATTGAGACTAAAGATTGGAACATTCCTCCGAATCTTCCCTTGGCTGACCCAGTCTTTAGTCGTCCTAAGTGTGTCGATCTACTTCTTGGTGTGGAGATTTGCGCCCAAGTGGTGTGTCCAGGGCAATTTTCCACCTGTGAGTTACCTACAATTCAGAACTCGCACCTTGGTTAGTACTTCGCCGGGAAACTGCCCTCTGCGCCTTTCCCTTCACAGCGTTGCCATACTTCCAATGGTCATCGACGCCGATCCACGGCTAAGCGTTATCTTGAAGCAAGCCCCAATGAGCCTAAATGCTCAGAGGCTATGTCTGTCAATTACTCAGCCTTCCTAACTGCTGACCAGTTAGTGAGTAACCAGCTTTCCCGGTTCTGGGAGTTAGAACGAGTGTCTAACTCAGCTCCCTTCCCTGACGAGTCAGTTTGTGAACAGCATTTTGCTGACAATACTCAGCGTGACTCCGATGGGCGATACATTGATAAGTTGCCCTTTGTATCGGCTCCAGAATCCCATTCACCTTCTAAACTTAAGACTTTCGTGGCTAACAGAGTCGCGGACGTCCAAGAATTCACTGCCATTGAATCTTGGTCGCATGTGCCATCTAAGGACAATCCCGCTGATCTCATCTCTAGGGGAGCCACCCCTTCTGACCTACTTAACAACTCTCTGTGGTGGTCAGGCCCTTCTTGGCTTACTGCCGACTCCACTCAGTGGCCCAGTTTGCCCACTGAGCTCGAGTCTTCGTCTCTCCCAGAGGTGAAGATAGCAGCGCTAGTCACCATCGAAACCTCTAGCTTAAGCCCATGGCTGACTAAGTTTTCACATTTGAAAACAATCAGGGTCATGGCTTATGTGCGACGTTTCATTAATAATTCCTTGAAACTCAAGTCACCCATCAATGGCCCTTTGTTGCCGTCAGAGCTTACTGAAGCTTTGCATTCTTGCATTAGAATCATTCAAAGGAATGCTTTCAGAAAGGAAATTCAAGCATTGTCTTCCTCGCAAGATTTGCCTTCTTCTAGTAAGATCCGGCAACTATGCCCCTTTATTCATGATAACATCCTGCGTGTAGGTGGACGTCTAAGTCGGTCCAACCTACCCTTTGACAACAAGCATCAGATACTACTTCCTGCAGAGCATGCTTTCACCAGGCAGTTGGTTCTCCATGAGCACTTGCATCTAGGTCATGCAGGACCTCAGCTAGTCATCTCGCACTTGCGAGAGTCGTATTGGATCCCTTGCATTCGCAAGCTGGTTCGCAGTGTACGGAGGCGCTGTAGTGTTTGCTTCCGCTTTGAGGCTCAGGCTTTTCAGCAAAAGATGGCTGATCTGCCTCCTGAGAGAGTAAATCCGCTCCCTCCTTTCACAAACTCTAGTGTGGACTATGCCGGTCCATTCTCTCTCAAGTTTGGTGGCCCGCGGTCCAAGGTGACTACTAAAGCCTACGTTGCTATTTTTGTCTGCATGTCCACGAAGGCCGTACACGTTGAGCTAGTGACTTCGCTCACCTCACGTGCCTTCCTGGCGGCATTGTCAAGGTTCACAAGTCGTCGTGGAATTCCAATTTCAATCACTTCTGATAATGGTACAAACTTTGTTGGAGCCCATGCCGACCTGCAGAACCTCTCTAGGCTTTTGATGTCATCAGAACATCACTCCGCATTGCAAGACGCCACTGCGCATTTGAACATTCATTGGCGTTTCTTGCCTCCTCACTCTCCACTCATGGGAGGGCTTCATGAGGCGGCAGTACGCTCTTTGAAGTTACACTTAAAGAGGATGTCTTCGTCCTGTAAGTACACTTACGAGGAGATGTCTACTGTTCTCACACAAATTGAGTCATTCTTGAATTCACGTCCTTTGATGTCGTTATCTGAGGACGTGGATGACTTTGGATATTTGTCTCCCGGCCACTTTCTTATTGGCAAGCCCATTGTATCGGTGCCCAGTCCTAACCTCTCTGGTGGGTACAGCCTGCGTTCCCGTTGGAACCATCTTCAGCAGATGGTCTCTTGCATTTGGAAGAAGTGGTCCGTGGATTATCTCCACACGCTACAGCGTCGTGCAAGGTGGCACAAGGTACTGCCGGACGTTCCTTTGGGTACCCCTGTATTGGTTCTCGAGGACAATGTACCTCCTCATAGGTGGGTGCTTGGTCTGGTGCACCAAGTACACCCAGGCCCAGACGGCCTTGTCAGAGTTGTCACTGTTCGCACTGTCTCAGGCACTTATAAGAGGCCCCTCATCAAGTTGGCTCCTCTGCCTGTCAGTGAAGAGGGACAGTGACACCTGTTTCATTCAGAGTGCTGATGCCGGACGCATCCCACTCCACCGATTTTGACTTTCTTGCAACTTGATAGTTGTTTTGGCCTCAAATCCTTGCATTCACGAATTTGCTTGACGTCACATTCTGTTAGATAATTTCACGAGTGAAATTATCGCGGGCAATATGTTCCGTCTAGCATTCCGTGTCTGGCCGGATTTGAGGCATCAGCTGTTTTTGCGAGGTCATTCGCCGTGTTGCCATGGCAACAAGTGTATTTGACTGCGTTTCTTTTATTTTTGTGCTTTCAATATAATTTTAAATATGTTTATTATCTGGTTTGTTCTTTCTTCCCATCAATTCTCATCAGAAATGACAATTGACTGTCTTCTTTCATTTTCGGATAGTCATGTATAATCTCCAACCCAAAGTTTCAGTCTGATTATTTTTTAGTATATTTTAATCATAATTTTGTGTTTTTAAGGAAACAATTCAGTTTTAAAGTAATGCTAATTAATTCTCTTATTTATGTTTTAGTATTTTAATGTAACTTAATTGATTTATTTCCAAGATTAATTATTTATTGTTTTTCTTGGCCAATGGGATTCTTGCTTTACGTCACATGTCGTGACGTCTGTCATTCTTTTCCTTCATTCTTATTCATTCATTCGAAGCCTTCGTCAGGCTAGTTTTATTCAGTTCAGAATACTGAATCTAGTTATTATTGTCGAGCTGGGAATTGAAGTTTCCCAGCCCTAGTTATTGCAGAGACGCAATTTAATACCTTCATCAAAGTAATTTATTTTGTGATTCAACTACAAACGTGTGAATCCAAGTCTTTTCACTTCCCTGATCAAACCGTATGGACTTGAATGTGCAACTCATTAAGTAAAAAAAGGATTTACTGTAAGTACTGCTGTGAATTTAATATTTCAGAGTGCTTTAATATTAGTTGCAGTGTCGAAGCAACATTTAAAGGTTTTTCCTCTCGGTCGAAGCAGCAATTCGACCTTAAAATAATTGCTGAAAGTGCGCATTCATTTTCAAGAATAGTGAAATTCTTATTCAGTCGTTTGAGCAAGCGCGACTATAAAAAATTGCTCTGGTCCTCCGAGCTATTCATCAGTCTTATAAGGCAAGCATGCCTTATTATCCAGAAGGAGCTTGCTAAGTCGTCTCCCCTTGACTTCATCAACATTTCTTCTTCTTCGGCACCGCTAGGAAGAGGAATTCATTTGTAAAGCAAGATATCAAAATTCCATCTTGTATTTAAAAAGGGTCTATTTCTCATTCTTGTCCATTGTGCTCTTTGTGTCTTTCAAGGGGCTCAATAAATATATTTTAAACTTGACTTAGTGTAGCATCCTTCAAACCGGAGAGATTTACCCGTGTCCCTATTTCGCCTGCGAGCTACCGTGGGAGCGGGTACAAGGCTACTTGTTTCGATTTCATATACTACTAGCTTAAAAGCCCCGGCGTCGCGGGGGTTTTGTATTTTGTAATATGAAATTAACTTATGGAGGACTTTCGATGTTGAAACTCTAAGTCCTTATATAATATGTGTGTAGAATTCGAAATGAGGAAGAACGACATATGACACTCAGACTATTCCATCAGAAAACGCTAGATATAGCTTTTTATGGCTCATAGAGGGTATCGAATGTTGCATTCCATTGCTTCTGTACACCATGCCTGGGAGGAGTGCAAATAAGAAGAAAAAGAAATTCCGGTTGCATAAGATTGTATTGTCTTGACAGAAAATTGTATTTCTCACTGTCATATTACTTTTTTGGGGCTGAAGTACGCGTAAGAAAGAAGTTCAATATCACTTTCATATCCTTCCCAAAAGCCTGGGACATAATAGGCCTACACTGTGCGCGTAGGACTGAAAATGTTCCATCCCATTTTGTCTTCTTTTAGATGCTTAGGTAGTCTGATAAACATCCCTAGGCCTATTTCTCAACTAATACAAAGCCTAAAGCTATGAGTGACGTATCGGTGGATAGGATTTGTTACCGACTTCCGATATAGCATACCCACTGGCACACACTTAAATTGTCCCTGCTATACGACCGCTTTTTCTACATTAAAATGTGAAGTGAGAAATTATTTTCCATGTCGAGGTAGAGAAAGTTGTGCGACTGCTTTATTATCGTGATTTTATTCTTCAAGAATTATTTTAACAAATTTATTACTTACATCGATAGTATCAGAATTTGTTAAAGCACAGTAATATAAGAATATTACTTATAATAATGCTTATATATCTGACAGTAATATAATATAGTTTCCAAAGCCCTATGTGAACACCGTAAACAATACTTTTGTTATGTAAACAATTGACAGTAGAACTTTCTAACTGTGCCTCATTTCACATTTCCAACTTTACCCATGGACTTTCCAAAAATTTTCTTTCTTACAAACCTTGTCCTGACAAACGAACACAACAAAACAAAAATCAGCCAAATCGGTCGAGCCGTTCTCAAGTGATGCTCCGTCATACATTTTGGAAATTCATTTTTATTAATATAGATTAGCTTCTGGATTCGAGTGCTCCTACAAAGAAGCACTGCAAACAATAGTTTATCCTCGATTCGACTGTTCCGTTTATCAACAGAACCGATTCTCCTTGACCTCCCACCTACATTTCTGTGGGCTTCAATACAACACACCACTAAATGGAATACTTAGACGGAAATGTTGCACATCTTCCTTTATCAGTTTCATCCTTCACATTTTAAACTCTTTGGCTGAGAGTGTAACTTATAAGCATTTTTTATTATTATGCATCACAAAGCTAACAGTGTGACTATCCATATACATAGCTATGAAACTAATGTACAACAAATAGCCCTAACATACCTACACTTGGTGAAATAGGGCTCCTTGTATTGGAGAAGTTTAAAAAACAATACTATACATTTAGAATGGCACTGTAATGTACCATATGCTGCTACCCTCTGAATTCTGATCCACAGGAGGCAAAGATTGCCTGTTGTAAAGTAAAGATTGGTACAATATTTTTGTTAGTTCAAAAACAGTTCGAATTACAGCGAAGTCCGAATTACAGCGAAGTCCGAATTCCAGCGAAGTCCGAATTACTGAAGTCCGAATTACTGAAGTCCGAATTGCTGAAGTCCGAATTGCTGAAGTCCGAATTGCTGAAGTCCGAATTGCTGAAGTCCGAATTGCTGAAGTCCGAATTGCTGAAGTCCGAATTGCTGAAGTCCGAATTGCTGAAGTCCGAATTGCTGAAGTCCGAATTGCTGAAGTCCGAATTGCTGAAGTCCGAATTGCTGAAGTCCGAATTGCTGAAGTCCGAATTGCTGAAGTCCGAATTGCTGAAGTCCGAATTGCTGTAGTCCGAATTGCTGTAGTCCGAATTGCTGTAGTCCGAATTGCTGTAGTCCGAATTGCTGTAGTCCGAATTGCTGTAGTCCGAATTGCTGAAGTCCGAATTGCTGAAGTCCGAATTGCTGAAGTCCGAATTGCTGAAGTCCGAATTGCTGAAGTCCGAATTGCTGAAGTCCGAATTGCTGAAGTCCGAATTGCTGAAGTCCGAATTACTGAAGTCCGAATTACTGAAGTCCGAATTACTGAAGTCCGAATTACTGAAGTCCGAATTACTGAAGTCCGAATTAGAGTTTACTGAGTAACATATAATCACATTCGTTGATAAACATTCAAATTGTTAATTGTGTTATTAAAATTCACGAATTTTTACCGTACAATCTTTAATTTTTAACTAAATAATGTTTTTCTCTAATACTTATAGGCTAAACTTTAGTCTGGCCGGCTCCCACTGATAACTCAGTACCGGTAGTTCCAGAATATATGCGAAGAGAGAGCGGGATGTTGAAGTCATTGTTAATAAGGAGTCGCTCATTCATTGGTTTTCATTTCATCACTTTATAGATTACTATAATCTGAACTAATCAGATAATTATTATTGGATGCTTTCTACATATCCTGATCATTTCCTTCTCCACCCTATCTATCCTACGCCGACCTTCACTTTCAGTATATGTACTTCATCAGTAGGCGTAGGCTATGTTTATTGTGCATTAAGCAATAACTTAAATAAAAATGACTCAATAATAAAAGCCAAGCCAATTCAAAATTAAACCTATGCCTATATTATAGGATATTTAACTTGAATTAAGAATATTATTGTGTAGTTTGTTTAATAAAATGTTTATTTTGCACCACCGAATTGAGCAAGTTGTGCCAGTTCAAATAAATTATTACCAACATAGCTTTTCCAGGTCATTTACTATTGAAGGTGACTGATCCTCACTTTTTTTTTTAATTCAGCTTTTTTATACTCGTTTGAACATCGAGGTCATATCACGAGTTACATTCTGTGTATATTAGTTAGACCATGTAACTATTGATGTGCATCTGTTATTGTTGTTGTGTATATGACGTCTGTTAAGTTTAATTGTTACTCAATTATAATAAATATGGTACGGATTAAATGGCGCCGATGGGTAAATATTTAGTCAATTCGAATATTTGCCTCTACGGCTGAAGAAACCGTCAGAAAACCCGAAGTCAAATTGGTCGGCCTCGAGGCTTTATCCAGGACCTCCCGAATACAAGTCCGAGACGCTATCACCTAGGCCACCTCGCTCGAGTTGTCACATGTTAACTGATTACTTCATGATAATGTGACTGAGTAAATACTAAAAGTTACTTTACTTGAATAACTTAAGTAAACGGAATTCTAATAAAGCCCATATGAAAACTTTTAAAAGCCGAGGTGAGTGCTGGTCTCTATATATCTGTCGGGCTGGTAGTTTTTTTTTTCGACTAAAGCCCTGGATAGAGATTGTGTAAGTGGTGTAGTGCAGTTTGATTGTCCAGTAAACTTGTTATTAATCATAACAAGTTAATAACCTTAGACTTTAAGTAGTCGCACGAGATACAAGTTTAAACAGGCATTTTCTTTATCCAGTTTTATGCAGTTCCTATTAAGATTAATATTTTCACTGCTACTGAATGCATAAATTCGTCATCTATAAGGATTATACAAAGCATAAATATAAGGTTAATAGACTTTTTTATGTAAAATGCGAGGATTTTTTTCCTTCTTGTTATGATCATTATTTATGAGTACCTGCTCTTCTATTAAAAGTCTCCTCATCAATTCAAAGCTCAGAGCCCACTCATGATTTGACTTGATGATTGCTTACTCATATTGTAGCTCTGAAAGGGTTAATGGTGAAAATCTCAACTTCTTGCTCTGAAAGTTTGTAGATTTCTCTCAAGAAGCAAGTTGCTGCTAGTTAGCATACATTTAAATACAGCTGGGCTATAATAATTATACAACAATTATAATTGTAGTGTTTCAGATTTTACCGTGCAAGCGTTTATTGCTGCTACACTGAAGTGCTAAATTCAAATAACGGAAATGGCATCGAAGTTAAAGGTAAAGTTGATAGCAAATAAGCTCACATTAGGAATCTCGCACGTTTTCCGCAAAGAACATTTATAATAACCTTAAAAACAAAGTGCATAAATTGGTTTCAAGCTATAATATTAATAAATTTGAACAAGATGTCAGAGATTCGGCATCATCAAATAACACATGGCGTATAGCTGGTCGGCTAACTAAACCAATTTCGAAAGGACAGTCTACACCAATAATAAACCCAGCTGGTAATGTGTAACTTATACTCCGAGTGATAAACTGAAGTAATAGCTGAACATTTCGTCTCACCAGAATAATTACAGAAGTACAAGGCTTTATACAACAGAACGCCACATCAAATCTGAGACATACTTCTCCATCTGAATTCTCAAAAATCATTCAAAAACTAAAGTCTACAAAATCGCCAGAGAAAGATGGGATTATCAACATGCATTTGAAAAATCTCCCAAGAAACCCTATTTGTTACCTTAACCAAGATTTATAATAGTGTATTCAGACTCCATATTTTCCCAACTGCGTGGGAGCATGCTGTTATTATAACAATACCTAAAGGAAAAAAGGACCCAAAACTTCTTCATAATCACAGACCCATCCGCTTATTGGAGACCCATGGAAAAGTACTAGAAAGAATCATCCTTATCAGACTACTAGAATATAGGCTACCCCAAACATTATACCACATTACCAGATGGGATTTCAGAAAAATAGATCAGTAATATATTACATCCTATCTCTTGTTGAAGAAATAACGAAAGGATTCAATAGATAATGTTACGCTGGAGCTCTCTTCTTGGATATTGCCAAAGCTTTTGACTCGGTATTCCACTGTGGTTTAATTTATAAACTCATTCCTCATCTTCCTTATGCTCTTACAAAACTCATAGCCAACTACCTCCAACAAAGAACTTTTCAAGTACGCATCGATGGAAAATACTCTTCAGTTCGTGCTGTCAAAGGTGGAGTAGCCCAAGGACCTGTGCACGGACCAATTCTTTATTGCATCTGTACCTCAGACTTTCCTTTGGTATCAGACACAACAGTCTCTCAATTCGCTGACGATACAGTTATATATTGTACCAAATATGATCCAAGCCAAGCAGTTGCAGAAATTCAAACTCATATCGGCTTGATTGAACGATGGTTACTTCTGTGGAGAATACAAGCAAATGCCGACGAAAGTCAAGCAGACATTTTCAGCAAGTGCTCCAAAAAACCAGACAAGAAGCTTGAACTTTTGGAAAAGATATAAATTTTGTTGATCAAGTTTGCTTACCTTGGTGTTATTCTAGACAGAAGATTGTTATGGACGTATCATATAAAATCAGTTGCCAACAGGGCTACAGCTAGAATAGTTCAAATATACTCTTTATTGAAATCTCCAGTGCTCAGCCTAAAACAGAAGGTGAATTTATATATTCTATTAATCCATCCAATTAAAACCTATTCTTATCCTGCCTAGATTTATGCTCCTAAAACTACAATTAAACCTCTACAAATTATACGAAACAAAGTTCTTCGGATAATTCATGCTAGCGATTGGCGCACAATAAATTCTCAAATTCATGAAGACCCGAAGTTCAGTATCTGTGTCCTCATCTTCTATAATCTTTGGAAAAACTTTATGATAAGATCAAAAACCATGAAAATCTTTTCATATCAGCTATTGGACAATATGACCCTAGAAACTACCCAATATACAGAACCCCGAAGTCAGTGCTACAGAACTTTTAACCCAGATGAAAAACAGAAAGTGATACTACAAGCTATTTAGTTGCTGTTGTTTTGATGGCGGTGACTAAATATTTTCAAGTCTTTTTACTACGACTGACAAACACTCAACTCATAGTCAGAGAACCTACTGGTTTTGAAACTACCTCTTGTATTGATGAATTTGAAAGGGAAAAAAGGCGTCCCTTGGCGCTTTAATATCAAACGACGCACGTTAAAAACACACGAATGAACTCAATTTAGTATGACATTAAAATTAACACGAACAGAACTGATTTTATTTTAAATACAGGTTGATTAAATTATGCAGTTTATTTGCTGCTATCAAGGTTTCAAGGTCGTTCCGTGCTCGATAATAATCGATACTACAGCCTTGTTATAAAGAAAAAGTGGCATAGTCCCAATTACGGGGACCAATTCACGCGATATTCACTTTTCCACGGACTGTCTGATGTTTTTTTGTTTATGAGCGATACACGGTTACCAACTGTTAAGTTAGGAACGTTTATGTCAGTTAAGGAGCAATATACTGAATACCTCCGATGTTTTGTTAAGGAGCAATATACTGAACACCTTCGATGTTTTGTTAGGTTATGAACGTTTATGTTACTTAAGGAGCAATATACTGAATAGCACAACCACCATTTCTTACGAGAAGCTCATGGCTTGTACCTTTGTAGGTTTGTCACACTGTTCATCCAAAATCATATCTTGTTTAGCGATATGACGTCACACCTCCAACGTCCAATCAGGAAGACGAGGACAGAAAAATGGTGGAGAAGAAGGGAGTTTTCGCTAGATCGTGATATAAAAGAAAGTGTATCAATTAGGGCGTGTGGGTTGGACCAAATCATTCGGCAAGACAACATCTCCTCTCCACACATCTACCTATAACAAAATTCGTGTGATATAAGTGTTTTATGAAGAGAATCTCGGTTCTAAAAAAATGGTCCCCGTAGATGGGACTATACCGAAAAAGTATATAGTAGTGGATAGCATTATGATAGTCACATTCTATAAGGGTATTATAGAATGGCCTATAAAAGAGGCTTAAACCTTTATACAATTCGTACTGCACACACTATTCCAGGGTAAACTTTATTTCATAAATGAAATTATTTATTTATGAAGTATAGCCGGCAAATCGTTCGAACAAGTAGAAAAATTCAAATATTTGGGAGCAATAATTACAGACACAAATAATATTAAGGCAGAAGTTAATTCTCAACTAAAATTAGGAAATGCTTGATTTTATTCAGTTCAGAAACTCTTACCTTCTCGTCTTCTGTCCAGAAATCTAAAAATAAAGATTTATAGGATTTGCGAGGGATGATTGGATAGATATAGTACAGAATATGGTTGAATGGCGGGCTCTGGTAAGCGCGTCAATGAACCTTCGGGTTCCATAATATAGATAATATTCCTTTAGCTTGCTGAGGAATTGTCTATTGCCATTGGGTTGATAATATTTATTAAAAATAAATATAAGAGAGGAACTTTAATAATAACGTCTTGTCACTACTGACACTTAGCCTACTTTGTTTGTTTGTCTTTTTTATTATTTATTTATTTATGTTTTTTTTTTTTTTTTTTTTTTTTTTTTTTTTTTTTTTTTTTTTTTTTTTTTTTTTTTTTAGCAAGAAATTTATAACGAATATAGACTTTGCTATTTTTCGTAGCAAAATACCTTGGTAAAGTAACCCACTGCCTTTAAAGCGAGAGGTAATTATTGGTTGTTACGTCTCCTTATTTACTATAAATAATTAACTGAAAGAATAGTCTATAAGTTCCAATTGCGTGTACCCTTATACGAAAAGTCTAAGTCAGTTTGAAAATTGTATCGCGGTTGGTGCAATGAAGAAAGCTCTAAACTAAAGTGATCTTACTGACGATTGATCAATAAAAAACAATAATAATATTAATAATAGCTTTAGTCAGGTCGGAGGTGGAGAAGTTCCATACCAATTAATGGGCTTAGAAAGAAGTTGTCCATTGAACAGCTGCAATTGGGCCACAAAGTTTTCCAGATTTTTCATTCAGCCAATTGCCTAAGTTAAATTTCCTGTCACCAACAACTCCCATATCAAGATTTACACTGGTTTCCTGGAACAAGACACACATGAATCGGTGTTCCCCTGTCCCCTCCTCCGGTTCTGGTATTTCGAAACCTGGAACATTAAAAAATTGCACATAGTTATGTTATTTTAGCTGCATTTTCATCAATCGCAACTGAAAAACTAAGGATGTACTAATTTGAATGGAATCAAAATTTAGGCTACTAAATAAAGGTGTTTGCTCTTAATATGGATTGAAACTTACGAACATGCCAACAAAGGTATAAATCTTGTTAAATCTTGGCTGGATATTAATTTACTTTCCTTAAATGTTGATAAAACTACGCTAGTTCCTTTCGCTTTAACAGCTACCGGTATGCAACAATTAAAAGTAAGTAAAAATTTAAGCTTAAAAATACACAATTCAGGTTGCTGTATTAATAGCTGCACTTGTCCCTCCTTAAGTGAATCAAATCGAGTGAAATATCTAGGCATCATAATTGATCAACATTTAAGATGGGAAAAGTACATTGAATATTTATTCAATAGGCTACGTAAAGTCATTTATAAATTCGTTATTCTCCGTTCATGTTTACCAGCTTATGTTTTACGTACGATTTATTTAGCCCTAATTCATTCTATTATTCAAAATGGCATAATTGGGTGGGGAGTAGTTGCAAAAACGATCCTCAGCCCTTTGCTTTGTCTTCAAAAACGCATCATAAAGATTTGTTTATCTAAGCCTCCTGACTATTCTTCCAAATTATTATTTTCTGAGTTTAACGTTTTCACCCTAGACCAAATTTACAAGTACGTCATACTGGATTATTTTCATAAACATCGTGACAATTACAAGTCAGAATCTCACGTATATAACACGCGAAGGAATCAATTTAATTTATTACTTGAACCAAAAAATGTTACAACTGCTGGAGCTAACAGTAAGCACTGTTCAAGTTTTGGCCCAAGACTATTCAATTCATTTATTACCAACCATCCTGATCTAAATAGCTTAAACAACAAACAATTTAGGTCTAAAATTAGAAAATTTATATAATTATTACTTCTGTTATCTACTATTACTGTTATAACATTTTTCATATTAAACTTTAAAATTTGGATAGAACTTAATATCTTTGTTTTTTACTAAAATTTGAACAAATAAATTGTTATGTATTATTATTGTATTACCTCGTACCTATGTATTGTAAATAGAACATGTTCTAACCTTTTATACATAATATTTTGTCATACTTCTCCAAATTATGTATTGTTTTAAGTATTTGTTTAGTATAAGTTTTCCTAATATATTGAACTGAACCCCCCCCCCCCCCCCGAACACAAGCTCTGCTTCTTCGGGTGGTGTATCAAGTTTTGTATGTATTTTTCGTGTAATTTGGAACAATAAATTGTAAATTGTAAATTTAAATATAGGCTACTTGTTTTGTTCATGCATAGTGTTAACATTTTCGCTGCTACTGACACTAATGCGTCGCATAAGAAACTATATAAAAGCAAGATATAAGAATAGTAGGCTACTGAAATGCTTTATACAAAATGTGAGGATTTTTATCCACATGGAGATCAGCTGTTTTACTAAAATGTTCCTCATCGATTTGACACTAAGCACCCATTGATACTTTTACTTGTGATTGCTTATATAAACATATAAATTGAATTCTGAAAGGGTTCATGCATCTGTATTCTTAGGATTCAAACTATTTTGTTCCTTGCTAACTAACTGTGATATTTTAATTATCCGTTTGATTGTCAAGGCAGTCACATAGTCCAATCTTATAAAACCTAAACAAAAAGGCTAAATAAGACGTTAAAACCTAAAAATGACTAAAGTTGTTATTTAATTAAAATATTGTAAAGTACTCGACAAAGGTAATAAAAATATGTCATTTATCTAATTTATTTATTATACTAAAAATACTTTTTTAGATATCTGCCAACATTTTGCATCTTGCTCATTCTTGTCAATACATGCTACATTTCCTCTTACAAAATTGTTTTGTAAAGGAAAATATAGCATTACTTTTGTAATTTTGTAACCCTATTTTCCCGGTCAAAGAAACTATTAGTGTACCGAAATCTCTAGTTTCTATAGAAGCAAAATAAAGGTATTCTTAAGAAGCTTACACTTGGAGTTTATTCACAGTGTTTGCTCCAGCAAGACTTCAAAAGTAAAGTTTTCTAAAAGTTGATTGATTAAGTGAAAAAGTTCTTGTTGAGTTTAATGGTGCAATTGGAAATGATAGGGGTAATTCTAAAATTAACTGTGTTTTTTTTTTCGACTAAAAATGGTTGAAAATTAAGCAAAAGAATCCCTATTAGTTTGTGGCTCAGAGTCATGGAAATTGTAAGTAAAAATAAAATTAATTAGGCTACTACATATGTTTCAATTTTTTTATTATACGGTACTTATTGAAGTGAAGCTTAAAAATAAAACTTCTCTGAATGTGGTAAATAACTAGAAGAAAACTAGTTTAGTATGTGTAATGTCAATCAGAGACAATAATCTGTGGTTCATGAAAGCTTATATATCTAGTTTAGTATGTTTAACAAACTATTACAGGCTTTATAAAACCTAATAATCTGGGCCTTATTTATTACTTACAATATTTTATCTCTAGGCTTACATTTAAATATAACTGTGATACATATGTTTCTGCAACTGAAACCCTGCTAGTACTCCCTTAGTAATGTGGTTATATACAGTATAACTGAACAACTTCAACAAAAGTCATCTCTTGAATATAGATTTTAAAAATATATGTATGCTATATGTATATTCCATCATCCAAAATTAATCTAAAAATCAGGATTTTCCTTACCGATAAAGCTGTGCAATAATACTATTCAGGGAGATTAGTTTACTACGAAGATTAACTTTCTTAAAGCGCACCCTATCTGATAAAACTTTGCTTATTTATTAGCTTAACAACAGGCTATTGAAGAAGTCATTGTGAAACGGAAGTGTGCTAATACCGCCTCCGGTTTCCGAGAGTTGGTAGAGTTCAGAATTTGTCAAATATAATGTTTATAAAGTTACAAATAGAATTCTAGTAATGTGAAAGGCGTAAGGAAATGAGAATAAAAAAGCTCATTCGGTGATATTTTAGCTTGATACACGATTTCATAGAACCCTTATTAAATTTTATCATTCATCGTTATACGATCTCATACGATGTTTCAAAATTTCATGTTTAACATTTCGTAAAAATGTTCATATGTAAATCTCCATCTTCTTCTTCTTCTCCTCGTTTGTAGGAGTAGGCGTATTCCATACCAGACATTTCTCTCTGCTTCAAATAATTTTTATTGAAATGTATACTTAACAGAAAATTTCTCAATAACAATAGGCCTAATCTTCAAAAAATCTTAAATTTACTTACTGGTAACTTCTTTTCCTGATGATGTCTTCCCTTCAGCCAGCTCTCCTCCCTAAAATTACAGATTATCTGTTTTATTGGCATTTTTAATATTAAGATACTATTATGTGTGAAAACTTTATGTGAAACAGTAACCCTTAGCATGGATCTAGCAGTTTTTCACTTCAAGTTCCGGCAAAAGAATAAATGAATACCTTAGAAGAGTGTACATTCAGTTGCCTCCCCCTTATGTAAGACCTTGTTGTTCGTGAGGATATTAAAGCTTAGGTATTGGGTTAGACGTACTGTCCATTCCAGTTGTGTTGAGAAAAGAAGCAAACAGTGTTTGTAACGGGAGAAAAGGCCGGTTCAACAGCTCATGTTGAAACTTATATAAATAAATAACACTGAAGAGCTACTTTCGAAATTAAATATGGTAATACTGCACATTTCATGTATACAATACTTTAATAAATAAGTTCATTTGTCTTCGATCTTAGATGTTCACTTAATCATAAGGGAACTGTGGTCCTATGAAGCGAAAACATGTGAATTGGGCTTAGTTTTTCAGAGGGGTGTCTGAACAAGGGTGGTTGCTGGGTGTGAGCATTCAAGCCAAGGTCGCATACTTACGTTAACGATCCGCATCTTTTTCTCTCAAGACATTTGGAATGGACCGTAGCTATAATAGCTTGTATTGACCGCTCAGACAAGTTGTACGGTGTTTAGGCAAACTTTTGCGTACCAGACTAATTCTTTGATAATAAATTGTATTAAATCGTGTTTTACAATTGTTTTATACAAATATTAATGTATTAGTTCATAGCTTTACACTAATATTGGATTAGGTAAATTACATAAATCTCGCTTCGCTCGCTTCTGAAACATTTACTCATTTGATATATTATAACTAGGGCCCGGATTCTAATGACATGTCATATTTTTATTGATCCTGCATAGACATTGCCAACTCGTGGATAAATCCTAATCATGGTCTCTAGATTATAGAAATGCATTTTTATTAAGTAATCTTATCATTTTATGCAATTTTATATTTTTAGGGCATTTATTTCAATTTAGGTCATTATTTAGTCATTTTCGTGTCGTTTGCTGCCTTATTTAGTCATTTTCATGTATTACATTGAGTGTATTAACTTCTTTTTCGTCGCTAGCGGTGCTGTCTTTGAAGTGTTGTTTGTTTAATGCAAGAAAGAAAAATAGGCGTTAAAGTGTTCTCATGTCTCAGTCGGAAGTGAGAATCAAAGAAACGCCAAAATTGTGTATTATATTACTATTGTTATTAGATTGATTTGGCACCAGAGCAGTGTTGCCATACGTACGACTATAGTCGTACACATACGACTATTTCATAGATTTGTACGACGTACGACGCAACCATGTGTCGTATGCCTATTCATACGACTATTTTTAATATTAGCAATTTATACTACCATTTTGTGTTTATTTTTTTTAACAATCTACTGCAGAATTCCAATTTAGATAAACATGAAGTTTTTTTGTTTTTTCGTAGTTTATTTTGTATGTCACTAAATTAATGGCGGAATGTTATAATTTTAGTATTAGTATTAGCCCATAATGTCCCCGAGGGGCACGGGCCTCTCTCCTGGGAGAGGTGGCTTGTGTTCGCAATCCCGGTTAGCCATTCCGGGAAGGATCTTCCTATTATTACTTATACATAGCCATTGTCAAATAAAACTCAGTCCATTTATTTATTACAGGCTTTCACGGGCCGGTGCCGCACCTCGCTTAAGTTGCATTGTTGTATTGTTGTTGCTACTCCTCTCATTATTCTTCTCCAAATATTTTATATTTTAGCCGCACGTGTGCAAAACGAAGCAATCCAAATCTCTAAAGAAATTATACCGATAAAGAGTAGCTGGTCTTATTGTTTTTATTTTATTTTGACCAAACATATTGTTACTATTAATAGTAGGCTATATGTTGACACGTGCATATCAAAAGTGGCTGTATAAATGACA
This sequence comes from Ectobius pallidus, assembly GCA_964059195.1. Classification (NCBI taxonomy): domain Eukaryota; kingdom Metazoa; phylum Arthropoda; class Insecta; order Blattodea; family Ectobiidae; genus Ectobius; species Ectobius pallidus. The sequence continues at coordinate 112,507,725 of CAXKWD010000004.1, read as the reverse complement.
TTTAGAAATCTTACTTTCTTATGGATTTTAATTTATTAATATTTTATTATTATTATTATTATTATTATTATTATTATTATTATTATTAGATTTCTTCCTGCAACATCTGCAGGTTGCCGATGACAAAGAGTACCAACAACAATGAGTATATGTATACAGTAGGAGAGATCAATCAGCTGAGTAGTAGCGGTAGACAGCAAAGTCAGCATGCGTGGGTGGAGTAGTGGCACGTTATAGAACTTACAAAAGCATATTATTATAACCACCAAGCTTGCATTTATAGAAAAACAGTATCTTATTCGAAAATGCAAGGGCGCTTCGCTACGGCTGCCGCCTCCGCTCCGCGCACTTAACTATGTGGTTAGTGTTATGCATTATTTAGGCTATCTGTAGACAACTTAGCTTAATGCAGAGGTGGGTATAATACAAGGCACTAGCTGCTCGTAAGAAATGGTTTTGATAGAAAGTGATCAATGGAAGTAATTCACATTCAAATCGCACAATAAAATTGTAAAAACTGACATTGCGACCGGCACACAGCGCACCTGCCATTGTAGGCTACTGAATTTGTCGTCTGCTATCACTATATACAAGGACAGTTGGTCACTCTGCCTCGCTCAGAAACAAAAAACATCACACGGTCCGTGGAAATGTGAATATCGCGTGAACGGGTCCGCGCCATTGGGATTATGCCAAAATGTCTGTATAGAGTACCTCACTTGGCAATCATTATAATTATATTATTATTATCATCATCATCATCATCATCTTCGTCCTGACAATTCGCAAAGTGTACGACGATTTTAACTAGCGTACGACTATTTTCAGTTGTTGGTACGACGGTTTTACTTTTCTGATCTGGCAACCCTGCACCAGAGTCTGCCACCTGCTTGGATTTGAGAGTGCAAACTATTGTTTACCCTCAATAAACAACAATATTAAAAGGATGTGCCGAATTTTGACTCACCAGTGCCTCAGAGCCAGTATAAATGTCCATGAGAAAAGAACATTTACAACATTACAGCTATTTACAGTTTTTTAATATTATGTACAAACTAGTCTATAACTTTGTGTGTACAATATTTTTTTATAAATAAAATATCAGTTTTAGTTCATTTTTTATAATTATTAAGTCATTTTCTTTAAAATTTAGGGTCATTTTATAGGTCATTTTTCAAACAATTTTAGGTCATCAGAATCTGGGCCCTGATTATAACATTATAAACTAATATCAAATTATAATATTTATTGACGATTACCCTTAAACTGTATTTAATAGATATTATTACCTTTTATATCTAACAATCTATCTGACAAAATCTTTCAAGTAGTTTCGGAATGCTTTTATTAAATCACTACAAATCTGTTTGTTTATTGATCTGACTATTTATCTCATAAAACAGTGACCAGTCAAGTTTAAGAACATGTAGAGTTTCAACTAATCTCAAGTGTCTATCGCCAAATTTATCGTTTTATTTTTATCGCTTTCATTTTACCGCACCTAAATTCACCCTGAAACACGCTGAAACATCTTCATACCTGTAGCTTCTTTGATTAAAAGAAATCATTAAACACAACAATTGAGATATATTATGCAATCTCCATTAGGCAAAAGAAGATACGAAAACAATATACAGTATAATTAGTCGTATATGTGTATTTATTGCTCACAAAAATTCTTAATATAAACCAAATTATTAGCATTAACCGGCGCACGGGTCGCTGTCGACCATACGTGCTCACTTCATACACTTAAATTATTACCCCATAAAAAGAATAACAAATTGAAAAAATTATATTCTATTATTTACATAACTGCGAGTATCCTCAGACGTAACCTCCCACCCCCAAGCAGTAAAAATATCCTAGAAACACATAGACAATATTAAAACAAAAAATAACATTTAGATTTCCTTAATTCTCCAAATCTAGGCTTTCCCTTACACGTCTAACTTTCTGCAGAAATTTATTCACGTGTGTGGTGAAGCATTTCAAATCAAGTTAATAATAATAAGCAGAGTTTTAAAAACATGATATTCTTTTAGCAATTAGTTTAATCTAACCAGTTCATGAAGATAAAAACATTGAAAAGTTACAACGTCGCACGATTATCGACGATGTCACGATGATCGATATATGAATTGTTTCGCCATAAGTTCCCTCTCTTACAATGACAAAACTAGCGTAGTTTTTTTTAGTTTTATTAATTTTCGTGGTTTTATATTACTCATTAATGCATCATTAGGTAAGTATTCCCTGAATAGTCACAATAAATATAGGCTAACTCGAGTTCGGGATTTTCCGAAGATAAATCACTAGAATTTATCTGTAAAATGTTAACCTTTCGTTATATTACTTATGATAAAAGACAATTTTTGTGATACGCTTTTGTGTTACCAAAAAATAAATACATGTGTGACTATTTTTACTTAAAATAAATAATATAAAGAACGACAGTTGGAACTTTTCTACATGTAGATCAATAATAAAATCAGGTAAACTGATGTAACCAAGTGCCAGAATGCTTTTGCTTAATTGGTGATAATTGCAATGATGATATGCAGAAAATAAACTATTTTGGTAATAGATTTCCGAGTTAAGCTCCAGATCGATTCGTTAAGCAGGGCTTACGGAAGAACAAAGGTCTAGTTTGATAAGCATATGTGAAGGAATGTCTGGGTAGTGTTATTTGTCAAAGCTAGTTGCATTACAACTTCCAAAGCCGTATAGATTTAAGATTCAAGATTTTATTCGATCTTTAGCTGTTACAATAACAACTACGTCGACTTTGTTAAGATAATAATCTCACATGTATCTACTAATTATCCATTAATTAAACTAAGTTGTTTCTAGACAAATATACACATAATCAATAAAATTTAAACATTATGGAGTTTATATGAACTCTGTAAAACAATATACTGCCATTAAATTGCATTTGCATTTGATAAATTCTTTGTAATATATTACCATAAAATAGGATGTAAATTGAGCATTACTCCGGGAACGGTCAACCGATTTGCTCCAATATCAATAGGCTTCTTCCCATGGACGTTATAAATGTGTATATATACCAAGTTTCATGAAAATCAGATAAAGCGTATTTGAGTTATCGCGCATACAACCACACTGACAAACAGACAGACGGACAGACATTTTCCGTCCCCTACACAATCTCATAAAGTACCATTCTTGCACTTAATAAAGACGTCTGTAGGTATGAAGGATATGGATGCCGTTTCCATGATTTTGTGTATGAAAATAGGTTGTACCATTGTCAAGCTAAAAATTGTATAAATGTCTGGAAGCTGGAAAGACCTCCCCAGAAGTGGTGTGCCAGCCGCACCCTCTGTCACACAGGTCATGATCTCGACATTCATCAGCTAGTTGAGGGCGGCGCCGAATTAGGTGTGAGCCAATATGAAACAAAAAAAAAGTAAATCGAGGTCTCAATTTCATGGATATCATACGCTTTGATAGGAGCGGCTTTGTAACATTATGAACTTGTGGCATTGAAATCGCCTACTAACTTTTTTTTTAAGTTCAACAAATCCATGACTCCACTTTTTTAAAAATCTCCTTGTTCTGGTTCTCTTCTTCTCTGTAAGCTCAGATGTTGGGGCTAATTAATATTATTTTATGATAATAATAGGATCATTCTACATGCAGAAAAACTCGTACATTGTACTACGAGGTGCGTCCATAAAGTAAGTTTCCCTAACAAAACAAAATTTCATGGAAATATTTATTGCGACAGATAAAGCATGTGTTCAGCTATTTTTCAACATATTCACCACAGAAATTGAGACATTTGTCATACCGTGGGACCAACTTTTGAACACTTGTGTCGTAGAAGTCTGCCGCCTGGGATTTGAACCATTGTGTAATAACCTTCTCCGTTTCTCTGTCAATCTCTAGCATTCTGTCATTCTCTGTAATTTCTTGAGGGGTAGGGAAAGATGAAAATCTCTGAGTGCGCGGTCCGAGCTGTAGGGTGGAGACTTCAACACCTCCCTGCAAGTCTCCTGCAAAAGTTCGGCTAGGAGATGTTTCAACATCCACCCTACATCCACGTATGAACTACGGCCCGAACGAATTGCGGCCCAGTATAGCCCACCTAGGGAGTCAAACTAGAGGGCTTTTCCCTGCAACAGCAGGAGGCCATGGCCCTTAAGGGATTCTGAAGGCTAAAATTCATTCATTCATTCATATAGAGAGGGATGTCTGAGTTCCGGCCTGGTAATAAGATGTTGATCAGCCTATCAGCGTTGCCCAGGAGACACAAGGGGAGATTGACTGAGTAGTTGCACAAAAATCTGTGCTTGTAGTCTATTTAAAAAGTTATATACAACACAATGTCACTGTCCTAGGGTTTGTGATGGAGAGTACGAAATTATGATCACCTATTTCTTTATTGTGTCCTTGTGTTGCGTTATTTATTAGACTTGACAGCAAAAATACTCAAAATGTATTTAGTAGTTACGAATTTCGGTGGGATTCGTGGTTAGGGTACGCTAATTTGTTCATTGAATCGCATCAGACTTACCTTAATCCATTAATTTGAATGGTTCTATAATTTGAAAATTTTAGCAACGACATGAAGAGATCTGAACTAACCATATTGCTGCTAAAAATGTAAATATTCTATAATTTTAATGTAAAAAACAACACAGAGTAATAATCAACCACGAATCAGTTGGTAGAGCATTGGCATGAAGTCGTCTTAAAGTCGAAGACACAGGTTAGAATCCCTGTGTTAGAGGAATTTTCTCTTAAAATGTTCTCTTGTAACGTTCAATAAAAACAATATTCTGTGGATCCATGAATACATATCTACATCTTTAAGAAACTATTACGTAGGCTAATCTAAAAATTATATGGGCGCAACTAACTTGTCTCAGCCGAGTAAATTAATTATATTAGTTCGGCCGCAACTCGTGTCCATCCGCGGGATCTCAAAGCTAGCGTGCTTCACAATACCGCATAACATAAATATCTCTCCAAAAATTGAAGGAAATCTTAGGAAAGAGATTTCATCTGGCTCCACGAATCGAACTCTGGCAAGCTCAGTTGTTAGAGCATTGGCATGAAGTCGTCTTAAAGTCGAAGACACGGTGTTATCCCGGTGTTAGATGAATTTTTCTCGTAAAATGTTCTCTTGTAGCGTTTAATAAAAAAAATATTCTGTGTATCCATGAACACATAGGCTACCTACATCTTTAAGAAACCATTTCCAGAATAAGCCTAATTCTTTTGAGTAAAATCCAGCCAAATATGGAAAGTCACATAAGAGAACAAAAATGTCATTAAATAATAAGATTATGTTATTTAAAAATTTAAAACACCAATAAAACGAATTTATTAATCTTTCGCTGATTGAATCAACATACCCGCATTAAAAAGCCTTAGGCCTATATAAAGCTTGAGTAAAAATGGAATTTGTAAAATCCATGAACTCGTTGTACACGAAATAATCCGGGGCAAGAAATTTCAAGTCTGAAGGCAGACCAATCATTTTAGTAGCCATCGTCATATATATGTTACACGCAATCATGGGCAAACCCCTATCCATTGACACGCAACCCGCAAACTTGGTCAACTTACACATAGTTCGAAAAGAACGGGTAGATGGAGACACAAACAGACAATAAGTGCAGTGGCGGTTGGTCATTCTTAGGGAAACACTAATTTCACTTTATAATATACACTACAATAAACAAATAATACAAACAATTTTGTATTTTTAATTATTCTTTTACGTGTGCAATTATTTCATCATACAAAGGCTTAGAATGTGTCATAACGCCTTTCCAGTCAGAACTGTGTCGCTACCCGTCACTGCTTGCAAAGACAGTATGATTCATGCACGGGAATAATCCACCACGTAGCCTACACCGAATGTCCGCAATGCCATCTTGTGTCTTATGCGGGAAGGTCGAGAACCACAAGTGGTTCGCGAACCAGTAAATGCCCATGTAGGTGTTACAGCATTACATCCTTTCGAACTACCTCCTCCCCTGTTTGTTCTTAGCATATAAAATATCGCTTTTAAATGTGAAAAATTAATTAACTAATTAATTAATTAAAGACGCTCCCACTGAACTACCCCTCCCATTGGTAGTTTTTGTTTTTTGAATTGCAAATAATTTGTAAAATACTGCTAGAGCATAAGTAGTATGGAGGAAGATATACAGCGGTTTGAGGGGAAATGGAGTGGGGGGTGATGACGTCATAGTAGTGGGGGTAGAGGGGAGGGGAGAAGGCGTGGCCATTGGAGGGGGAAGAGGAGGGGGAAGAGGAGGGGGAGAAGGCGTGGCCATTGGAGGGGGAAGAGGAGGGGGAAGAGGAGGGGGAAGAGGAGGGGGAGAAGGCGTGGCCATTGGAGGGGGAAGAGGAGGGGGAGAAGGCGTGGCCATTGGAGGGGGAAGAGGAGGGGGAGAAGGCGTGGCCATTGGAGGGGGAAGAGGAGGGGGAGAAGGCGTGGCCATTGGAGGGGGAAGAGGAGGGGGTGATGGGAGTGGCCATTGGAGGGGGAAGAGGAGGGGGTGATGGGAGTGGCCATTGGAGGGGGAAGAGGAGGGGGTGATGGGAGTGGTCATTGGAGGGGGAAGAGGAGGGGGTTAAGGGATAGAGGAGGGGCTAGAAGTTATGACGCCATCTTGTCCAACATCTTATCCTCCATTTTGAATCCGCCATCTTATCCGCCATTATTGTTCTACACTTACGCCCTCTGTCGTCATCAAGTATGAAGGGGCGCCAAATTCAAATTTCGAAAATGGAAGAGGGGGTTAAGTATAAAATTTATATTTAACGCAGAAGTGAGCTAAGTCAAAACTGTATTATTTTAAATGGCGGTATATTTGAAATTCAAAATGGCTGCTCACGCCCTCTGTCGTCATCAAGTATGGAGGGGCGCCAAATTCAAATTTCGAAAATGGAAGAGGGGGTTAAGTATAAAATTTATATTTAACGCAGAAGTGAGCTAAGTCAAAACTGTATTATTTTAAATGGCGGTATATTTGAAATTCAAAATGGCTGCTCACGCCCTCTGTCGTCATCAAGTATGGAGGGGCGCCAAATTCAAATTTCGAAAATGGAAGAGGGGGTTAAGTATAAAATTTATATTTAACGCAGAAGTGAGCTAAGTCAAAACTGTATTATTTTAAATGGCGGTATATTTGAAATTCAAAATGGCTGCTCTAGCGCTGAATTCAAAGTCACACTCTTATGACGTCAACACTCTATGTCTGTTAATTTTATATTTGTCACGGGAAGCGATTCCGAGTAATGTACTTGTGCCCTTTCACCCAGTGTCATTCCCGTTTCAATCCGACGCCTCGTTTAGGAGTTAGGTCCTATGAACCGCTATTCCCGTTACGCAACAGGCTCTACACTACGCCCTTTGATCCGGGCTGGTTTATGTCGTCATGGTATTCATTCGAACCGTGTACTTGTGCCCTTTAAGCCTGTGCTATTTCCAGAGTCCCAAATTGTATTTCTGCCCTTTGAACCAGGTGGCACTACATCCCAAGACGGGACACGGCCTATCAATATGGCGGGGGGGCTAACGCTGAATTCAAAGTCGCACTCTTACGACTGTATTTCTGCCCTTAGAACCAGGCCGGCGCTACATCCCAAGACGGGACCTGGCCTATCACTATGGCGGGGGGCCCCACCCCTACTCGTACCCTCAAAAACCCTGAATCATCCGTGTCATTGTAAACTCGATAGGTAGTACTCTAATTAATTCATACAAAGTTTTTCCCTCTATACTTCATAAAGGCCGGGATATAAATTTTTCAAATTTTAACCCCTCCCTCAGCCCACCCCTTGGGTCGATTTTACTCCTTAAAGAACTTGTCCTAACTATGGGGCTTAGAAATAACATATTAAAAATTGGTTCGATTATCTTCAAATTTACAACCGCTAGCGTGTAATAAATACGTACAAACCCCCTCCTTAAAGATCATCCCCTTGGGCCGATTTTGTTCCTTAAAGAACTTGTCCTAACTATGGGGCTATGTCTAGTTAAGCCTTTAAAAAACCATTACACTACAGAGGCTTTAGCAACGTTATGAGCACCCCCTTTGCTATCGTGCAAACTACTTGGAACTAGAAATAACATATTAAAATTTGGTTCAAATATCTTCAAAATTACGTTAGCTATCTGTAAATACGTACGTAATGAATACCATGTGAGAAAAATACCTGAACACAATAATAATAATAATAATAATAATAATGACTAAAGGCATGATTCATCATCTCCTATAGAAAAAACCCCAAGGTTAATTGCGATCCATCTACAGAATTATGTAAATAATACGTCAACAGGAAAAACATCTCATACTGTTGTTGAAGAAACGAGCTCACGGATGTTTACAAAAGAACTCAGTCAACTTTTGCTATAAATACCCTGATCCTTTAACGATAATTAAAACACAGAGAAGTTTAGTTTTCTGTAAAACAGCTGGGTTCCATGAAGATATAGACTCCTCAGCTGTTGATTTATAAGGTAAGTAATATTTATATCAATTTCTTTTTTTTACCTATATGTGTGTCATATCATGTAAAGAAACTATACTAATAGATCTAAAGATGTGTTTTATCATGATTATGGATTAGTGACGACGTCTGTAAATAAATATAATAATAATAATAATATTACGTATGCGCTGAAATATTAGACAAGCTTAAGTCTTTAAAAATTACAGATACAAGTTTTCAAAAGTGTACTTTGTGATATGTATCTAGTGTGCCTTTCGTTTTAATTAAAGTTGAGGTATCGAAATTAATTTTCAAAACTTGAACAACTAATTATGTTTAAATTAAACCATGTGGCGCTACATCCATGAAAGGACTAAGCCTATCACCCAACTGCTACTCATTTTAACATAGACAGATGGGAATGTGATAAATATCTAAAACTATTTTTATTCCGATTAATAAATTAAACACCGTGGCTCTACATCCCTGAAAGGACTAGACCTGTAAGTTATGTGTGTGTGTGCGTTTCATTAATTAAACTTAAGGTATCAAAATTAAATTTGAAAACTTGAACAACTAATTATGTTTAATGTGAGAACTAATTCAAAATTTTATCTAATTTTCACCAGACCATTCATAGGCTAATGGCTACGAGAGCTATCGAGGAACCAGTTATTGATATGTAAAGTACTCGCCGAGAGCTTTTCAATGATACCTCACAAGGCATGTTTTCAAAAAGTCTGAATTTCCACTAACCACCCCAACCCTACTCGTACCCTAAATCGCCCGAATCGTTGGTGTCACTGTAAACTCCTTATGTAGTAGTCTAATTTATTCAAACAAAGTTTTCGTTTATACTTCATAAAGGGCTAGATATAAATTTGTCAACCTTACTCCATTAGACCAACCCCTCGGGTCGATTGTTTCTTTTTTGCTCATTAAAGATCATGTCAAAGCATTTATCCACTGTAAGCTATAGTTCGATTGAGAACTAGTCTGACCCTGGCCTATGGCAACCGTGAACAAATATTGCTATCCTCGACAGAACGTCTGAACACGTCAATATTTCACCATGCCTAACCTTGTCATGTTATTAAAAAAGATAAAAAAAAAACAAGTCTATACTCACATAGATAGATATTTTTTCTAAAACATATGTCTTCACAGTAGGACCTTGTAACGATTAAGGAAAAAACGGCTAAGTTTTAAGTTTTCACAACGTCACAAATTATTATTATTATGTATCATTATGTGTCAAGCACCTATGAAATAATGGGTATAAAACAATTGTTTTCACTTCATCTATAACCATACCGAATAAAGATTATATTTTTCCCAACTTGTAGGAATACTATGTTTGCTGATCGTAAAGTATCGCACAACTGAGATAGTCCTAAGAAAATTGAACTGTTTTTGTATTCTGTCTTTCTGAAAACATATGCGTCAACTACTTTCGAATCTAAAAATAATTCTTTGTTTACTACATACATGTACACACACACACACACACACACACATGTCTTGGAAAAAACCCCCTCATTACTCATTGTTAAGATGAAGTAAAAACAAGCGAACATAATATTTACATACTGTTGACGTTACTCATGACGAAAGTCAAATACCACGGCTTAGTTAGTTATATAACGCTGGACTTGAATGAATTATGATTCCCTCAACAATAAGAAATATTTCACCTCAGAATACTACCTAACCTTTCATTTAGCTAATGTAAGTGTAGACATATGTCCCCCATTATTAAGGTTAGGTTTTCTTAAATCGAAGAAAGAAAATGTCCGCTATCTGTTGTTAACAGTTGTATTTATCTACTATTAACTAAATGAATTATCATTCATGCAGTCATAATACTCAAATTTCTTCATTAGTTTTTTTTTTCACAGTCCATTTATTGGTCTGCTTAAGATAGAAGGCATGTTGTATTTTATGAAAAAATGATTGCATAGGTAAAACAGAAACCTGGATTTATTTAAAATTTTCTCTTACTTTATCTTTACATTCATCCCTATAGATTAGCCTAAGTGCAAACAATTCAAGATGTAAAATAGCAATTAAATCATAGCTTATATGATGAATAAAGAAAGGTAATCCAGATTATAGCCTTCTTCGTAGCTAAGGATGTTGTTGAGGATGTTGTTGAGGTCTTTGTTCGAACAGTTGTTTTAGAAGCTGTCCTCTAAGCTGAAACATGTACAAATATGTATATAAACAGAATGTATTATCTCTACAATGCTATACTGCAGAAGAAATTATTAGAAAAGTGAGGATTCGTATAAGCTTGCTCGAAAACAACGTTGGAAATATCATTCTTGTGATGACCAGAATATGATAGAAAAATACAACCTACGATATCTCTGAACTCTGGTCATGAACCTAATATTTTACATCATGATTGTGGTGTTGTTCTTAGAGTAAAGAAAGAGTTTTCGAATTTTATATGTAATGATATCATAGAGCTGTGTTAAAGGTGCATTATTACTAAAGACTAAGGGTAATTGTACAGTATTATTTCTGAAAAGAAATAAATAAAATAAAATAAAATAAAAATTAACACAGGGTTATTAAGAAACGATCACTTTGTGAAAACACGTTTTCAGAGACAATACTTAAGAAAATGTGAGACGTAAACTATGGTAGTGTAGTCATACGCAACGAATTGTAAATAGTAATTAATCATAAGAGATTGGTCTTTGTTTAATCACATGTTAACTAGGCTTAATCGTTATCGTTTTTTTTAAACCAACCTCTATTCCTGCGTTCAGGTAAAACTCACACCCCCCTATGGCAGAGTGTTCCCCAAACTGCGAAATGATTTGCACCTCCTGCGTAGACACACGTTGTCTTATGTATTCTACCATCGCATTCAATGGTATGGTAGATACTTGAGTGGTATTCCACAAGCAGCTCCTCAGTGTTTGAAAAACCACAGGTGAATTGAGGTTTTCCTTGGATCGGTGAAAAATTTAATAGTGTCGATGCTTCTGACCTGAAATAATATTTTGTAATTAACTTACTAGACGTTACATATTTTCAATTATCTCAAGGTGTGTTAAATATGTTATATATAAAAATCATATACCATGTCAAAACACATCTCTCTTCTTCCTGTACTCCATTATTAGTATTATATTCCATTTCTTCTATATTTTCCTTTAGAAGTTCTAATAGTCCAGTTTACGTACCTTTTAAATCATGAAAAAAAAAAAAACATTACCTTAGTTTACATATTCTTAAAAAGTCTCCCAACAGCTAAAGGCTATTCTCAAGAATGCAAACAGATAGTTGATATTTGCTATGAAAACAGGAACTTTAAAAAATATATTTCTTCATATTTCTAGCCTTTTTAAAAAACAACACATAAATATTTCATTCAGACGTAACTATGTTTGAGATTATTAACATGTGGTTCTCTCTAATAGTTTTCTTTTTCAACAAGGATCTGGTCCTTATGATATGAAGCGTTCGTGTACAAATTCAAATACCTATAACCTAATTTTTTTTTTTGATTAATGTTTAGTTAACTACTTCTCCAAAGCCTATAACTTAGAATTAATTAAATATTTAGTGAGTTGTTAATTACTTTTCCGTCTATGAACAGAGGTAGCACAGGTTTACATCCCTCGGTTACCTTGTATGAATTGAATTCCCTCATATTATATAACGTACGTTACCTCCACTGCATCCTTGAAGGATACACAATCTTGTGAAAACGATTAATACATTAAGCTTATGTTTTATCGTTCTGCTGTAACTATATGACTAGAATAACCTTGTTCGAATCCTATCGTGTTATATGTCTACATGATCAGAGGTTTACACATGTTAGATTACATAGTTGAGGAAAAAATAAAAGTGTAGATCGATACGATGTTACAGAAATGAGTCCCATTAATATTATTATTATTATTATTATTCCTTACTATATCATAGATTTCTCCGAAGACTATAACTTAGAATTAATTAAATATTTAGTGAGTTGTTAATTACTTTTCCGTCTATGAACAGAGGTAGCACAGGTTTACATCCCTCGGTTACCTTGTATGAATTGAATTCCCTCATATTATATAACGTACGTTACCTCCACTGCATCCTTGAAGGATACACAATCTTGTGAAAACGATTAATACATTAAGCTTATGTTTTATCGTTCTGCTGTAACTATATGACTAGAATAACCTTGTTCGAATCCTATCGTGTTATATGTCTACATGATCAGAGGTTTACACATGCTAGATTACATAGTTGAGGAAAAAATAAAAGTGTAGATCGATACGATGTTACAGAAATGAGTCCCATTAATATTATTATTATTATTATTCCTTACTATATCATAGATTTCTCCAAGGACTATAACTTAGAATTAATTAAATATTTAGTGAGTTGTTAATTACTTTTCCGTCTATGAACAGAGGTAGCATAGGTTTACATCCCTCGGTTACCTTGTATGAATTGAATTCCCTCATATTATATAACGTACGTTACCTCCACTGCATCCTTGAAGGATACACAATCTTGTGAAACCGATTAATACACCTGGAAAACAACTCTGCCCACCTCCGCCTCCTTTCCGCGTTCCAAGGAATTTGCGGAAGACGTGGACTACCTCTATGTCAGGAGACGTAGTAAATATGTTTTCAAACTCCTGCGTCATCCAACCCTTGATCATGAAATAGATGAACATGTAGACATAATGTCCACAAACTCCTGCATCATCCAACCCTTGATCATGAAGTAGATGAACATGTAGACATAATGTGAGGAAAAAATAAAAGTGTAGATCGATACGATGTTACCGAAATGAGTCCCATTAATATTATTATTATTATTATTCCTTACTATATCATAGATTTCTCCAAAGACTATAACTTAGAATTAATTAAATATTTTGTGAGTTGTTAATTACTTTTCCGTCTATGAACAGAGGTAGCATAGGTTTACATCCCTCGGTTACCTTGTATGAATTGAATTCCCTCATATTATATAACGTACGTTACCTCCACTGCATCCTTGAAGGATACACAATCTTGTGAAACCGATTAATACACCTGGAAAACAACTCTGCCCACCTCCGCCTCCTTTCCGCGTTCCAAGGAATTTGCGGAAGACGTGGACTACCTCTATGTCAGGAGACGTAGTAAATATGTTTTCAAACTCCTGCGTCATCCAACCCTTGATCATGAAATAGATGAACATGTAGACATAATGTCCACAAACTCCTGCATCATCCAACCCTTGATCATGAAGTAGATGAACATGTAGACATAATGTGAGGAAAAAAATAAAAGTGTAGATCGATACGATGTTACAGAAATGAGTCCCATTAATATTATTATTATTATTATTCCTTACTATATCATAGATTTCTCCAAAGACTATAACTTAGAATTAATTAAATATTTAGTGAGTTGTTAATTACTTTTCCATCTATGAACAGAGGTAGCATAGGTTTACATCCCTCGGTTACCTTGTATGAATTGAATTCCCTCATATTATACAACGTACGTTACCTCCACTGCATCCTTGAAGGATACACAATCTTGTGAAACCGATTAATACACCTGGAAAACAACTCTGCCCACCTCCGCCTCCTTTCCGCGTTCCAAGGAATTTGCGGAAGACGTGGACTACCTCTATGTCAGGAGACGTAGTAAATATGTTTTCAAACTCCTGCGTCATCCAACCCTTGATCATGAAATAGATGAACATGTAGACATAATGTCCACAAACTCCTACATCCTCCAACCCTTGATCATGAAGTAGATGAACATGTAGACATAATGTACACATACTGCCTTTGTCAGTCCCTGCTGTACAGCCATTCCCCGAAAGAACGAAGATGTTTACTATATTGCTTGAGCTCAATATAAATACCCATGTGATGCTGGCGATATTTAAAGCAATCAGTTTGTGTAATCATTGTGGTTAACGACTCAAGGTAAGTAATTATTTAAGGCATGACCTATACCTATTAAATGCGACTTCGATAAATAAATACGATATAAGCATGTTGTGAAATATTACAGAAAGTTGACACCATACATTTAAATAAGAGACTACTATAGTTATCTAAAGACAGATCCATGGTAATATTATAATGAAAATAAAGACATCACAGTGAAGTGTAATCACATAACTTTCTCGAACCTAGACACTGACAATAGTGGCCATCTAGGGTTATGACAACACTGAACTTTAACGAGATATGATTTCATCACTGCAATATTATGGTGCAAATAAATACATCAGAGTGATATGTATGTATATAACGGTAATAAATAATTTAGTTTTCATAGCGAATGAAGTAGAAAGAATACATTTCCAAAATAACTAGGTGCAAGTTAGTAATATTTGCAACATTTAAAACAATAATTTACACTTTCTTTTTTTTTTTATACACAAGCCATGCCTTGTAATGTCTTCCTTGTACACGGTGCAAGTTAGTAATATTTGCAACATTTAAAACAATAATTTACACTTTCTTTTTTTTTTATACACAAGCCATGCCTTGTAATGTCTTCCTTGTACACTTTAGGAAACTAAATTATTTATACAAGTAATGGATGAAAACTGATACTGTATAAAACACAACTTGTGATTAATGTAGAAATGATTACTAACATGAACCAAATTAATTTGAAAATATCTTACATGGGCATTTCAATCGCTATGAAAACTGTAATATTTTATACAGGTCAAGGTTGAAAACTGACAAAGCGTGTCTTTTCATACTGTAAAACACAACTTGTGATTGAAAACGTACAATTGTATTCAGATGTTGGAAATAATAATGTTATTACAACCCAGCATGTGCCAAATTAATTTGAAAATGTCATACATGTGCACTTCACTTACTATGAAAGCTAAAATATTTATACAACTCACGGTTGAAAACTGACAAAGCAGGCCTTTTCATACTGTATAAATCACAACTTATGATTAAAAAACTATAATATTATTACTAACATGTACCTTATACAAATGTCTTACATGTACAGTACAATGAATCAATATAAAATCTTTAGTTTGGTAATGAGAGTTGAAAGTACTACAAATTACGATTAGTTCAATTGTGTATAGGCATAAAACTACATGTTATTTTTTACAAGGAACCCCTGCCTAAAGTTTGTAAAACACTCTGTATATTATACATTATTCAACCGTTACTAATACTTTAGGACACTTCTGCATGTGACTGAGTTGTCAGAGAAGAAGCAGAGCTGTCGTCTTGGGGTCGTCTTATTCTCCAACAGAAAAGAGATCGCGGAGCAATTCTGAGGGAGAAAACTATATATATATATGAGTACAATTCTTCTTTATTTACAAATTATCTAAAGAAATCAGTGGGTTTCAACACCTAGTATCCCAGGAGTATCCATGAACTGCAGGCTATAATCGGGATTACTTTTCTTTATTATTCATATAGCCTATGATTTAACGGTTATTTACATCTTGAAATGCTTGCACTTAGGCTAAGCTATAGGGCTGACTGCAAAGATAAAGTAAGTGAGACGAGTGACTAATAGAAAATTTTTAAATAAATCCAGGTTTCTGTTTTCAAGGATGCAGTGGAGGTAACGTACGTTATATAATATGAGGGAATTCAATTCATACAAGGTAACCGAGGGATGTAAACCTGTGCTACCTCTGTTCATAGACGGAAAAGTAATTAACAACTCACTAAATATTTAATTAATTCTAAGTTATAGGCTTTGGAGAAGTAGTTAACTAAACATTAATCAAAAAAAAAAAAATTAGGTTATAGGTATTTGAATTTGTACACGAACGCTTCATATCATAAGGACCAGATCCTTGTTGAAAAAGAAAACTATTAGAGAGAACCACATGTTAATAATCTCAAACATAGTTACGTCTGAATGAAATATTTATGTGTTGTTTTTTAAAAAGGCTAGAAATATGAAGAAATATATTTTTTAAAGTTCCTGTTTTCATAGCAAATATCAACTATCTGTTTGCATTCTTGAGAATAGCCTTTAGCTGTTGGGAGACTTTTTAAGAATATGTAAACTAAGGTAATGTTTTTTTTTTTTCATGATTTAAAAGGTACGTAAACTGGACTATTAGAACTTCTAAAGGAAAATATAGAAGAAATGGAATATAATACTAATAATGGAGTACAGGAAGAAGAGAGATGTGTTTTGACATGGTATATGATTTTTATATATAACATATTTAACACACCTTGAGATAATTGAAAATATGTAACGTCTAGTAAGTTAATTACAAAATATTATTTCAGGTCAGAAGCATCGACACTATTAAATTTTTCACCGATCCAAGGAAAACCTCAATTCACCTGTGGTTTTTCAAACACTGAGGAGCTGCTTGTGGAATACCACTCAAGTATCTACCATACCATTGAATGCGATGGTAGAATACATAAGACAACGTGTGTCTACGCAGGAGGTGCAAATCATTTCGCAGTTTGGGGAACACTCTGCCATAGGGGGGTGTGAGTTTTACCTGAACGCAGGAATAGAGGTTGGTTTAAAAAAAACGATAACGATTAAGCCTAGTTAACATGTGATTAAACAAAGACCAATCTCTTATGATTAATTACTATTTACAATTCGTTGCGTATGACTACACTACCATAGTTTACGTCTCACATTTTCTTAAGTATTGTCTCTGAAAACGTGTTTTCACAAAGTGATCGTTTCTTAATAACCCTGTGTTAATTTTTATTTTATTTTATTTTATTTATTTCTTTTCAGAAATAATACTGTACAATTACCCTTAGTCTTTAGTAATAATGCACCTTTAACACAGCTCTATGATATCATTACATATAAAATTCGAAAACTCTTTCTTTACTCTAAGAACAACACCACAATCATGATGTAAAATATTAGGTTCATGACCAGAGTTCAGAGATATCGTAGGTTGTATTTTTCTATCATATTCTGGTCATCACAAGAATGATATTTCCAACGTTGTTTTCGAGCAAGCTTATACGAATCCTCACTTTTCTAATAATTTCTTCTGCAGTATAGCATTGTAGAGATAATACATTCTGTTTATATACATATTTGTACATGTTTCAGCTTAGAGGACAGCTTCTAAAACAACTGTTCGAACAAAGACCTCAACAACATCCTCAACAACATCCTTAGCTACGAAGAAGGCTATAATCTGGATTACCTTTCTTTATTCATCATATAAGCTATGATTTAATTGCTATTTTACATCTTGAATTGTTTGCACTTAGGCTAATCTATAGGGATGAATGTAAAGATAAAGTAAGAGAAAATTTTAAATAAATCCAGGTTTCTGTTTTACCTATGCAATCATTTTTTCATAAAATACAACATGCCTTCTATCTTAAGCAGACCAATAAATGGACTGTGAAAAAAAAAACTAATGAAGAAATTTGAGTATTATGACTGCATGAATGATAATTCATTTAGTTAATAGTAGATAAATACAACTGTTAACAACAGATAGCGGACATTTTCTTTCTTCGATTTAAGAAAACCTAACCTTAATAATGGGGGACATATGTCTACACTTACATTAGCTAAATGAAAGGTTAGGTAGTATTCTGAGGTGAAATATTTCTTATTGTTGAGGGAATCATAATTCATTCAAGTCCAGCGTTATATAACTAACTAAGCCGTGGTATTTGACTTTCGTCATGAGTAACGTCAACAGTATGTAAATATTATGTTCGCTTGTTTTTACTTCATCTTAACAATGAGTAATGAGGGGGTTTTTTCCAAGACATGTGTGTGTGTGTGTGTGTGTGTGTACATGTATGTAGTAAACAAAGAATTATTTTTAGATTCGAAAGTAGTTGACGCATATGTTTTCAGAAAGACAGAATACAAAAACAGTTCAATTTTCTTAGGACTATCTCAGTTGTGCGATACTTTACGATCAGCAAACATAGTATTCCTACAAGTTGGGAAAAATATAATCTTTATTCGGTATGGTTATAGATGAAGTGAAAACAATTGTTTTATACCCATTATTTCATAGGTGCTTGACACATAATGATACATAATAATAATAATTTGTGACGTTGTGAAAACTTAAAACTTAGCCGTTTTTTCCTTAATCGTTACAAGGTCCTACTGTGAAGACATATGTTTTAGAAAAAATATCTATCTATGTGAGTATAGACTTGTTTTTTTTTTTATCTTTTTTAATAACATGACAAGGTTAGGCATGGTGAAATATTGACGTGTTCAGACGTTCTGTCGAGGATAGCAATATTTGTTCACGGTTGCCATAGGCCAGGGTCAGACTAGTTCTCAATCGAACTATAGCTTACAGTGGATAAATGCTTTGACATGATCTTTAATGAGCAAAAAAAAACAATCGACCCGAGGGGTTGGTCTAATGGAGTAAGGTTGACAAATTTATATCTAGCCCTTTATGAAGTATAAACGAAAACTTTGTTTGAATAAATTAGACTACTACATAAGGAGTTTACAGTGACACCAACGATTCGGGCGATTTAGGGTACGAGTAGGGTTGGGGTGGTTAGTGGAAATTCAGACTTTTTGAAAACATGCCTTGTGAGGTATCATTGAAAAGCTCTCGGCGAGTACTTTACATATCAATAACTGGTTCCTCGATAGCTCTCGTAGCCATTAGCCTATGAATGGTCTGGTGAAAATTAGATAAAATTTTGAATTAGTTCTCACATTAAACATAATTAGTTGTTCAAGTTTTCAAATTTAATTTTGATACCTTAAGTTTAATTAATGAAACGCACACACACACATAACTTACAGGTCTAGTCCTTTCAGGGATGTAGAGCCACGGTGTTTAATTTATTAATCGGAATAAAAATAGTTTTAGATATTTATCACATTCCCATCTGTCTATGTTAAAATGAGTAGCAGTTGGGTGATAGGCTTAGTCCTTTCATGGATGTAGCGCCACATGGTTTAATTTAAACATAATTAGTTGTTCAAGTTTTGAAAATTAATTTCGATACCTCAACTTTAATTAAAACGAAAGGCACACTAGATACATATCACAAAGTACACTTTTGAAAACTTGTATCTGTAATTTTTAAAGACTTAAGCTTGTCTAATATTTCAGCGCATACGTAATATTATTATTATTATTATATTTATTTACAGACGTCGTCACTAATCCATAATCATGATAAAACACATCTTTAGATCTATTAGTATAGTTTCTTTACATGATATGACACACATATAGGTAAAAAAAAGAAATTGATATAAATATTACTTACCTTATAAATCAACAGCTGAGGAGTCTATATCTTCATGGAACCCAGCTGTGTTACAGAAAACTAAACTTCTCTGTGTTTTAATTATCGTTAAAGGATCAGGGTATTTATAGCAAAAGTTGACTGAGTTCTTTTGTAAACATCCGTGAGCTCGTTTCTTCAACAACAGTATGAGATGTTTTTCCTGTTGACGTATTATTTACATAATTCTGTAGATGGATCGCAATTAACCTTGGGGTTTTTTCTATAGGAGATGATGAATCATGCCTTTAGTCATTATTATTATTATTATTATTATTATTGTGTTCAGGTATTTTTCTCACATGGTATTCATTACGTACGTATTTACAGATAGCTAACGTAATTTTGAAGATATTTGAACCAAATTTTAATATGTTATTTCTAGTTCCAAATAGTTTGCACGATAGCAAAGGGGGTGCTCATAACGTTGCTAAAGCCTCTGTAGTGTAATGGTTTTTTAAAGGCTTAACTAGACATAGCCCCATAGTTAGGACAAGTTCTTTAAGGAACAAAATCGGCTCAAGGGATGATCTTTAAGGAGGGGGTTTGTACGTATTTATTACACGCTAGCGGTTGTAAATTTGAAGATAATCGAACCAATTTTTAATATGTTATTTCTAAGCCCCATAGTTAGGACAAGTTCTTTAAGGAGTAAAATCGACCCAAGGGGTGGGCTGAGGGAGGGGTTAAAATTTGAAAAATTTATATCCCGGCCTTTATGAAGTATAGAGGGAAAAACTTTGTATGAATTAATTAGAGTACTACCTATCGAGTTTACAATGACACGGATGATTCAGGGTTTTTGAGGGTACGAGTAGGGGTGGGGCCCCCCGCCATAGTGATAGGCCAGGTCCCGTCTTGGGATGTAGCGCCGGCCTGGTTCTAAGGGCAGAAATACAGTCGTAAGAGTGCGACTTCGAATTCAGCGTTAGCCCCCCCGCCATATTGATAGGCCGTGTCCCGTCTTGGGATGTAGTGCCACCTGGTTCAAAGGGCAGAAATACAATTTGGGACTCTGGAAATAGCACAGGCTTAAAGGGCACAAGTACACGGTTCGAATGAATACCATGACGACATAAACCAGCCCGGATCAAAGGGCGTAGTGTAGAGTCTGTTGCGTAACGGGAATAGCGGTTCATAGGACCTAACTCCTAAACGAGGCGTCGGATTGAAACGGGAATGACACTGGGTGAAAGGGCACAAGTACATTACTCGGAATCGCTTCCCGTGACAAATATAAAATTAACAGACATAGAGTGTTGACGTCATAAGAGTGTGACTTTGAATTCAGCGCTAGAGCAGCCATTTTGAATTTCAAATATACCGCCATTTAAAATAATACAGTTTTGACTTAGCTCACTTCTGCGTTAAATATAAATTTTATACTTAACCCCCTCTTCCATTTTCGAAATTTGAATTTGGCGCCCCTCCATACTTGATGACGACAGAGGGCGTGAGCAGCCATTTTGAATTTCAAATATACCGCCATTTAAAATAATACAGTTTTGACTTAGCTCACTTCTGCGTTAAATATAAATTTTATACTTAACCCCCTCTTCCATTTTCGAAATTTGAATTTGGCGCCCCTCCATACTTGATGACGCAGAGGGCGTAAGTGTAGAACAATAATGGCGGATAAGATGGCGGATTCAAAATGGAGGATAAGATGTTGGACAAGATGGCGTCATAACTTCTAGCCCCTCCTCTATCCCTTAACCCCCTCCTCTTCCCCCTCCAATGACCACTCCCATCACCCCCTCCTCTTCCCCCTCCAATGGCCACTCCCATCACCCCCTCCTCTTCCCCCTCCAATGGCCACTCCCATCACCCCCTCCTCTTCCCCCTCCAATGGCCACGCCTTCTCCCCCTCCTCTTCCCCCTCCAATGGCCACGCCTTCTCCCCCTCCTCTTCCCCCTCCTCTTCCCCCTCCAATGGCCACGCCTTCTCCCCCTCCTCTTCCCCCTCCAATGGCCACGCCTTCTCCCCTCCCCTCTACCCCCACTACTATGACGTCATCACCCCCCACTCCATTTCCCCTCAAACCGCTGTATATCTTGTACCATACTACTAGCATACTAAATATGTTGGAAGTACTAGTATTTAACTGACCAAGCTTTTACGGCAGCAACAAACAATAGCTAAACACACGAATTAAATTGTTCGTTACTAGAGAAGCTAGAGCAACGATTGTCTCAAACACAGGATATCAAAAAGAGCGTGGATATTCAAATTAAATCGATAACTTCCCGATATTTTTCAATGTTTCCGAATAAATTCAGTCGTCGTGTCCATGTCAAAAGGTGACTGCTGTGGCAATATCTACTAGGCCTTTCAAATTTTAATTCTATTGTGGAAATTACAATAATAAAATAATAAAAGTAAATAAGATCACAGTTTTAAAAATTGCATCTTTGTCATCATCCTCAAAATTCTGGTCGCCAATGGCGACGTGGCTACTGGAAATTTCGCGCCCTGCAATAATCTTGTTTTGAATCATACTAAAATTTGAAACATGGGGCCAATGGCTTTACTTCATTTCGATGGAAGAAGGGAAGAAAGGGATAAATAGAGTTTTTAGCACTAGAGGATCCCACTCCGTCTGTAGAATCTGTTTATAATAGGACTTATTATATTTTTGTATCTTGAAATGAGGTAAAAAGTACTTAACAAGATTGCCTTCCATAACTTTCCATATTCTTCTCCGAGTGGTTTTTCTCGATTCTTCCACGGGTCAAGTTTTCTAGCTTAACAAGGAATACAACTGCCTTTTAATACAAACACAGTAGAGCGCCGTACTGATGACGCATTTCATTAATCTTATGGTATGAGTTAAAGGTGAATGGTTGTGTTTCTACAGCGCATGAGGTAAAGCTGTGTCCCTCTCCAATGGTTATTTTCAGTGAGAGATGAATGGCAAGCTATACACGTCACGTTGAATACCATGGCAACCGACCCTGAGCGTCACACAACACAAGATCTAAGCTCAAGAAATTACCTTATTGTAGCATGCGGACAAGGATAACCTTTAACTCTGCAAACTATTTCTCAAAAAGCATTCTTCGGGAAAAGAGGTAAGCACGGTTTATATTTTAGCCGGACGAGTCGTATCTCTTGGCTTATTTCCGGGTCTGGACCTTTCTTTGGACAGAAAATTTATAAGTTATGTATATATGTATATTTGTGCGAGGGAGAATCAAATGAAAACTGCAATTAATTTTTTCCCACTATTTTACTGCAGGAAGAATGTTTGCTAGTACATTATTTTTCTACTTAGTCCCCTCCTAGTTCATCGCACTTAGTCATAAGATAGAAAGTGCTTCGATACCGCGTGAGAAAAATTGTTTTGGTTGACGCTGTAGCCACTCGTGCACCGCCGATTGGACGTCTTCATCAGCAGGCTTTAAAACTTAGTGCCCGAACACACAGAGGGAGTTGATTCCGGTTACCAACAACCTGAGTATAGGGGGTGGGGGTTGATTGCGTAGGCTGATAAGACAGTAGCTGATAGCAGTACTGAGAAGTGAATGCGCTTGTGGTACGGTGCCTCTCAAATTGGTCAACAGTGTACCTTGTCATTGTGCGTGTTTATACGTGTTCGGCATGCCGAAAGTAAAGTGTTCTAAAACGCAAACATATATTGAAACATTTGGGAGGGACTATTATACACAAACAGGAGAAAGTATCGTTTTGCATGCTTGTAATGTGAGTTTAGATAATGAGAAGTTATTTTGTGGTCTTCCTATATCTGTATTTAGGTTTGTTTACTATCACGTGAACTAGCATATGGTAGCTAGGGCATACGCTGAGCAAAGTCTGTACGGTACGGTTGCTGTTAACATATTCGATCGGGCACTAAGTTTTAAAGCCTGTTCATCAGACTTGAACTTCTGCCCTCCAAGGTGATCCTTTAATGAACCAAAGATGTGGTAATATGATGGTCCCAAATATGGTGATTATGGTGGATGTCGTCGATGGTTTTCATGGTTGCACGAGGAGCACGAGGACGGGCGTTATCATGTTGAAGCAAAACATCTGCACTCAGCAATCTCCTTCGCTTTGGCACTATCGGATTTCCACATCATTGACCCGTTAAAGGAGCACCTTGGAGGGCAGAAGTTCAAGTCTGATGAAGACGTCCAATCGGTGGTGCACGAGTGGCTACAGCGTCAACCAAAATAATTTTTCTCACGCGGTATCGAAGCGCTTCCTATCCGATGGCTTAAGTGCGTTTAACTAGGAGGGGACTAAGAAGAAAAATAATTACAAGCAAACATTCTTCCTGCAGTAAAATAATGGGAAAAAATTAATTGCCATTTTCATTTGATTCTCCCTCATATACATTTACATTAATAACGATACTAATGACGTAAAATATTAGAGAAAAGCAGAATAATTTAATTATCTTTATCCTCCTTTCACATCACTCCTACATAAAGATAATGTTGCAATCAGCTGATACAGAAACTAAAATAAAGAGGTGGAAAAATTTATGCTGACAGATCTATTATTTTATTTGTCCAGAAGAAATATTCTCTTTGAGGCTCCCTAAGAGATCCGACGAAGGTCAAAGATGTATTACCAAATTTGTGAAATATTAATCAGAAGATTGGACACTTTGAAGGTTGTTTCCTAGAGAACAATACAATTGCATTATATTAAGCGACACAAGAAATAGGCGTGTCTAGGTTAATGCTTATTGTAGAATAAGCTTATAGAAAGATAATTTCATATCATAAATAATATGCATGTGTCAAAGGTTACACCACATTATAAAAAGTCCAAAGTGGATATTCTTTACTTATACTGTAGATTGCAATTAATTGTGCCACTTTTATGTCGTAACATCGATTATTAAGTTTTAGAAAATATGCAATACATTTCGTATTTACACATATTCAGTTACGTTTCTGCTCATTTTGGTTTTATTCTCATAGAATCTTAGAGAGAGATGGTTCTATTTCTGTGTGATTGTTTTTACTCTTCGATAACTCCTTCTTTTAATTCGAAACTTAAACAGAAAAAGTGTATTTGGCTGTTAAAAGACAGAAAATTGGAAAATCCTACACTTTATTGGCAAATTTTAACACTTGCCGTGGTCAGGTGGAAGAACTCGGAATCATGGTTGAAAACGTTTCTATTTTGGGACTTTTGACAATTTCAGTAAATAAAATACCGATTGACAAAATTCCATTTTGTTTCACTATGATAATACTTCTCAAGCGCTTTTTTAATTTATAGTTATTCATAGAACGTGTAAATGTTAAACTTTTTTATAGATAATCAAACCTAACCTAACTTAGGATTATTCATTTGATAATATAAACTAAAAATAAAATAATAGGCCTACACAAAATACAATAGTAAAAAAAAAAAAATGATAGTGATTCTCCTAACTATTAATAGCAAATGTTGTCAGACAGAACTTGATTGTCAATAGCCCGAAGTTAATGCAATTTACCCGAAAAACCTAGCATACTAATTTCCCTATTTTTAACGCAATTTAGTGTACATAATACAGGACCAATAAACACAGAGTAAATAATGCCACTTGACTGTATTTTATAATTATTAATTTCACGCTTCCTATAACTACCATAGGCCCACACAAATTGCACGAATCATGTGATATTAAGAGAAAAGGAATGGAGGAAATCAGGTTGTTACTGCGGAAATACTGTTCTTCTTGACGCATCTGTTGATCAAATGGAAAGAAAATGTTGTTTTAAGCAGCTTCGGCGTCATTCACTTTACAGCGTTCCTATGGCATTTCTTTACGGGGAAAAGGAAAATATTATTAGGTCTTGCCGTTACGTCACAGCAGGAGATGTTTTCGTGTGAGCGTAGGTTAAGAGGGTTACTTCGTGCCCACTCAAAACTTTTACATTAACACCTTGTTTCTGCACCCCCTTCTTTCTCCATGAGTTCAGGTGTTCTTTTCTTAGCAGATCACAATTATTTAAGAATGAATGAAGAATATTTAAGAATGATGATGACATAAAATTGAAATCACAATTTCCAACTGTTATCTTTTCATTCGTCCACCGCTGTGGCGTAGGGGATGCGTTCGCGCCTCTCACGCAGCGGGCCAGGGTTCGATTCGTGGTCGGGACAAGTTACCTGGGTGAGGTTTTTCCGGGGTTTTTTCTCACCTGTGAGACAAATGTCAGGTAACTTTAGGCCCTTTTGGTCCCCGGATATCATGTGGCCGGCATTATCATCTTCATCCCATCCTCGCCTTGTTTGGAATGAGTGTGTGTGTGTGTATGGTGTGTGTCTCGTCCTATGTGTTCGTGTTGTCTCGGAGGTAGCCCCGGCATTGAGCTGATCACTCATCCGGGGAGGCCCTCCATGTTCTAGTCTGGTCAAAAAAGTATGTCTGTGATATGTGATCCATAGTTAATTCCTCTCCCGAAAGGTCGTGGCCCGGTAAGGCGAGACGGCACGGGCCGCATAAAGGTCCCTAAAAGGGAGAGGTGAAACTACGAAAGAGAAAAAAAATCTTTTCATGCAACAAAGTAAATAATGTTATCATTTTACGCTCAATTTATATAACTAACAAAGTCTCTTAAATTACAATGTTGAGGCTTAAAACTCCTGCCTAAAACAGTGAGAGATTACAATGGTTTTAGAGTAATTAACTTTTTTCATTTAATACTATATATTACTTTATATCAACAAAGCTATAATAAGCATTTATTTAGTCTATGGAATATTACTAAAAAATAATATGCTACTGTTGAAGTATAGAACACTTCTCTGGACCTATTATACACGAAATATATAGATTGCTACGAAATTTTGGAATAAATTTTCAGATGTAGACTCTCTAAATATGAATTTAGCCTATATATATAGTGCACTCCGCTTATTGTAATCACTTCGGGATGCAGCTAATCTGATAATACGATTATTAACCGACTGATAGCAGTAGCCGAAAGAATTAAAAGCTATTTCTTCATACATACAAGATAATATGTAACGTAACCTAACCACTCATAATACAGTATTAGACTGCAAGCAACTATTTTCGCAATGAATAAAAATGTTTTAAATTGTTTCCATTTTATCTTTGGAGTCAATATTTCATACTCAATGGTATTTTTGGAAGTTTACTGATCTGTAGTGAACAGTGACTGTAGAGTACTTGGAAATAAAGCCGCAAAAATGAAAATGTGATAACATAAACTGAATCTTTGATCACAATAAACAGCATTTTTTCAATGTATCGGCATTAATCCGTAAGGGACTTCATAAAAGTGATAACATTACCCGACTGATTACATTAAGTGGCGTTCACTGTATACATATATAAGCCTATACGTACATACATATGCCTACATGTATAATATATATATATACTCGTAATATATATATATGTGTGTATATACATGTATAGAACTGTAGTATTAGTGTGGCCTGGGTACTAATACTTTCGCAGAGCTTAGAAGTTATAACCCTTCCAGGAATTGCGCGTTATCCTTGATAACATGGCCCGCCATGTCGCTTTAGTAGTGTGACTGGAAGGACTACTCATGGTTTAAAGTTAATCGCTTTTTTTTACAACCAAATGGCGCTCTGTGACCAGTGCAAGTAAGACATAATGATATAAACTTGTATTTTTATTGAATACAGTAGAAGTATTATCGGAAATCCAATTATCTGAAATCCAACTATCCGGATCGCTTTGAGGCCGTATTCAATTGGTTTTTGCAACAGTGAGCATTGGGGAACCCTATTTTAGGGCGATTATTCGCGAAAAAAAATATATTTTAGCCAACAAAATCGATAGTTTCTCAGCAGTAGAACTGACTCCGATGTGTCCTAAAATATCGTTTTTATATAAGAAATTACCTTTTTTCATGATTTATTCAACCATCCGGGTATTTGATTATTCTGATCGGGCCCGGGGTCAATTAATCCGGATAACTGGAGTCCTGTAACTGTAGTTTGGCTTTCATTCTAGGCATAAGGTATCAAATATAGCTTTATTTTAATAAGGCTCGACCTCGACGTGTCCAAAATTTGGTCATTCAGAAATTCCGCTTCAATTATGGATTACATAGAATTCGTTAATTTTATTTTACCTAAGCTGAACCGATTCAACTCTTCCGCAGTCATATAAAACGCCGCTGTATTCAGTTTTTTGTGTGTGTGTGTTTCGGTCTTGAACTCTAATTCAGATTCGCCACATGTCTTCTCATGCTGACCTCATAGGTTCTAAGACTGTCTTGTGTCATAAATAAATAAACTAATAAGTTGAATTCGGAATCCAACCTGGGCCACATTTATACTGCCCGCTGGTTATACTTGACTCACCAATGATACAGACGGAGCATACAGCTTTGGGTGAAATTCATAGGTGAGAAAAAGGGGAAATTCGTTATTTTTTTCTCAGCAACGAATTGTTTTGTAACCTTGTAATCTTGCATGTACTTTATTGCCTACCTCTAAAACTACATACTATTTTCAACTGTTACAGTTGTGGGTAATTATCGTTACAAACTGGCAACCACGTTTCGTGCACTAAAATGCCGTTTCCGTATATTTTTAGTGATTATTTTTTCTATCTATTTGCAAATATCATATGAACAACATCATCTACAATCTTTGGAATATCTATAGTATAAGTATTTTTTAAAAGTAACTTTTTTTATTTTCTTTTCAATTAATATGTATATATATATATATATTTTAAAATAACTATTAATGTTCAATGAATGATTTAAATAATGCTGTTCATTAACAAATACACATCAAAATAATCACTCAGAAATATTGATATTTGTAGAAGTTATCAAGGAAACGGCATTTCAGTGCACGAATCGTGGCTGCCATATTGAAACGATAACTACCCGTAACTGTAATAGTTTGATTAATTTTTAAAATAGTATGCAATTGAAGAAGTAGTCAAGAAAGAGTATGTCAGATGAAAGATTGCAGAGCAATTCATATGAAATTCGCCTATTTTTCACCTATGAATATCACCCAAAGCTGTGTGTCCCTCCTTAAAACCCAAGCCGAGATAACAGAAGTTCTGACATTAGAATATAGGTATAGGCCTTCAATTATAAGATGTCGAGTGATGTTGGTATTCTATCAGATTGCAAGTTATGTTACTTTGTTTACGAATTTTATAAATCCTAAGCACCTTTCTGTTAGTTCAAACAACTGTATTGCACGAGTTCGGCTGAATATTATAATTCATGCGGTGAAGATTTCCTAGAGATATTTATTAGACCACCAAATACAAAAACAGGCTTTCGTACTACAACTTAAGTGAAAAGCGTCTGATATTTCTTGTATCCATTATCAGAACTCTGTACTTCAACTGCACACTATCTCCGTTGAGAAACATTACTTGACGACCTCTATTGTAACTTTAATTTCTTGGAATACTGAAATAAATGTATGCATGTGTTATTTAATGTATTAAAGATGTAAAAAACAAAGAAAATAAACTACAGTAGGCCTACTTTAAAATATTTGAACACTCAGTAAATATTACGAGTAGCATTCTTCCTATTATTTATTTATTTACATTCTTGTCATGGGCATCGTGAATGATGCTATAGTCAAAGTATAACCGAACACTAACACAAACTACAAGTAAATAATAAACAAACAATATATACAATATAAAACATAACACGTCAGAATGCTATATCTATTACAGTTAGTTCAATAAAGGCATTATCGGAAAGCCAGTTATTTAAAACACTTTTAGATCTATTTAGTGAAACTTAATGAGATTCATATGGTAGTTTATTTAACATTCTTACGGCTAACGTATTTAACCAGTGACTTATTGACTTTCTCGCATATATGTAGTATAGAAAATGTATAGTTATCATGACAAAAATTGAAATCTAAAGAACACTGGAAACACATCTCGGTTTCGAGAAAAAAGTGTTTTTAGAATTACGTCTGCCTGAGCATGCTTGTTGCGGAAAAACGGTGCATTCTATTTTGATATATTTTTTTAATTATAGTCTTTATTGGACTCTATTTACCTCCCCCGGAATTTAGATTCAAATACAATATTAAGGGAAGTTTTTATGGAAGAAATCTAAAAAAAACAAATAGCTCATAAATTTAAATGAAAAAATACAATTTTGAAAACTCTAACTTCGAGTCATAATACTCGAAGTCATACTTCGTCATACTTCGAAGTCATACTTCGAGTCATAATCATAATACTATTTTCGATATTCTTTTGACAAAAATCACTTAGGAATAGTTTACTTGTGATCTTTTTTCTTCTTCTTTTCTCTTAGCTGTCTCAACTATGATAGAAGATGCTTAGAGAGTTCGCACAGTAAACTTGTAACCTTTCCGCTGCTACTGTTGTTGCTTCAACAATCAGAGATGTAAGATTAATAGAGTAATGATTGCTGTAAAATGTGAAGATTTTTATTTGAATTTTATATTTGTCATTAATGAAAACAAACTTTTCTATTGAAATTTTCCTTATCAATTGCAAGCTTAGGGCCCACTGGTGTTCTTACTTGTTGACTGCCTTATTACCAGTGCATAAATTCAGCTCTGAAATACATCTATAGACCTTATAAACCTTCTCATATTTTCCTTGCAAGGGAACCCGTCAGGGCAATTCCGTACACTGTAAAAACATATTTTATTCTCTAAGTTATTTACAGAACAGCCAAAGTGCCAACTGGCGCTAATTGCTGCGACGGCAGGTGTTTACACCACAAATGAAGACGACGACGACGACAGCTCTGAAAGGATTCAAATTAACATAATGCAACCTTTACTTCAGGTATGGGCCTCGTTTGGAAAGATGCGGGCTAAACTTTACGATATTTATGAAGTCGCGGGCCGTAGATAATAGGTAGTTGTGAAAAAAATAATCAAGATACGATTTTTTATATTTATAAAGTACTAGCATGTGCCCGCGGCTTCGCCCGCGATAATTATTTCAAAAATTAAAAAGTAATAGCATAATAGTTAAATCATTATATTTATTAACACCAAAATCACGTGAACTACATACCACGATTAGATAGCGTCGCCTGGTAAAAGCGACCTCATTTTCGAGTTCCTTGGCGAAGAAAACTGTAGGCCTATGGTGAGTTTCGTCCAAATCGAACAATGTTTGACCATATTTAGGCCTATATTGATTATCCCTCCCGTGTAGGTTGAAAGTTTCATATGTCTGCAGGCCTTGACATTCTGAACAAATGAATCGTCCAGGATGGACTTACAAAGTCAAGCGATCGCCCGCGATAATTATTTCAAAAATAACAAATTAAGAGCATGATAGTTAAATCATTATAATTATTAACTCCTAAATCACGTGAATTAGGCCTACATACCACGATTAGATAGCGTCGCATGGTAAAAGCAACCTCAGATTCGAGTTTCTTGGCCCACAAAACCCATGTATAGCGAGTTTCGTCCAAATCGAAAAATGTTTGACCATATTTAGGCCTATATTCATTATCCCTCTTCCGTGTAGTTTGAAAATTTCATATGTCTACGGGCCTTGACATTCTAAACAAATGGATCGTCCAGAATGGACTTACAAAATCAAGCGATCGCCCGCGATAATTATTTCGAAATTAAAAATTAAGAGCATAATAGTTAAATCATAATGTATTATCTCCTAAATCACATGAATTACATACCACGACTAGATAGCATCGCCTAGTAAAAGAGATCTCAGATTCGTGTTCATTGGCCCAGAAAACCCCTGTATAGTGAGTTTCGTCCAAATCGAACAATTTTTTACCATATTTAGGCCTATCATGATTATCCCTCTTCCGTCTATGTTGAAAATTTCAGATATCTGCGTGCCTTGACATTATAAACAAATGAATCGACCTACGTGGGTTTTATGACAAAAATAACCAAAGCCAACTGTAATTGATTTGACATTGAAATGCATTAGGCCTACCTGAAAACCGATGCTTCGAAAACGCAAAAAATACACGTTTTCTGCCCGTTTTTCACTCATAACTCACAAACGAAAGCGAAAATTAAAATTCCGTTTTCGAGGTGCATTTTCCGACCCTTCAGTCCACCTATGTTTAAAATTTCAGATCTCTGCGTTCTGTAGATTTCGCTGAGCATCGCGGACAGACAGACACTTCCTTTTATTAATATAGATGTTAAAGATGCATGAATGAGAACAATATCGAACTGATCAAGCATTTACTTACAATCAGCAGAAATTAATTAGAAGCTTAAGCTTGAACTTCAGAAACAAGATAATCAATGTTGGCATCAATCCCACTAATACACAAGCGCAGAGTATTTTCCAAATTTTCATCTGTAAGTCTGGTTCGATACTTTGATTTATTACTATTGCAGCATTTTTCTAGCGCTGACCGGTAGGAACACCCTCGTAGTTCAGGCTTTTGTTCCCCCCCTCTCACTCTCTTGTTGGCGAGAACCGAAAATATTTACTTTTTCGAGCGCGATTTTAAAATGTTCCGCGGGCCGGATCAAAAGTCGGGCCGGGCGTTGCCCATATATGCATAAACAGGTTGGGTTGAGTGTGAACGTTGAGTGAAAATTCAAAGGCAAATATGAGAAGTATGAATGTTAACCAAGGCAAAAAGATTCTGTGGTAAGCTCGCTCCAGACTTCAAATCAAAGAGTAACCAAGGCTCAATCAAATACGAGACATGAAAACAAGGCAAAAGAACAGTAGCAAATACACATTAACGTCACGAGACGCAAACAAAGACAAAAAGGAGATAATGCCGAAAGATAAAATCTAGAACCTGGGTTGTAGCCGTGAGCTGTGGCACTCCAGTAAAGTACGACCAATTTATACATTTATATATATATATATATATGCTTCTTATCATCTAGGATATCGTATTCAAATTTCAAATCATTTTGACGAAATAATTGACACAAGACTAATAGTAGTAGGCCTACTCCCGCCGGGTCGCGACCGACCCCTGGAGATCCTTTATGAGGTTTATCATGGCGGATTTGTTTCCGGGGTGCGCCAGTCCCTACCTAACATTTAAGCCTAGGGACAACACAAACACCCAGACCTGAACCCGGGAAAGGTATTTTTCACACTTCTGGCAAATCCCCAACCCGGCCGGGAATCGAACCTGGATCGCCGGAGTGGAAGGCAGCGACACAAGACTTAGGAGAACCTAAAAGATGATCACGCTTTCAGTCATAATTTAGCAATTATTGGAATGTACTACTATATTTAAGTCTATCACACGTATATACAAGAATTACAAATAGACCTACCTAAGGGTCATGCTTTTAAAGAATTTTATAATATGTTAGAAGGAGAAGAAGAAGAGGGCGTCCTGCGACTACATGGATCAACAATGTACAGATATCAATGGGAAGAGTTAGTGCAGTGGAAGAAGATACACAGGACAGAGAAAAATGGAGGCAGATTATTAACAAATGATGACAAGCTCAGAAAAGTGTATTGATTGTGTTGAAATTTGATATGTGGATACTTTGTTTTAATTTGTTTGTATTGTTTGGTTGGAAAACAGCCTCTGTATTGAGGGAAAACTCAGAATGTATGTATGTAATATGTTATTAAAGGATTAAGTATGAATAGCCTAAATTAATGGCAGGTTTTGAAAAATTTAATATTGTAGGTCTATTAACATCCTGATAAGATTGCCTTAGACATGGTATAGTTGGTTATTAGCCATAGAGTTAACTTAAGAAACCAACCTGAATATCTATATAAATGTTGCGTTTTATTTATGGATATTTTAGTTTCAAGAAATAGATGGTGTTGTTATAGTTGGTCTAATTATATAGGCCTATACACATATTAGAGGTACGCTCTTTCGGTACCTCGCTAGATCACTAGGCAAAAGGTCTTGCAGCATTTAAGTTCAATCCCTGTTGTTCGGCTTGATCGGACTCCTCTTCTCGCACAGAAGACACTGCTCTGGCATTTGTAGAAATAATACTATGCCTTCTCCTTGGCAATTTGTTTATTTGTTGAAAAACAGCCCTATGTTCTTTCCAAGAATATAATAAGATTCTCATGCAGGCTTTCAGCTCTCTCGATTCAGTAGTTTTAGCGTAAAGAGAAACATACAGCCTCACAGGAACCATTAGATTTATATTAGTACAGATAAATAATTAATTAAATGGTTCAAGGGAAACAAAGTCTTCCTATCATATGCAAGTAAATTTCAACTGCATCATTATTTCTGTATGTGAATGGTGTTTTTTGTTTATCGTACTCAGAAGAGTATCCCACGGATTTCCAAAAACTTACATCTGTTGACATTATTATATTTAAGATTCCAGAGAAAATATTTGGTAGTCTAGTACACTTCCCAGAAAGTTATACATTTTAACGATATACAGGTATCCTTAGGTAGATTCGTGTAGGAGTGTTCCTTCCTGCTTGAAAGTAAAAAAAATTATTAAAGAGCTCTATAAATGTAAATTTCCGCTAATAATCCGGCTTTGTTCATGAACACTATGCGGGCTTACTATTCACGGTTTATTTTGTAGCCTTACGACAGTCTATTTTCGTATGTCTGTATGAAATGTCTGAGCTTCCAGGATCATAAATTGATTAATTGGTCTTAATGTGTTACTCCCGAGACCGTATTATAAGAAACTGTATTACATTGTTTATTGTTTATTGTTTTGTTGCCTGTCATGAAACAGTGTTTGCGACAAGGTCAAAGAAGTAGCGTTCATTAACATTACATAAATTAAATTATGAAATTTGGTACATTGCAGTTAAAATATTCAGTTACGTTATATCAGTCAGCCAGTCACTGATAAGTACCTTATGTGAAATAAATGATGAATCTTGATAGACTTAACCTCAAAGTTAGACATGGTTACTGAAAGTTTACAAGTGGCATATGGAGCATGTGCTCATGCTGATCTCTTCTTAGCTCATATTTATGCATATTATCATTATATTATTATTATATTGTCATTAAGGGAATGAATTATGCTGTACTTTGTAACTTTGTTTTACAAAAAAGTTACAAAATACAGCATAATTCATTCCCTTAATTACTTTTCACTAATGTTATGAGTTCACGCGCGTGTGTGTGAAGTCGGTTAAGTTAACAGATTGGCAAAATTTATATACGTTTTGTTTCGTAACTAAAAATGCTTTTTCTTTGTATGCGGTTGCTTATGCCCATGTTACACGGATCGAAAAAACACGGCCAAATGTTCGGGCCGAGGTCGGCTGATTTTGAGCATGTTATATGAACCGAATTTGAGTCGCCGAAACTCAGCGACCGAAATGCGTGATTCATGTTACACGGGTACAATGTTCACTGAAAAAAACGCAAGCTGGAATTCTTTCGAGGGCAATAGTTATTACAAAGTGGATGAGATAGAAGTAGGTTGTGCTTTTGCAGTGCATTTATTTAATTGCCTTGAAGTGATATATCCTGAAAGGGAGAAAAAACGTTGAGGGATCCACCAATTGTTATCAAATCGTTTGACAACTGGACAGTTCCACATCATGTTCTGCGACCGCAGGAAATGCCCTGACAAGTTTTTCCAGTATTACCGAATTTTGGTTGGTTCTTTTGACGAACTGTTCACTTTAGTTCCTTGCAAAATAACAAAGCAGGATACGAATATGAGAAGAAGCATAGAAGGTGCTGAAAGACTTGTCGTTACTTTGAAGTAAGTCTCTCATTAATCATTTACCACTGTTACTGTTTTTACTGTTTTAACTACAACAATACCTCTGTCTGCACCTCTATTATTGTTCTTTGCACTTTCCTGGTTACAAAAATAACGAGGGTTGGAAGCAGGCCCGACGAGAGGGAGGGGCAGCCGGGGCTGCAGCCAGGTTTTATGTTTTTACTTTCTAAATTTACTCTAAAATAAAATTGGTTATAAGTCAAACAGCTTAAGTTATGTTTTATGTGTTTATTTTATCTGCATTGTCCTGTCGTATAGGCTAACAATGACACGGAATTAATCAGTTAATCTGAAACGGATTATTCTTGAAGAAAAATGTCTATTTTTGAAAAGTAGAAGCATAAATCCTTTTGAACTCAACAGTAGATCTCACTAACGTTCGACATTTAAAATTATAATTTTCAATAATTAAACGGGTACATACAGATGAAATTGTTCCTAAATAGAATATTTTAATGTATTTTTCCGTTTCGTGCCAGGCATAAGCTAATCGATTTTTCTTCCGAAATCAATAGGCTTCGTCCCGTGGGCGTTATAAATGGTATACCAAGTTTCATGAAAATCCGATAAAGCGTATGTGAGTTATTGCGCTTACAGACACACCGACAGACAGACAGTCAGACAGTCCTGTCTACCAGACAATCTCATAAAGTACCGGTACCATTCTGGCACTTAATAATTATGTAATATCATTACATATTCCTTTTGTTACATACATTATAAAGGGCGA
Source organism: Ectobius pallidus (assembly GCA_964059195.1). NCBI lineage: Eukaryota > Metazoa > Arthropoda > Insecta > Blattodea > Ectobiidae > Ectobius > Ectobius pallidus. Next base: position 112,471,587 of record CAXKWD010000004.1, on the reverse strand, counting down.
GTTGGGTAGTGAATTTAATATTTGACGGGGGCCCGGGAAAATTCTCCCCTGGGCCCCTTGCTTTCTTTCCACGGCCCTGGTTGGAAGTTTAATATTGGCAACACATCTATAAAATCCTCCGCGCGCATGCATTCGGTCGACATTCTGCCCGTATAATTTCACAGACGTTTTTTCTGCGTGCGTTCTTTCTGCAATTTTGCGATTCGCTAGGCGTAAAAACCGCCTACGCTAGTTTTTACACGTCTGAAGGTGAGGTTCATTCGTTCCGTATAATTTTTAACATTACCTACCCACTAACCCAATGGATACGATTTTCGGTCCCTCATAATAGGCCACGTTTTTTCGGTCCGTGTAACAATAATGAAGGTAGATATTTGCGTGTTTGGACATCTAATGAAATTCAAAAGCTTTGTGTGTAAAGAAGGTCAAGTCAGAGATCTTATAACTTGTCCAATTTTACACCCCTATAAAAATGTGACAAACAGTCAACTTATTATATTTACGTTAATGGTTTAATAAAATAGACGACGTATATGAGAGGTTATGGCAGGAAGAGGGTTAATAACATTTTGAATATTTTAATTTTTAAATACCTTAGAGTAATTGAGGAGCTTATTTCCAAAACGTCTCTTGTCCATCTAACAAAAATGTTGGGAAATTGCCAAAAACGTTGAAATGTTGTATACATTATGTTAACAAACGCCAATTTGAAGTATGTTTCTTTCTGGTATAAAAGCAGTTTTGAAGCAAAATTTCACCGTATTTAGATGCAAAGAGATGTGAAGAAAATGGAGGTTGTCATAACTTAGTTTCGGAAATTTGTGGACAAGAGACCTTTTGGAATTGAACTCCTCAATTGTAATAATTAATGTAAAGCACAAAATATGCATTGGTAAATAACACTATTGTTCGGCACTCAGTTGAGTCAATGATAACTGTCTCTTCTCACACCACATTGCGTGGTACCTGTCACACTTTTTTCCGCACCACGAACACTAACACGCATTTCCTGGTTGGTGGTATTTCCTAATTTTGCACACTTTGAAGTAATTGTGTAAATCAGGTTCACTTAATACTCTGTTAATGTAAAATTCACTAAGTCAAACAATTAAACGCATGCGCGAATATGTTAACATCTATCGTGAGCTCTGGATGAAAATTCCAAATGGAAAAACTAACTTGTAAAGTCCTTCCATATATATAGGCCTACCTTTATCATACTTAATGACCAAAATTTGTTAGTTTCTCTGTGGGATTTAATTTGGATTTGCATACATTCAAATAGTTTTTCTCAATTAGTGTTTTTCAGACTTAACAAACTTTAAGCCTACACATGTGCGTGTGAGTGTGAAAGATTTCATTACCGAAGATAATCTAGTTAACTTATTTTCCAGGAGAGGACAAAGGGACAGGTGGTAAGCCCATCCCCTCGAGTACCAGTCAAGGGAAACTAAGTTATAGATTATACACATGGATCAATTATTGTGTGGTTGAAACATATATTATTTTAAAAACGCTGAAGATGTTTTTATTGAAATTGGAAGCTATCTTGTTCATTTACTTTCAGAAGAACTGCATATAGGATGGTAACTGACATTAGAATGATACTACATTGACATTCATAGCACCACATTTAATTTGTTTTCCGATACTTCTACTTGAAAATGGGAGAGTAGGCCAATAAAATGCAGCTGCCTTATGCATATAGACAGAGTCACAGATAAAAGTAATGCTTACATTGTGAATGGGTACTTGCCCACACACAACGACTTTCAGGGTGGGCGACACTTGGGTGTGCGCTATGATCAAAATCAAGGATACTTGATGGATAATTTGTCAGCATGCGAACACTTTCTATAAATTCGAGGAGATTTCTTACATCGCGGAAAGGGATGGGCTGGTCAGGGACAGCGTGTTTGGATATCTTTAATTATTAATAGCTAACACCAAAACACACTAACATGCACGTCAACTACCACCATGAACTTTGTACTGTTTCACTTAATTTATTTCAAATCCACTTATTTTTGGATCGCATCAGTTCCACCCTATTTTTAGCTCACAGTAATTTTGAATTTCACTTGTTGGAATTTACCATGAAATCCGTAAGAGTTACAGTTCACGTTGATTAATCTTCGACTGATTTCCTGCTTCATATACAGTGATTTATGTATTAAAACCTGACCTAGAAGGTAACAAAGTAAAACGAAAACAAAACTACATTTAAATACGAGGGAGAATCAAATGAAATCCGCAATTAAGTTTTCTCCACTATTTTACTGCTGGAAGAATGTTTGCTTGTACATTATTTTTCTACTTAGTCTCCTCCAAGTTCAATGCACTTAATCCATCGGATAGGAAGTGCTTCGATACCGCGTGAGAAAAATTATTTTGGTTGACGCCGTAGCTACGTCTTCATCAGACTTGAACTACTAGCCCTCCAAGGTGATCCTTTAATGATCCAAAGATGTGGAAATCTGATGGTCCCAAATCTGGTGATTATGGCGGATGTCGTCGACGGTTTTCATGGTTGCACGAGGAGCACGAGGACAGGCATTATGATGTTGAAGCAAAACACCTGCACTCAGCAATCTCCTTCGCTTTGGCACTATCGGATTTCCACATCTTTGGCTCATTTATGCGAGCCCCTTGGAGGGCAGAAGTTCAAATCTGATGAAGACGTCCAATCGGCAGTGCACGAGTAGCTACAGCGTCAACAAAAATAATTTTTCTCCGTTGGCTTAAGTGCGTTGAACTAGGAAGGGACTAAGTAGAAAAATAATGTACAAGCAAACATTCTTCCTGCAGTAAAATAGTGGGAGGAAATTAATTGCGATTTTTATTTGATTCTCCCTCGTATAATGCCTGGAAATATAAAAGAAAAACAATATTCTCATTGACGTATTTTACCATAGCAAAATTACAAGAGGAAAAGAAGAACAAAACTTCTTTAGAAAAATAAATTCATTCTGTTTTTACTCTAAACCAATTAATTATTGAGAACAGTCTTGTAAAAATACAATACTCGTATAATACAGTAAATACGAAAAATGGTGTGTAAAATACCGTATTATTTCTATTGAATTCTATGGAATTCATTGAATGTTTTTTACTTTTTTTAACTGAAGGGGAATTTGCTTCAACTTTCACTATTTAGTTGGTTAGTTGATTACAAATGAAGTTCTCAGAAATAGGACAATCTTGATGTGGAAGGTTAGATCTAGGCCTACATTCTTCTACAGTCCTACAAGCTAGAAAAGAACTTGCGCGGATCGAAACTGTGATTGCTACAGCAAGCGTAGAATGGTTCCGCGCAGGTGCTTTTCTATCTTGTAAAACTATAGGCTATGCAGTTAGATATGCATGCATTTCGACAGCACCTGTGCCCATACAAGCATGTTGTGACATATGAACAATTCATCAGACTGATGATTGCATTATGAATGCCGAAATGCATATCTAACTGCATAGAAGAAGGGGAAAACCTATCACATCAAAATTTTACAGTAAAGTTGTGGAGAAAATTGATTTTTTTTTTTGCAAGTTTCTTTGTTAAATGAATAGGTATTGACGTAGAAACGAAATAAGTAAGAATTGAATGCATAATATCATAACACAATGGATGATGCAATTCGTTTATTTCCCATGGTAACAAAAAAACTGTATTTAATTTATTGTTGTTGAGTGCAGCATACCTATAATGTAATAAACATACTAAACCAATCTTAACACATAGGTCTATTTGAGAAGATTCTGCAATATATTTTGCTCCGTTTATTTAATTAGGTGGCCACTTTACAAGCCGTGAAAGCTCTCATGGTTTCAGGAGATTCAGTCTCCCAGATTTTAGGTATTCGGCACATGAAAGTGGTAACGTTGTCAGCCTGGCGCACCGTCCGCCTTTAACCCCAGAATTGCTCCTAGTACCTATTTCTGTCACGCCAATAAATTATCCCAGTAAATAAGAAAATATAATAAAGTAATTTAAACAAAATTAATTATTTATTTGACATCCACTTATTATAATTAAAGAATAATATACAGTTCCAATATAACGCAAGAGGCAATAAAATTATTCCTTCCGATTTAACCCTGTTCGAATGCAACGTGAAGTTATGGGGGAACAGAACCAATCAAGTAAACAGCTGAGCAATATATCTCAGAATTAGTCACCTCGGCTGCTCCAGCCTTATAAGGAGTACCCTACTGAGAAAACTACACGGATGCTCGTAAATTATGAGTTGAGCAAAATGTCGAGGTGACATATTCACATAAATTACAATATATTCGTACCTGATATAAAATTTACGATATTGTCACCAGTTACGTTATATTTCTCTCTTCACCTTTATCGTCATTAACCTTATTATCAAACAAATTACGATCTTTTCTCGACATCTACGAATCCAGGAGAAATACCGGCTCTTCCGATCACTATAAACTAAAGGATAGTATAACTGTTGCCTCTGTCGGATCGACTGCAGAGTTTAAGAGATTACAAACCGAGTCATCGATTCTAATTCGCGGACTATATAATTAATTATAATAAATGAAATTGAAATGTAAAGTTCATCTTGTGTCTCGTTGGCAAAAATTGAAATTAATTTCATCTAATTTTGGGGATAAGTGCCAACCAGTATGGTATACAATGTATAGCTACAGATGAAATAAATTATTATTATTATTATTATTATTATTATTATTATGTTCTAAGATTAAATGGTGAATGGGGAAAAATGTATGTCCGTACATACGCGCGATAACTTGAATTTGCTTCATCAGATTTTCATGAAATGTATTATATACACTTATAACGTACATAGGACGAACGCTATTGATTTTGGACTAAATCGGTTGACCGGTACTGTAGTAACGACAAAGTAACGATCAAATGCTTTTTAAATAGCAAATCATCACTACACCACAGCCGCAAAACTAACCCATACACTGATGGTTGTTTGCCCACTTTCAGATGAGTCAGAAACTATAAAATTGTAATAATTATAGCTTATAGCCTGTAACCGACGCAAATATTCCAAAAAGTTCCTATTTTTATTTGTTTATCCCCGAAAAAACATTCTAAATAACGGACGCAATTTTAAGGCTTGTGCAGACCTTCTTTGGAGGCTTATAATAGGTAATCGGTAAGTTGTATCAGAAAACCGATTGCACCAGCAGCGACGGATTTTTATAAATCTAAAAGTTTGGTCCTGTGACTTTTTGTCTTACTTCCATCGGTTATACCTTAGAGTTTGATTTCTTTATTTTAAGTAAATTTTTAATATTTTCCTCGCATTACGTAATTTCTGACACACTTACAGAACAGATAGAATCACATACTTTAACAGGAATATTGGCACATCCAACTACCATAAGCGTGCAAAATTTGAAGTTTCTAACTGCCCTATAAGTAAAGAAAAACTGGCTAGATAACCGTTACGTCAATCGCATCTACGACAGTCTAGAATGATCATCCACGCATTAACATTGATGTTACCCACTTCCACATGAGGTAAAAACTTGAAATGTGGAAAACTTACAGTTTTAGCTTACAACTGATGGGAAAATTCCAAAAAGTTCTAACGTTTTATTTCTTGCCTTCCAAAAGATAAAAAAAACTTTGTCTGCCTATATGTACGCCTTCAGATTTTTGACAAAAATAAAAAAATATTTTTTGCATGAGTAATTTTTTGTGAATTTGTTCTGTTAACGTTCTAGTTGTCCCATTTACTCCTTCACGTAAGCTGATCAAACTTTCTCGAAAAACCGTCGTCTAAAATTCAATAGATCTATCAATCCCATCTGGCACTTTCTTTTATCAATTTACCTGATTTATTTATGTACCGGTACTTTACCGGTAATTAGTTCTTTGCAAGTTTTCCATACAGAAAACCCTACGAATTTGTAAAGAAGTAGACATAATGACGTATAATTAATCAAAGTTTCCTAAAATTTTCCCACGTTACTCCATCCATTTTGGAAAGGTGTTATCATTTCTAACACGTTTATATTTGAACTGCATACTGCAGAAAGGCAACATGTCCATTTCCTAATTTTGCAGTACAGACGAACTAGTTCTCTATCTGCAGCAAACGGAAAATTGAAGGCGTTGCCAGGCCTTTACCATCGGGCGGACAAGTTTGTTAAGTGCCAGATGGGTAGGCCTACTTTTTAAGATAGTATGGTGGACGGGAAAAATGTCTGTCTGTCTGTCCGTCCGTCCGTCCGTCCGTGTGTTTGTACGCATGATAACTCGAATACGCTTTATCAGATTTTCATGAAACTTTATATACGCACTTACAACGTCCGTGGGACAAAGCCTATTGATTTTGGACCAAATCGGTTTACCAGTACCGAAGTAATTCCAAAATGGTGGCCTAATTTCTGAAAATATTACACTGAATTCATCAAATGCAATTCACTTCTCATGAGAACAATATTGTTTGCAGTATTCACCTAGGCCTTTGGAAGTTGCAATACACTGGGATTTGACAAATAATTGGACATGCTAGCGATAGGGATTATCCCACTTATTCCTTCACATATGCTTATGAGACTTTCTCAAGAAGCCGTGGACTAAAATTCAATGGTTCATTAAATATGGCCTTTTAACTCCATCTGGCACTTTGTTACATCAATTTACCTGTTTTTATTTTCTATGGTAAACGATCCATTGACCCATTCAAAACCATATTCGTAAAGAGATAGAAAATGTGTATATGCTGGAATGATTACCTTTCTGCAATAAGCGGTTAACTTGGAAATTTCATCAATTTGTTTTCATGAATAGAATTTCTGGTGCACTATCACGCGTTCTTTTGTATTAGTTTTTGTACTAGTTATTCCTGTTAGATTTTTTATATAGAATTTTTACTTACAATTCTCGGAAACCCCTTCTTGTTACTTATAAAAGTGTCATTGAATGAGTAAAGGTTCCTGTACAGTTTAAATTTCGTATCTATTACTATTTCTTGTGTACTATATATGTTATTGAATGCTTATCATCAACAAGTCATCCCCACCATCGTCATAATATACTGTTTCGGAATGTTTGTCATTATTCTTACATCAGGATTTTCAGATTGTCGTCCTTCGGAGTGAAAGTAAACCCGTTCATTAAAATACCTAGGTATATTATTATCAGGTAAGCGCGGCAATGAACATTCGGGTTCCATAAAATAGATAATATTCCTTTAGCGTGCTTAGGAATTGTCTATTGCCATAGAGTAAGTAAGTAAGTAAGGTACGTTATTACTGTCAGTTTCCTGATCAACGTTGCTTTCATGAATGTTTTTCCTATTCGTTATGCCAGTGTTTCTCAACCTTTCAGTATTCGCGGCCCAGTTTTCAATCATAATTTTCATCGCCCCCCCCCCACTTACAATAAAATGTAAACAACAATAATGCATTCTGAGTATTTTGGAGGCCCCTGAAATCGAGAATCTTTTCCGCACTTTGTAAAGACATGGGTTCGGTGCATTCACAGTTACTATTTTATTGCGAGGCAAGATGGTTATCACGTGGGAAATTTTTATAACGTGTTTATAATTTAAGAGAAGAAATCGCCATTTTTCTAGAAGAAGAAAACAGACCGGAAGCCGAGAATTTTCGCGATGGTTTATTTGTGATGAAATTAAGCTACTTGGTCGACATATTCGAGAAATTAAATATCTTGAACCTTCAACTCCAAGGAGCAAATACACATATGTTGGATACGAGTGATAAAGTTTATGCTTTTTGCAGAAAATCGGATTTGTGGAGCAGAAATTTAAAGCAAAAAACCTAACAATGTTTGCAAATGTGGATGATTGTATTAAAACTTACAAGGCTGAAGAAGAACATGTAAAAGTTGTTTTTGTAACCATTGAAAATCATTTAGCCACGCTAGAAAATAATTTTAAAAAGTATTTTCTTGCAGACGATAACTTGATAGAAAATTGCGAGTGGGTGAGGGATCCATTTCATAAGACTCCCGAAGGACTTTCAATTGACGAAGAAGAAAAATTCATAGACTTCACGACAAGTGGCGAAACCAAAAAACAATTTAGTGATAAATCACTATTTGAATTTTGGGCAGCAGTAGATGATGATTTTTCTGCACTAAAAACCAACGCATTTCGCAATCTATTGCCATTTTCAACATCCTTCCTTTGCGAAACTGGATCTTCTGCTTTGGCTTCGTTAAAGACAAAATATAGATCTCGGCTAAATGTAGAAACAGAACTGAGAGTGGATATTTCTAATATTGAGCCTTCCTTCGAAAAACTTTGCTCTGCAAGACAGGCCCAAGGAAGTCATTAATAATTATTTAATTTGTTTTTAATTTAGTATGTTTTGATAAAGTGAGTTTTTATTTAGTAAGTTGTTTTACTCGTTTTTAATATCTCGAAATGTATTTTGTTTTCTATGTGTATGTTTTTCTGTCAGTTAATAATTTTTTTAAATAATATTTTCTCTTGGATAAATCCTCTAGTCTGCTCGCGCCCCACAGGTTGAGAATCGCTGCGTTATGCTATGTACACTGATGGACTTATGAAGTCTTTGTAGCAGAGCTGAGGAAGTCTCAGCGGCTTTCAGACGTAATCCGCATCCTTACCCTATATTAGCATTTTGTTTCATTAGACCATTACTTGTTTAAACTTCACTCTTTTCTTTTACTGAGTATTCAACAGAATCATACTGTTGCAAACCATAAATAGTAAAACTGAAAATAAAAGAAATAGATTGTCTGTCAAGAGCTTTTAAATTACTTTCACAATTTGTGCAGATGACTGTGATTGCAGAATGAGTGGGACAGAAATATTTACAAGTGCAGCAACCTGTAGACATTTTTTGTTTTTAAGTTTTTTCTTTTGAAGTTTCTAGTCTTCAGACAGAGATGAGGTCTTCCATACAGTGGTACTGCAGAACGTTTTTTTCCTACAACATTTTCTATTGTAGAGGGAATAGGGTTTTGCAAGCCTATTCTATTCTTGCTCTATTTTGCACAATTTTCTTTCCAACTCTAGAAAATACACCTTCTTACATTATCCTTCTTCATATTCCAGTCGGTTTTTCTCTAGAATTGTTCCACCATTGAGACATGCTAGTTGTGATGCCCATGTCTACACGGAGGGCAATTTTGTCTGCTGGAGGAAAATATAAATAAAGTATTACTAAATAATTATTCAAAACACTCACCGGTATATTGGAGAGGAGAAGATATATATAATATTCGCCTTTGGATAAGCCCATTGCATCACGGTCCATCATCATCAAAGTATATGTAGAATTCTGAAACGTACAAACATTGTCATTTATATCAAATACAATAGAGAATATGATTCTACTAGTATCTAGGTAGCTATACGGTCTACTTTATTTAGCATAAGCGTATCAAACTCATTCATATTCGTAGATCCTACGCAACAGGAAATCATTAGTATTTAATTGTGCTGCCCGCTGTTGTACAACGACTTATACGAAAACTATCAACTATCAATACTAATTAACATTAAAATAAAAATAAAAATGGATAACAGATTCGCATCCTTTTACAAGAAAAGAAGTGATTTATTAGTTTATTTTATACAATTATTAGAGGTCATTCCATAGCACAATAGTATACAGGATAATAATTTCGTTTTATATGGGAAACTTTATAAAAGTGTGTTTGAAGTTTCACACTTGCAACTAGATATAGGCTATAGATATTCCTAATTGATCTATGGTGTCTGTGTGTTTTACTAGAAATTAACAAGACATAAGTTATATCTGTAACATCACGTCAGGTTCAGTGTTGTTTTAGTAACTGTTGTCGCTGGGAGAAGTCAACGAGGAAGTTGAGAGTAGTAGCCTGTGGTAGTCATCACTTAATTGCTAATTAATTTCACATATTACTCCGACTTTATGTATGTATAAAAAAACCTTATTTTATATTTTATTAATAAATGTAACTGATATCAATACATGTAAACAAAAATGGTATTCAGTATTACACTCTGCCCAGTCCCACTAGAGGTACTAGTACATTGTTGTAAAAAACATCTTAGAATACTTATAACACGTACTAGTTTGAAAATTAATAACTTCACAATGAAGTTTATCAATGAACACTGTAGGAACATTGTAGGAATTTTCGCCATATTCAAGGCCATTCTCAAATGCTACAATATAAATAAAAATGTGTTGTGCAGAAAGATTAAGAAATTAATAACCAAACACTCATGACATAAAACAATGCAGTGTTTCCAAACTATAGGCTAATTCACTGGGAAATATATTGAATTACGTTATATTGTGTTATACAAGTTACTGTGTTAATAAGAAAAATTACATATTAAGTATTTGCCCCAACCATTAAACCTATTACTTCTATTTTATACAATTTATTCTTTCTTGTAGCAGGCAAGTAGGCTCAGGGATATTTTTTCGGTTTTTCTTTCTTTTCGATTGTTGTTTGTAAGTCTCTACTTCATTTCTAAGTACTTTCATTGTTTTAAATATTCAGGAAAATTATGATTTATAATAAACCATAACACATAACCTTCTATTAGGCCTATTAACTAACATGCGATTCCAAACTGAAGATGTGATCTTTCTAATGTTTTCCAATTTATTTTTAAACTTCAGTTAGACAATTTCAGTTGAATTCCAAATCAGTTTCTTACCTCATCAGCTTGGAAGTAAGTCACGACTGGCGGCGTATCGAATTCATGTTTGTCTACTTTAATGCCGCAGTTTAAGTCGTCCACAATAGCTCGTCCGGATGCAGGCATCATCGTCAGAAAGGCTGACATGTTGCAGGAATATGTGGATACCAAAGCTTTATTTGTGCATAACGTGTTTGGGTCTGCTGAGGATGTGACCGCCACATGCAATACCAGTAGATTCACCAGAGCGAGGAAAAACATTGCTGAAATCAGTTTGACAGACCATTCAAGTCATGTGTTAAATACATTGTAATATCGTTAGAAAAGAGCTTAAAATCATACGATGCCATAGCAGTAATGATAAACAATACCTCCAACCATTTCACATTCCGAAAGAAGTTATGTCTGAACATCGCTGAATTTATCATAATTCCATACATACTGACTCATGTAAATATAATATTACTTTAGGTAGGACTTACTCTTACTCTTTATGTAGTAACTTACTATGTTACTTACTCTTCATACAAAAAAAGTGTAGCATTCTTCATACGAAACTAAAACTTACGAATGAAGTCATCCATAGATAACTTGTCCTTCAAATACAAGAGCAAATGAGAAATGTTCAGACTCCACTGCATCTTCTAATATAGAAATAAATCTATGTCGATGTTGAAATCTGTACAATGAATGTTTATATACAACACTATAATTATATGACACTCTCCGGCCGCTGATTAGTAGGAACGGTTCTTAGGCTTATAGCCTATGACCACGTCTTATAATCCGAGAAACCATTATTAATAATGTTTGTTTATTAAAAAGAGCCAGTATGGTACTTTATAAGATTGTGTGTGGGGACGAAAAATGTCTGTCCGTCTGTCCATCCGTCCGTCCGTGTGTCTGTAGGTGCCATAACTCAAATACGCTTTTTCGGATTTTCATGACACTTGGAAAACACATTTAATATGTCCATGGGAAGAACCCTATTGATATTGAACCAAATCGGTTCACCGGTACCGGAGTAATGCCCAATTTAGCGCCTATTTTAATAGATTATGGCGCCTTTCTATTTATTTTAATAGATTATGGCGCCTTTCTATTTATAACTCGAATACGCTGTATCGGATTTCCATGAAACTTGGTATACGCATTTATGACGTCCATGAGAAGTACCCTATTGAATTTGAACCTAATCTTTAGACCGGTACTGGAGTAAAACCTAATTTAGTGTATATTTTAAAGGCGCAATGACTCAAATACGCTTTATCGGATTTTTATGAATCTTCGTATACGCATTTATAATGTCCATAGGAAGACTTCTTTTGATATTCGACTAAATCGGTTGGCCAGTACCGGAATAATGCTCAATTTAGTGCCTTTTTATGTTAATATATAAGAAGTCGCGATAACTCAAATATGCTTTATTGGATTTTCCTGAAACTTTGTATACCCATTTATAATGTACATGGGAAGATGTCTATTGATATTGGACCAAATCGGTAGACCGGTACCGGAGTAAAACCCAATTTAGTGTATTTTAAAGACGCGATAACTCAAATACGCTTTACCGGATTTTTATGAAACTTGATATACACATTTATAATGTCCATGGGAAGACGTCTATTGATATTGGATAAAATCTGTTGACCTCTTTCGGAGTAACACTCAATTTAGTGCTTATTTTATGGTAATATATGTATTCGAAAGAAATTATGAAAGTCAAATCAGTTATCATGACAACATAGTCAATTGTTTTACTGTGATCTTATAAGGCTTTGGCAATTAAAATACAGTTAGCTATGACAAATAAAACTATTGCTTTATATGCGCTTGTCTAACTAGACCGTTAAACTGACCCAGGTGGCTGAGATGGTAACGTCTTGGCCTCACATTCTGGAGTTCCATTCCCGAAACCGGACAATTTGACTTTTTTTTTGTATTCTGCATATCATAATTGCAATCATAACACTGATTAAACAAAAACATACTGGCACTTTGTTACATCAGTTTACCTGATTTTATTTCAACTCAAGTTCTACTAGTCACACCATGAAGTGTATTTACATAGTTTAATCTAGCAGACATCTAGCCCTAGTTTCGTTTTCTATTATCTTTTTTATATGTTCTCCTTTGTTTCACTATCATTCTTTACTATTCTACAGTATTTCTATTATTCTTAATTTGTATTATGTTTCTTTCAAGTTATGATACATATTATGTAAGAAGTAAGTTGGTTACCGACGTAACGGTAAAGCTTAGAAGGTTCTGCAACATTATTTTAAATTTAAAAAATGAGCATGTTATAACTCTTGTTTAATGAGACAAGGAACTTCTCCAATTGTATCTTATTACCTAACTTGTACCGTCAAGTTAGGGCCAGACACGAAATATTTGATGCTGCAAACCTTCCTTTGCGCTACGTTTTGACTACAAGTATTTAAATTATTTAAATTTTCAACACTTTGCTGTGAATAAAATATAAAATTTCTAAAAGCAAAATATTTACCAGAATAGCTTCAATTTTCTGAGTACAAGAAATCGAACTGTTATGTGTCGATTTACTGCACAACTGGTCTTGGAAGAATAATAGAAAAAAGTTTCATGGACTGAAATATTCATCCAAATACAATTTTATTTTCTACAAATCTGAATTACTGAATAGTGCTTTTTAAAAAGTCCATTTATTCAGGTGACATTTAAACGTTTCTCTCTTAGATCCGAATATATTTCTAAGCACCCTGTTTTCTAACACTATCAGATTATGTTCTTCTCGAAGAGTAAGGAACCATGTCTCACATCCATATAATACAATAAGCAGGATAATTGTTTTATAAATTTTTATTTTTAGATTTCTGGACGGAAGACGAGAAAATGTAAGTTTCTGAACTGCTTAAAAAACAAGCATTTCCTGATTTCAGTCGACACTTAATATTATTTGGATCTGTAATTATTGCTCCCAGATTTCTTTTAAATGTCTCCACTTGTACGATTGCTTTATCTGCTATTATAATATATTATAGCACAATATTATGAAGTTTAATTACGAAACACTTTGTTTTAGGCTGTACTATACTAGGATGTAAACCTAAAAAATTAAATTCATAAAATGAATTCTTGGGATTCAATAGGATTAAGTACAAACAGAAAATGTCATTAACTAATAACACTATTGTTTTGCGAGTAGTTCTGGACTTCTGTGTAGTAATTCCGGAAAGCGTGGAGTCACGCTAAACCTATCACTTTGCATTGGCGCCCAATTGTGAAGTGTGCAAAGAAATTCCTGTTTTTCGCTCAAATTAGTGAAATTGTTTATAAAATAGATAGTACTGCACTAAGCGAATTAATTTTACCATTTACATACAAACCTGAGATGATATATTACTGTCGACAGATCGGTTAGCTTGCACTTGTATGGTTAACAGTTAAGCTGACTGGATATGATGAGCACAGGAAACCGACTGGTGCCCTATTTATATTTGGAATGCCTGCTCAAATTGATTGAAACTAACCGAGTCTCGATTATATAACTTCGTGGTATCAAAAGTTTCGTTAAAAATGGTTCTAAGGGTCGCAAGCTGATAAATTAAAATCCGGTAACAATATTTAATTTTATGATATAGGCGTATACAATCAGACAGTAAGATCTATAACATTTTTTAGCATAATTAGATATAATATGATATATCTACTTCAGTAAAGTTACTTATCAGCGATCATTACTACATTTATCAATTACGTTTAGCCCTGAAAATTGCGCTTAATTCATAGTATCAAAGAATGATCCTCGTGATAGCGAACTAGAGAATTACTGGGAAGATACACGTCTTGCTCAAAGGCTTTTGCTTTCAGTTGATTTTCTTGAATAAAATTGCCACGGTTTGAAGTCCTCCCGAGAAGCCAGGCAAAAGATTCTTTCATCCCAAACAGCATATCGTCACCTTAGGGTTCGGTCACGACCTTTTTAATTCAGAGATCAGCATGCAACCATCTGAGTCATTTAGACCATTGAAATGCAATAATGTAGAGTCAAGCAAATATCTTAAAGAAAACATTACGTAATGTTAATGGGGATAAGAAAATTTAAATATCTCTCATTGTAGGTATTACAATAGTTGTTAATTTCTTAATTATTAATTAAATTGTAGGTTTAAAAGTTGTCGATGTTCGATTGATTCATTCAAAAGTTCACTTTCGTAACAATATCTCATAATTTTTTATTACGTTTGATAACTTAGTTTGGCAATAACGGGAAATCAAATTTATTTTTATAAATACCCCATCTCTACCCTTTTTATTTTATGTTGTTTTTTGTACTAGACAAAGAAAATTTGGATCCAGGCACATATAAATGGATAAATTCATGTCTACTTTACAAAATTCTAGATCGTGATTTGTCATAGGGAACAACAAATTAATAATTAATAAAAAGTTATAAATTCTTACCTTGCATAAACCGGTTTTATTTTCAGAAAACTGTCCCTTTTCCTTTTCTAAGTCCATTATCATTTTCGTAAATTCCTTTTCTTCATTACTACTTCCTTTTATTAGTTTTTTTTTCATTTTTCATGTTTATTTTATTTTAACCCATACAGTTTACTTTTTGCTTAAAATGTGGGTGTTCTCGTATAAATTCTTTAGTTTAATTTGACGTAGGCCATCTTGGATTATTGTCCATTATTTTTATTTTGAATGTATTGTTATTTTAATTATGTATTATTTTATTATTATATAGGTGTTTTATCGCAATAATACCTTCTAAGAACTATTTAAATAATAGAATTGATAAGTGACAAATCAAACATTCTTAACCAATAAACAGCAGAATATCAGAATATTTTGAATGAATAATTCTTTGCTCTAAGTAATTTTGAAGCTTTATAAAATAGTTTAGATAAAACGCTGTTATAAATATTTCCAATGGGATTTATTCGTTTTCCAATAAAACATTTCTGTTCATTCTGATGCTACATCTGGGAGAAATTTTACTAGTTACGGTCTTTGTATGGTAAAGTTATTAAATTATGAAGTGAGGAAAAAGTCTTTCGTGAAATACAATGCAAGTATTGGTAAGTTAACTATCATTCTGCATCATAAAACTGCATTTGTAGAATAATGGTTATATTATGGAAAATTATTTTGTTTTATAATCTACTCCTGCAACATTCATTAGGTCTATATTACTTAGTCTGATTAGCCGGCGCGGTGGTTCATGCTGTAGCGCGTGAGCCTGGCATGTTTGCGGTCCTGAGTTCAAATCTCGGGGCCGGCGGGTGTGTCATTCGTGGTGGACGAAGCCGTGTTTTGGGGGGTTTTTCTCGGGGTTCTCCCGTTTCCCCCTTTCATTCCACCTACACTCTCCACTTCATCTCACATTTCCCCCTTTTCATCCTCATCCCGTTTCCGCAGACCCGTTCTCCCCGCTGCTTGTGGTCAAGAGGTTGTTGGCGGTGTGTGTCACGAACCTGTCGGGGCTCCCGGTTGGAGGTACCGCAGGGGGTGGCGCCCACGTGGCATGGTACTAGGCTTAAGTTGGATGTAGGGGAGTTCCGTGGGGGCCCACGGGGGGCTTTGCGGTCCGGGGCGGCCTGTGGGCACGCAACTCATCCCATCCTGGAGGCAGGTACAATAAGTCGGCAACGGCTGCGGTGCTTAGGGGCGTTCCGACCCCGCCTCGCCGCCTTAAGGGGCACAGAATAGAATAGAATAGAATAGAATAGTCTGATTACGGTGCCTACCTAAATAAAAATATGTACCGATATGTATAATTAACTTGGTTTATTTATATTTTCAAAACCTTCAAGTTGTTTAAAAAACCTGCATGAAAGTATTATTTCCAACTGGCATTTTGAACAATCGTTTGTACAACGCCGTATTGCTGTATGTCGTTGTAGCATGAACTGTTACACGGTGATTATTTCAATTTGGCGGAAGTAATAGTTTGCTATAATGGTAATAGTATCTAACGATCCACACCTTTGTCTTGCATCCTGCATTATCAGTAATGGGCTGAAAATAATCTGTAATATGAATGCTGAGCTGCTTGAGTAATATTTTGTTTTGTTGCCCAATGATATAAAAACTATAAAAAGTCCATCACAGATGGATTTTGTGTTGTCCGTGCTGTGTTCATATTGAGTGTTATCGATACAGTATCTTTTGATTCTGATTTGTGTCGCTATAAATGTTCCCAGTGCGTACCAATATTTTTATTTTAGTCAGGCGTGAGTAGTCTGATAACAATCCGATCAGGCATTGCCATTACAATTTTGATTACCTGCGCAGGAAGTTTGAATATCTTTTGTTGATCTGGCATTTCGAAATGAGACTCAGTTGAACAAAATTCCCTGAGTTTTATATGTATAGTTCATTCACTGGTATTTGGACTTTTCGGTTTGGTGAAACTTCATTCTCATATATGTTCAAGCTGTTCTTTTCAAACTGTCGCATTCCAGCCACAAATACAAGTTTCGAACTGATCGGCCCGTGAATACAGCAAGTTCCTTTGACACTTCAGAACCGATTTTCTGTGTAAGCTTTTGTGTGAAGACAATGTTTCGCTATACCAGAAGGTCCAAATGCCAGTGAACAAATGGTTCATGGTCTTAGAGATTTAAGTGCAAATATGTGAGATAAAAATATATTCAATACATCAAACGATTTTCTTTTTAAGCTTTAAAGATTTCCATACATGTGACACTTATCTTACTACCGATACCTGTTGTTTTATGAGAAATTCTTACTTTAAACAATTCAAACACCTACTCCTTATCCAACGACACGACATGTGATATGCAAGGCGCGTTTCAATGCTGCATTTCTTGTCATTTCGAAACTACCCATGTTCGTTCCCAGGGTTAACATTCTGCTTAGCAAAACAGCATGCAAACTACATTAACAGATCTAAAAGAATCCCCTATTTGTTGTTCATTTAAAAACTTGGAAATGGAAACAGTATGCAGTTCATTTGGTTCATACATTCCTCCCAATTACGAACAAGAAATTAATTTGCACTTAACGCTAACACTCAGTAACTAGTTCTTAAATTCATGAGTTTTGCAGGTAACTTCAGGAAATTAGGTCATGTAATTGCCATTTTTTGCTTTAAGCAGGTGTAATAAGTGGTTTTCTTTCATCTCTCTGGGAATGCCCAATTATATCAAAATTAAAACTAATAACAATAGTGATACATCAAATGATGCAAATCTGTTTTTAGGTTGGATTGAGTTTGTGTTCAATTATTTAACAAGATTTAACTCCAACATTATAATATGCGAGGACTTTAATGCGGAGCTCGACTTCAACACTATCACTCTAAAAGTTTTTATTTTTTATTTTTTAAGCCAAATGAATTACAAGTGCACCGATGAATTTCCAACTAGAAATGATTCATGTTTAGACAAATGTTTTAATAAATTCTAATAATATAAAATGTGAGGTAAAGTAACTCAATATATTTCAGCACGGCACCCGAGCACGAGCAGTCGGCACCCGAGCACGAGCAGTCTTGCTCATTCGGGTGTATTACTAAATGTAATACCTCTTGTAATATCTCTTGTAATAAATAAATAAATAAATAAATAAATAAATAAATATTCTTAAATTTATTAATTATAAATTTGAAGGTAGTGTATTCAAAGTAGTGTAATGTAGTGTATTAAGGTAATTTTAACAGAATATTTTACTCTAAGGGATGTGAGAATAGAAGAAATATGAAAAGTTGTAAACAATTTTAAATGGTCAGACACCAAGGATATATATGAAATGTCAAATAATTTTATCAAAGAAACAATTGAATATTTTTTACAACCTTTGACGTTATGCATTAATCTTTGTCTAAGAGAGAGTACATTTCCAAAATGTCTGTCTAAGGTTACTCCAATAAGATAAAAAAGGAGATACGTAATTACAGAGAAAATTATAGGCTAATATCAATAACACCTATATTTGCAAAAAAATATGGAAAGTTTGTTCAACAGCCACTTCAATTTAAATGTCTTTCAATTTTCAATTTTATTGCTACAAATTACAATATAAAATATATACAAATGTGATTCCAAACGCCACGCGAAGAAGCTAAGTGAAGCAAAGAATGATTCTTTTCAGAAACCTAATCTTTTTTCCACAGTTCAATTTTTTAAGAAGTAAAAGGTCTATTGTTGACTCATTAGTGGAAAAAATTCATGTAGTTTTTTAAAATAATGCTTATCCTTATTGTTTGATTTGAGCAAGGTATTTGACTGTGTCAAACGTGATATTTCATTTATTTTTAATTATATAATATATATGGTATTATAAGGAGAAGAGCTGAAAATGTTTAAGTTCTGCCTTGAAATCAAGAACAGCTAGTTAAAATAAAGGACAATTGTTCGCAAGTAGCTAAGATAAACATTGGAGTGTTGCAGAATTCTTTGTTAGGTCCTCTATTGTTCCTAATTAGATAAATTATGGAAATTTGGAATCCTGCACATACTGTAGTGTATGCAGTTGATATAACATATACACATGTGCATCAAAATTATGAGGAAATAAGGAATTTAGTTAGTACACAAAAAACAGAATATAACTTTATGGTTTAAAAGTAATGGTTTTTATCTAAATGATAATAAGACACGAAATATATTATATACACTTAGAAAATCTAATATAACAGATGATGAAATAAGTGATAATGTGAAACTCTTAGCTTTGCTTATGTATAAACAATTGACATGGAAATGTCACATCGAAGTAGCAGGCAAACAGTTATCTAGAACCATGTTTTTCTTACAGTCTCTCAAGGATGTGGTTCCCAAAGAGTGCTTAAGATCTGTCTACTTTGCATATTTTGAAAGTAGCCTACTATAATTAGATATGGGCCGATTCTCTGGGAAATGGAACAGATATACATGAGGAATTCTTGATTCAAAGGAAAATGTTAAGGATGTAGACAGTTGCAAAGAAAACAGATCACTCTTTATTTCATTTCAAGTTCTAACAGTTGTAAATTGAAAATGAAGCATTTAGGAAGTTCTTGGAGAAGTATTGCAATCGATCAGTTCCTTCCGAATCAACAATAAGGAAAAATTACGTGCAGCAATCTTACGATGACGCAATGAGTAAGATACGGGAGGATATAGGGGAATCGTATGTTTGGATCTCAGTCGACGAAACCACCGATTTTCGTAGTCGATACGTAGCAAACCTGATTGTTGGAAAATTAGACCCAAATTCATCCTCTAGGGCATATCTCATCTGCACGAGGCCACTTGAGAAAACTAACAAACAAACTGTAGCGAACTTCGTGAACAATGGTCTGAAAGTGTTGTATCCAAATAGCATAGACGAAAACAGGGTAGGCCTACTTCTTGCATACACAGATGCGGCAGCGTACATGGTAGCAGCTATGCAGCTCCTGAAAGTTTTTTATCCTGCACTAGTACACGTGACTTGCCTTGCGCATGGTATCAACCGCATAGCAGAGGAAGTCAGGTCACAATTTCCAATGGTCAACAAATTGATTTCCACCATAAAGAAGGTATTTCTAAAAGCTCCAACTAGAGTTCAGGCCTTCCAGGAACAGTTACCTGATGTCCCTTTACCCCCTGAACCTGTACTTACTCGTTGGGGTACGTGGCTGAAAGCTGCTGAATACTACAATTGTCATCTTCACGAGATAAAAAGTGTTGTAATGCAGCTGGAAGATGGTGCATCGACCTACATTACAACAGCAAAGAAGCTGTTGGAAGATTCCTCTATTCCGCATGACTTGGCATATATCAGGGCTCACTTCACATTCCTTGTGGAGATTATTTCAAAATTGGAAAACATTGATTTAATTCAAGAAGTTAAAGACAACATTAAGAATGCACCAGATGAAGTTGGGGAGAAAGTCAGGACAAAAATAGACAATGTGCTTAAAAAAACACAGGTCTACAAATTCTCTATGCAGCGGCAGATATACTCAGTGGAAAGGGCAGTGACGTAGATCATCCACTTGTAATGCAACATACTGTCAGGCTCAAATTTGCTCCTGTTACGTCAGTGGATGTGGAACGTTCATTCTCGGCCTATAAACTGATTTTAAGTGACAAACGACAGAGTTTCACAATGGAAAATATAGAAAAGGTACTTGTAGTCTATTGTGCGGCTAACTATGGTGTATGAGAATTAATCTAAGTGAATCAAAATACTGAAAAATGTGGATTAAACTTGAAGTGAATTTAATTATTTGGTTAGTAGGCTATTATAAACACAATAATGTGAGTTATATCAAATTTTAGATATGATTGACCTATTCATATTTTAATAAAATTTACGCTGTCACTCTATTTCAAAGTCGTTTTAGAGCCTATTTTGTAACCTATACAACCTAAACAAGGTATAATAAACGCCTAATTTAGGTGCCTAAAGTTCAAGTTTTTAGTACCTAAAAATCCGCGGTCTAGTCATCACACTTTCTCCTCTATTCATTATGATATCACCTTAACTGATATAAAACCAAGTATTGTAATAAAGTATTATAAAAGGTAGATACACCCTAGTAGCACAGATCGTTGGGCCAATGTTGGGAAATGATCGCCATGTTTCGTTGGTCAACGGTTTGGAATGTCCGTCGGGGTTCCGTTGGCAAAGTGCGTTTTACCCAACCAATTGCCAACTGTAGCCAACCAATATCCAACAAAATCCCAACAGTTGGGAATGTTCGTTGGCGATCTGTTGGGCCATCATTGTAATGCCAACAGAATGCCAACTGTTGCCATCCGAATTCAAACATAATTCCATCCATAAGCCAACCAAAATCCAACGATTTCCTTACATTCCTCCATTGGGTTCTGCTTTTTGCCTTGGTTTCATGTTTATTTTGTCACAATTAGGTACCGGTAGTTGACAAATATTTACCCCAGCAATTGCAATTTAAGAATGACTTATAAATCCATGCAAATCTTTCGCACTTCACCCCGTTTGATAATAGTCCAAGAAAACCAAGTATTTAGCTAACTAATAAATTCACTAATACAGATTCACAAAACACAGTATACAGTTCATATGTTGCTCTTAATTCAACCGTATACTGTATTTTGTGAATGTATAAGAATGAATTTATTAGTCAGCTAAATGCCTAGTTTTCCTGGGCACCTATCAAAAGGGGCGAAGTGCGAAAGATTTGCATGGACTTGCTAATCATTCTTAAATTGCAGTTGCTGAGGAAAATATTTTATCAACTACCTAATTATGATAAAATAAACATGAAACCAAGACAAAAAGCAGAACCTAATGGAGGAATATAGGGAAATCATTGGATTTGGATGGCTTATTGATGGTTATACAGTGCTTTCACTGTACGACTTGGCCGGCAATCCCACGGGCCGCTCCACCGTCACAGATAAACCACATGCGGGGCCAGGCGCGTGACATATCACGGTACTCCCGGCGAATCGTATATATTTCCGTAATTGTAATCACAATAAAATATGAAAATATGAAAATATAAAATAAAAATACAAACTTACCTTATCACAGGAGATGTTGGAAATGCCGTCCTTCTGCATCATTACATCTACGGCACCTTTTGAGGAAATTGCTATTCACACGCAGTAGTTCTAATGTATAATTATGTCGTGGCATTTTTAAAACACTTCAAGCAAAACTAAAAACTACTTTAACCATAAAAAACACAAACACTGCTGTAATAATTATTCACGTGTGAACGCAATCAGATCACATGCTAGACTTCAGCGGTGAGACAACGAGGCATCACTTGGGCGCTTGATGCATGAGTCACGGATAGTCGGCCCGTGCGATTGCCGGCCAAGTCGTACAGTGAAAGCACTGTAATACTAATGGTCGAGAACTTCATCCCATGAGGGGACAAGGCCTACTACCCATGTTGAATCTTCTTCCTCCATTCTTCTACATTGGCAGATGGTGGTCTTCATGACTGAAACCGCTATTTCTTTATCAAGTGGCTCCTCGTCTTCATGAGGCTATGTGCACCCTGGTCCAGAATTCTATATCTCAGAAAAATGGGGATACATGGTATAACATAAGGAAAGAATCTTGGCTATAGGCTAAATAAAATTCAGAGAAATGAATAATGAATAGTTTATTGTTATTGCTGCTTTACAAGTTATGGATAAGTCAGATATATATATATTATGAACTACATAACATGTATTAATAAACTTCATTTTTATGCAATGTGAGAATACTTGATTTATCTAAGTTGATCTTTCCACCTTATGCCCTCAATATAGTCTAGGAAATCCAAGAATGTTACCATTAACGTTTACAATATTATATGGTGTTAATCTTTATATTCTCATATAAGTAACAATGTGCAATCTTTTAGCCTACTGTGATTAGTTAATTTGTTATCCAGCTGTCTTGTGACCAGTTATAGCATCACCATTATTAGGCCTATACGTTAGAAATATAATCAACTCTATCAAGTAACTTCCATTCTATTTGCCTGTGTAATTTGAAAACATAGTTCATAACAGGGTTAAAAGGCGTATTTACATTATGTTTGAAAAACAGTCTAATCTGTTTAGCTTAACCTGTAAGAGCTTTATTTCTAAAATGCTGTTCCATCTATTCCTATAGACTTATGCCCTTAGATTAGCTTATTCATTATCAAATAATATTTAAAAGACTTCAATATAGGCTTAAAAAAGCTTTAACAATTTGTGTAAAATCTCTTCAAAATTCATAATAATTCTATTTATTATATTCTTAATTTACATTCAATTACAATTTTGATTGTAAGATGCAGTTTGTAACATAATCTGAGTGTGTTCGAAAACAGGCTGCTTAGGAAAATATTTGGGCCTATGGGAGAGATGAAAATGGGGACTGGAGGAAACTGCATAACGACGAGCTTCATAATCTGTACTCGCCACCAGATATAGTAAGGGAAATTAAATCACAGGGAATGAAATGGGCTAAACATGTTGTGCGTATGGGGGGGAGGAAAGACATCTAAAAAATGCTGAGTGGGAGATCCAAAGGGAAATGACCACTTGGAAGACTTAGACGTAGGTGGAAAGAAAATATTTGGATGTAGATTTAAGGGAAATAGGATTTGTGGGGGATAGTAGGATGTAATTAGTACAGAATTGGGTTGAATGCCATGTGCAAGGGTATTTTATTTTTATTGTGAAATATTAGGCTAATGCCAATCGCAATTACGCATTACCGGCGTTGAGCAGCGGCTACAGGCATGACGGCATGACCTGTGGGGAAGCGTGGCAGGTGGCATGCGGGAAGCAGCCAGGCGAGTGGAAAGGGGAACGCGTGGGGCACAAAGTTCCATTATTCCCGTTTTATTCCATATTCTAGTAATATTTTACTTTTACAAAGACTGATGTTAAGATCATTAGCGAAATTGATTAGGCCTACACACAACATTTTAGAGTTCATTTTAAATTGAATTCTACAAACTGTAGCCTATTGGGGTTATAACCAAAATTGTGACTGAATGTAAGCCTAAATTAAGAATAGAACAGATAGAATTGTTTAGAAATTTGTGAAGAGATTTTACATGATTTCGTAAAGATGTTTTAAATAACCTAATCTATTAAGTGCACATATAGGCCTACAGGGATAGATGAAACAATTTGATGGAAAAGCATTCTAGCAATCAAGTTAAGCTAATCAGATTTAGACGGTTATTCAAACATAATGTAAATGCATTTTTTAACCCTGTCATGAACTATGTTTTTAAATTATACAGGCAAATAGAATGCAAGTTACTTGGTAAAGTTGATTATATAACTAACGTATTAGGCCTAAAGCTCTATCCACAATGTGCAGTTGGCAGTCTGTAGTCGGTAGTCAAAGTAAAACATGTGGTGAGTAATGTACGCCATTCACAAAGTACAGTAAGTTGCAGTCAGTAGTTGGTATTCGGCAGTCGAGAAATTCATCTTCGACTACCTACCCCAACTGCAAGTTACATATTACGAGATTGAAAATTATTTAGGCCTACTAGTGCAAAGAAATAGATTAGGTTACTATGAAAAGCAAGATGTATTTATTATAGCCTACATATTATGCACTATAAATCGATTCCTTCCCATTATTTGTACTGTAAAATGTTTCCCTAACTCACTTCATATTGTGGGCAGCTCTCAAACGGCCAACTGCACATTGTGGATAGAGCTTAATAATGAAGTACCGGCAATTAAAGGCTAGGAGTGCACATTATAACTTATATGAGAATATAAAGATTAACATCATATTTAAATGTTACTGGCAACATTCCCTGGATTTTTTAGACTATATAATGAGGGCATCTACATTTTAATAATAAATCAAATATTTATACCTAAACATTTTTACTGGGTAGGCCCTACTTCTCGAAAAACTTGATTCTGACAAATAATCATGCATGCTCCATGTAGGCTACTTGTAAGTTTGAAATCTTGAAAATCCCGCAATTGATGTAGATTTTGAACTGTAGAACTGCTGATCTTGAACTGCGTTTCAATTCAGTTGGAATTTCGTTGCTTGTATGATGCTCCTTCTCTGCTTCTTTCTGCCTTTCTTTATGTAAATCATCTGAAACAAATTTGCAATAGGAAATTACAGTACTGTAACGTTGAACGAACCTTCAATTATAATATGAATGCAACACTCATAATACAGTATTGTGTAAAAATTATAACGTTATTTTCAGAGAACAACCAAAGGGCTTACCTAATATTATGTATGAAATATGAATGAGAATCAAAACTGCGTTAACTTCTTTACATATCAAGATGGCGAATGGCCGTTACCTTCAAGTGCGCTGTGCCGATGACCTACGAACTACGCCGGAAATTGCCGAAGACTGGTGAGAAGATAAATGCGATCATATTCCAACGAAATGTATTGTTGGGCCAACAATCATAATCCCAACGGTAGGGCGGGCGCGAACGCCAACCAATAAATGCCTTGGCCCAAACGAGGAAATTACAACGAACCTTTTCCCAACATATCCCTACATGGGCGTACGGTAAGGGGGGGTTCAGGGGGTTGAAACCCCTCCCGAAATATCTGCAATATTTTGAAGATTGTAAATCATGGAACGAAATTAAAAAAAAACTGTGATTGGGTTGTTACAATTTTTACAATTTCGTACATATTATCAAAGCATTATTTAATATTTATCGTAATTTATTTAAGATTCAAATTTCAAAACCTCGCGGTGTTGATAGTTTTTCTGCTTAACAACAGTGATGTATTACTAGTAAATAAAAATCCCTTCGGAATCTGTCAAAAGACAACTCGAATACTCCAGTCGAAATCCATCAACCTGTTTGTAAAGCCAACAGTAATCACTAGGGCCCGGATTTGTATGTAAGAAAATGTTTTTTTTTCCCTCATGCCTACATTCCTAAAACAAAGTTTAATATCCAAATCGAGGTCCGACAAACACAAATTCCAAGTTTTATTTCACATAAAAACACATATTTTACAAAAAAAGTTATGTGAATAAATATTTTCGATATTTTCTCCATAAATACATATTTTAGTACTTTTTCGGATTTTTTATGTAATTTATTTTCCTGATGCTCATATCAAGGTCCGACAACCGCAAATTCCATTTTTATTTACATAAAAACACATGTTTTACAAAAAAGTTATGTGAATAAATATTTTCGATATATTCTCCATAAATACATATTTTAGTACTTTTTCTCATTCTCTTTTAACATTTTACAACAAAAATTTATATCTCGAAAGAATTCAACACAAATGCTTCACTTGCAATGAGGTGAGAGTGATTATCAGGGAAGAACAGAACAGAACCCAATCTCAACATTACGTAATTCACTTAAAGAAATACAGTATGTTGAAAGGCAACTTAACACAATCACAGGTTCGAAAATAGAAGTTCTAAGAACAAAATTTAAAGGTATGATTGAGAAAAATGGTGGCTACCAAACCCTCTGCAAAGTCGCTCAAGTTCTGGAAGGCCAAAACATAAGTGAATTGATCGTGTGTGTGTGTTAGTGATCTACCCCTCTTTAAATGTGCAAGGTTAACATCGTGTGATGTAGAACGTTCATTTTCTCAATATAAGGCATTATTCTCAGATAATAGCCAAGGATTTGTGATCCATAATCTGGAGATGACATTTGTTGTGCACTGCAACTCCTGTCAGCATTTTACATCTGATGTTGGCGAGTTTCAATATAATTTGTTCTAGTAAGTTACGAACATTCTGGTGTTTTTGTTTCTTTTTTCAGAATTTTTCTTTTAGTTTTAGCACATATTCTAAAAATTTTAGCACACATTTTTAACATTTTTAGCACATAAAAAATAAATATTTTTAAGTTTCTTAGCACATAAAAATCCGGGCCCTAGTAATCACGAGCTCATCACAAAATGATCATGAAGAAAAGGCATTAATCGGGTTTTTCCACCGTGGATTTACAGATGACTTTAAAAACGTGCCCTATGCACCATACAGTATTATGATAATTTTTCAAAAGAAAGTGTTTATTTATAGACTCTAGCTTAAACGAGAAATGGATAGAAATCTCAAGAAAAACAGTTTCAAAGACTGAGCTGCATAATAATTTATTACAGTGTATTAATTATCACAATACAACCGTTTAGTAATTAAAAAAGTAATAATTCACAATGTGTGCAACGACACTGAGCCGAGACGACTTTACATTGAACCCCTCCCGAACAAAATTTCACCGTACGCCCATGTATCCCTACCATGCCAACCAAATCGCTCCGTTGGGCCAACGAAGTGTGCTACTAGGACATACGGTAGCTATGATGATGATGATGATGATAATAATAATAATAATAATAATAATAATAATAATTTATGATGATGATGATCTTGATCTTGATCATGATTAGGCCTTTGATGATGATGATTATTATTATTATTATTATTATTATTATTATTATGTATATAAATATGCTATGTATAGGCCTAATACTATACCAGTAAGGATCCAGGTACATTGTTTTTTTCTTTTAAGATTTTTAGTTTTATTAACTTTTGTTTTGTAAGTGAATGGGCGTGTCGAATATCAATTTGAATTGATTTGTAACGACAAAACTAAAACAAATCAAATCAGAATTGTTCTGCCATCTACTGCGCAAGTGTATAGTGTATCATCTTTGGATACTTTAAAATTCGAACGCTAGTTAGCGCTGCAAAATCCGATAGTCTCAGAGATGTCATCTTTGAGGAAATAAACATGGCTTCTGCTACAGAAGACATGAACAGTAATCGTTGTAAAATATTAATAATAGGTGGCGGGATGGCTGGCCTTTCTGCTGCCAGTCACTTAGTTAAAAATGGCGTTACAGATTTTAAAATACTTGAAGCGAGGAATAGAATTGGTGGAAGGATAGTTTCCATTAATACAGGTAAACCTAACCTCATTATTTGTTATGGTTATGATATCACCGGCAATACTTATTTGCTAGGCCTGTATTAAGTTACGATTTTATAAATTTATTTGCAACGAGTTCTGATAATTATGCCTCGAGATCTTCTTAAGCTTATATTACATACCATGCATAATTGAACCAAATTGTTACTTGCAGGCTGTCATAAAATCGAATTGGGTGCTAACTGGATCCATGGAGTTTTGGGAAATCCAATGTATGAGATAGCAATGGCTAATGGATTGATAGACATAGTGCATGTCCCAAAGCCTCATAAAGTTGTAGCAGCAACAGAAGATGGGAAACAAATACCATTTCATGTCCTACAGGTTAGTTGCCTATACTGTGGTGGACAGTGACAACTCATTGGACCAGGACTACAAGAAAGTTAGGGGTCTTTTCTAAATAGGGGAAATGTTATCCAATTTTCTCGATGGTTTTATATTGCTTTATTACCATAAAAATCCCCTCAGCCACTCCTAGTTCCAGGTTTGATGAGTTGTTATTCACATACAGAGGGCTCTCAAAACAAAACATGATACCATACTCTTTTCTTTTGCTTTTTAAATTACCTCGCTTCTCAAATTAAAATTCAATTGGCGAAATGGAACTTTGCGCCCCATGCTGCTCCCCTTCCACACGCCACTCACCTGGTCACTTCCCTGCCTGGCTGCTTCCCGCATGCCGCCTGCCCCACTTCTCCGCAGCACATGCCATCATGCTGCTCAACGCCAGTAATGCATAATTGCAATTGACATGTCACCTAATATTTCACAATAAAAAAAACCCCTTGCACCTCCACATAATATTTCACAATTATAAAAACGACCCTTGCAACAATGCAATTTCACAATGCAAAAAATACCCTTGCACCATACATATTATTTTGTAATTATAAAAAAATGCCGTATTATAACATAAAATGTGGCTTAATTGATGCAGGAAAATTCCCTTGCACTAACACTAACTTACTCTTTTTCATAACTAACGAAATATCTCGAAATTATTATTCTTGCGTTAAAACTCATGAAACCCCCCCCCATCATAACTCAAATATACGAAAGGTTCCTTCAGTGCTCAACATTCACCTGTGGTGTAATGGTTAAGACGGCAAAGTCACAATATAGGGGGGCCCACCTTGCGATTTGCACAGGTTTCCACGGACGGGTGATGTTTCTTGTTTTCCAGCATGGCACGTTGACCAACATAATGCTTCTTGTACATTGCTGAATTCTCCCGAAATTCTAGTTTAGTGGCAGTTAGGTTAGGAACGGTGTTACTAATTAGTGACAGGTTCTGTTAGGTTGTGAACAGTCATATTAATTTAGTATCTTCTTCTTCTTCTTCCTTTGGCGCTACGGTCCTCTAAGAACCTTGGCCTCCTTCATAACAACTGCCCACTCCTCTCTATTCTCAGCCTTCTGTCTCCATCTCTTAATCTTCATCTGTCTCAAATCTTGTTCAATCCTATCCAGCCATCTTAACTTCTGCCTTCCAACTTTCCTCCTTCCTTCCGGTTTTCCTTCCAAAATCTTTTTTGCTATTCTATCTTGCCCCATCCGCCACACATGTCCAACCCATTCCAATCTCTTTCTTCTTATTTCTCCTACAAGGTCTTCTTTCAATTCATGGTTTGTTCTAATTCTCCAAATATTCTGTTCCTGCACTGGCCCATATACCCTCCTTAATATTTTCCTCTCCCAGGCGTTCAACATGGCATTTATCTTTTTCTGACAATGTCCATGTTTCACTTCCAAACATAACTATTGGTTTCAATATTGTTTTATATGTTTTTATTTTAACTACTCTGCTCATTGTCCTGGACTTAAACACTTGTTTTAATGCAAATAAACATCTGTTTCCTGCTGTAATCCTCCCTCGAACCTCCTCACTCAAGTCATTTCTGGAGGTGATTAGAGAGCCCAGATATTTAAAATTATCAACCTTCTCAAATTTCTGACCATCCAAGAATATTTCGGAGGTTGGGTTTACTAATGTTCTTGATATTCTCATATACTTTGTTTTTGTCTCATTTATACTTAATCCTGTTTTAATTGTATCAATGCTTCTTCCATCACTGTTACCGATCGTCCTAATATAACAAGATCATCTGCATATGCCAAATACTGCACTGACCTATTAAAAATGGTTCCATTTTTATTTATCTCAATGTTTCTTATTGCTTTTTCTAAAACACAGTTAAAAAGAATTGTTGATAAGGCAACTCCCTGTCTAAGCCCTGTATTAACCATAAAACTATCAGATAAATTTCCTTGTATTTTCACTTTACAGTTGGAGTTGTGGAGTGTCATATTAACCAGGTTAATCAATTTCCTTGGGATTCCAAATTCTTTTAAGATTTCTAGCAGGTAGTCTCTATTAATAGAGTCATATGCTTGTCTATAATCTACAAATAATAGGTGCAAATCAATTCCAAATTCATAACATTTCTCGATTGATTGCCTTAAAATAAACAGATTGTCTGTAGTTGATCTACCTCTCCTAAAACCATTCTGATAATCTCCTAAAATATCTTCGACGTATGGGGCCAGCCTCTTATATATCAAAGACGTTAAAATCTTATAACATGAACATAAAAGAGAAATACCTCGGTAATTATTACATTGTAGTTTATCCCCCTTCTTAAAGATTGGGCATATAATTGCCGTTTGCCATTCTGCTGGCATTGTTTCTGTAGACCAAATTATTTCTACTAATTCATGGATGTGATCCCACAATTTTCGACCTCCAAATTTTATCAATTCAGAATTAATATTATCCCCTCCAGGTGCTTTATTATTTTTCAATCTCTTAATAATCTCATAAACTTCTTCTTTAGTGGGTGTGGGCATCTCAATTGGTGATTCCAGTTCTTGGTTAATTTGTTCATTATTTACTTGTGCGTTTTGTATCTCATTATCATTGTTCAGAAGATCTTGGAAATATTCTTTCCATCTGTTAACTACTTGGATGTCATCGCCTATTATGTTATTGTGTTTATCTTTACACATTATGGTTCTTGGTTGAAATCCTGTTTTAAACCCCTTTATTCTTTTATAAAATTTTCTTGTATTACGTTTCTTATTAGCTTCTTCAATGTCTTCCATTATTTTTAAATCATGTACTCTTTTTTTCATCCTACAGCATTTCTTAGCTTCTTTCCGTTTTGCTTTATAATTTTCAATATTTAACCTTGTTTCCCTCTCTAACATTTTCTGTCGGGCTCTGTTTCTTTCTTGTACTTTAATTTTACAATCTTCATCGAACCACTCATTTCTCTCTTCTTTAGGTTTATAACCAATTATTTCTTCCATGCCGGATACTATGGCTTGCCTAATTTGACTCCATTTCTTTTCACATTGTTCCTCTATTTCTACGTTATTTTCTTTTTTCCGTAAATTTTCCAATAACTGATCTTTATAAATTGATGTTACTCCTTCATTTTGAAATTTTCCAACATCATATTTCTTCTGTCTAACTCCCAGTAAATGTCTTTGTTTTGCTATTTTCTGTCGATATTTAACCCGAACTAGAAAATGATCTGTATCACAGTCTGCACCTCTACAGCTTCTTACATCTATTATATTTGATGCATGCCTATTGTTCACCATAACATGATCAATCTGATTTTTGGTGTTCCCATCCGGGGACTGCCAGGTTACTTTATGTATCTGTCTGTGGGGGAAATATGTGCTTTTAATTATTAAATTATTACTAGTAGCAAAGTCTATGGCTCTGAAGCCATTATCATTTGAATCTTCATGTAAACTATGATTTCCTATTGTTGGCTTATATTCATCTTCTTTTCCAATCTTTGCATTCAAGTCCCCTAAAATGATTTTGGTGTCATTCTTGTAAATATTATCATAAATTCTGCTGATTTTATCATAAAAGGCATCCTTAATTTCATTATCTTTTTCTTCAGTAGGTGCATGTAGGCCTACATTAAAAAAAGTTGTGTTATTAAATCTTCCTCTAATTCTGAGAGTAGGCTACATATCCTTTCATCTATTGCATCAAAACCCATCACTGCACTTCTATAATTTTTATTTATTAAAAACCCTGTCCCAAACATATTATTTGTTCCTCCACTATAGAACAATGTGAAGTTTCCGGTATCCATAACTCCAGTTCCCTTCCATCTTATCTCCTGGATGGCTGCTATAGCAATGTTATATTTCTGTAATTCCGATTTTAGTTGAGTTAGGGCTCCATTTCTATACAAACTAAGAACATTCCATGTAGCAAGAAATAAATCATGTACCTTGTAGCGTTTTCCAGGTCGTTTTACCAAGTTATCCGTCCGGCAGTAATTTTGAGTTTTCTGAACAATTTTATTTTTACAGTATAGGGCTGTTACCCCTATGCCCAACCACCCAGCCATCCTGGAGGGACGATGTTTTCTGTTGGAGTTTTCTCCCCTAGCTGACGGGTCCCAATTATAGCGTCGGGAACTCGCTTTTTGCCCTTACTTGCTTCGCATTATCCAGGGGTCACGACGAGGACGTGCAAATATAGGACTTGGTAGGAATGAATGGCATTTCTCGAGCTTTTAGATGGTGAAGGGTATAGCTGTCAGCAAGTCATACCCCCTCGAGGCCACATACTACCCCTTTGGCCCCCTTTGGCCCCCTTTTAATTTAGTATGGCATTCTGAATTTTCCCGAAATTAGTAATTAGTGACAGGTTCTGTTACGTTGGTGAACCTATTTCCCAGAATTCTACCTGGTCTGCTGGTGAGACGTCACACCTGTAACGGCCAATCACGAGTTTCTATAGGCTATAAAAATATGGCGGCATTAACAGCACTTTTCGCTAGTTCATGTTACAAAAGAAAGTGTACGTTTAGGGCGGACGGGTTGGGCACAAACACTCGTCGAGGCAACATCATCTCTCCAGAGAACAATCTATAACATAATACGTGTGATATTAGGTGTTTTATGACAAGAAAATTGGTTTTGAAAGTGGGCCCCCCTACAATGCAACTTTACCGTTAAGACTTCTGGCTATAATGCTAGGGGTCGCAAGTTCAAATCCCGGTCGATCCAAAATTTACTATTAGGAATAGGTCTCAAATAGGTAGGTAGGGTGAAGAGGAGGTGAGAGGAAGAGAGGAAGGAGATGGGAAAGGAAGAGAAGAAGCGAATAAAGAAGAAATAAATTATTTTGCTGTTTTATCAGTTGCTTAAGAGATGGTGCTACCGTTGCTGCTAGTAGTTCAAATGCCGCCGCTAGGGGAGGGAGTTGAGAATTGGAGTGAGGGACTCGCATGGGGCATAATGTTCCATTTTCCCAGTTGTAATTACTTACTTGGCAACTATTTTGGGTCTAGCCCTATCTCCTTAACATTGCATTTTTAATTTTTACTAAACTAAACGACTTTAAAAATGTGGGGAAAAAATGCCACACACTAGGCTCCTCCCACCAACACTCTAATGGGACCCGCCTGGGAAGGAGGGGTTTAGGGTTTTGAATGTCTGCTCTTAGGTGTCGTTGCTAGTAATGCAGAAGATGAAACTGGGATTCGAACTCATGATTACTAGCACCGTAACCAGTATCAGTTGCTGAGCAGTGAAGGGAGAATTTATTTATTTAAGTTTAGAGAGCATTATAGTACATGACAACCGTTTTGGTGGAAGGGGCATTTTCAGAATATTTTATTTTATTTTGTGTACTTTTGATATGGTGGCAGGGTAATATCCCTAACTCTGTGGTTTTGTATATTTTTATGCTTCCTGAGAAAGCAAGGCTCGGTAGTGAGGGGAAGCAGCCGATGGGCGGAGCTTGGCTAGTGCACAGCCTAAATCTATCTTTTGCCAAAATGGGTCCCTAGGTGCAAGGATTATAATTTGGTGCGAAATTAGATGTAAGCCTATATAAGAATACATCGGGAAAAATAGTTTTATGCCGCGCACTAGGGTCCTACCACTGACTCTCTAATAAGATCCGGCTTGTTTAGGGTTTCGACGCAGAAGAGATTCAATGTAAGACATAATAAACCTCGTGCTATTCAGTATGTTGCTCCTAAACTAACATAAACGTTCCTAACCTAACAAAACGTCGGAGCCTGGCTGGTGCGTGGCATAAATCTATCTTTTACCAATACGTCCTGTAATCCTCATACCTTAAAATAGGCTACATAATTCATGATCATAACATATAACTTAATTGACGGCCATCTTATGTGAGAAAACAGGTTGATCAACATGAAAAACCTCGCAGGAGATATAATATGGCACATTTTCGAAACGCGTGAATTCAGTATGCCTTACTAAACTAATACCACTGTTCATAACCTATCTGCCACTAAAATAGAATCTACCTGCCACTACTTACCTTAATGCAAGAAGGACAGTAGGCATCCTGCTTTGCAGTTGGCATCCTGCTTTGTTCAGAACCATAATATGACTGGTGTGTTTTATGTGTAATAAAAATGAACTGATTAAAATGGGAAAAATACAAGATCGAAAGGAAAAATGCAATGTTAAGGAGATAGTGCTCTTACGTTCTATTATTGCAATAGACTTTGTCAAAATTACTTTAGACTACTCACACAATATTAGTAATAATAATTGAAATACCAGTAATACTTTATTTCACATTGGAATACAATGTATATCTATGCTTTTGTATGGTACTCTCCTCATTTCATATTGTATAATGTTGCCTAACAGCTAATAAAGATTTCAATCATCATCATGCTTAATACTAGAGATTCACTCTTACAATCATACTACAGTGAGTCCACGCAAGAGTTGGCCATTGATGCCGGTTTCTGCGTCGCGGAGGGCACAGCTCCAACTACCAAGCGATGGGGTGAAATATCTATGCAAATAAAGCCACGATTGGTGTAATGATTCAGGTTCTCACATTTACAGTTAACATTACAATGAAAATAACCACGTACCTCATCACAAGAGATGTTGGAAATGTTCTCCTCTTGCATCCACATAATACTGGCACCTTTTTAGGAAATTTTCTTTCATGTGCACAAGTTCATTTTCCGAGATAACAGTTAATTTCTCTTGTGATATTGTTTTTAAGTTCTTATAATGTATGGGAAATTGACCTATACATTTTATTTTTCAAGTTTCCTCATAAATAGTCACATAGGCTACTGTTAGAAGAACTTAAAGACAATATCACAAGAGAATTTAACTCTGTCTCGGAAGCTGAACCTATGCGCGTGAAAGAAAATTTCCTGAAAAGGTGCCAGTATTATGTGGAAGCAAGAGGAAAATATTTCCAATATCTCTTGTGATGAGGTACGTAATTATTTTCATTGTAATTCCAACTGTAAATGTGAGAACCTGAATCATTACACTGATCGCGGCTTTATTTGCGTAGATATTTCACCCCATCGCTCGGGAGTGGAGCTGTGCCCTCCGTGACGCAGAAACCCGTGTCATTGGCCAACTCTTGCGTGGGACTCACTGTATATAACTTACATTACACATGTTGGATGTGATGTTAGAAATTTTATATTATTACAACCCATGAAATACTAACTAGACTAATAACTTGAGACTGGATTCTTAGATTTTTACCAATTTTTTTTTTCTTATATATACCAAAATCAGAAAAGCTCATGCACTTTTTCAAATCATGTCCATAGGATTCATTCACATTACAGTAATTCTATGGTAGGCCTACTTAGTGATGTGGGCCAGAAATATTCCCAATGGGAAGGAACTTATAAAATGGGAATATTTCCTTGGCCAGGAATTTATAAAAATCCTTAGTTTTGAATGTTTGAATGCTTATTAACGGTTCAAGTATCTTAAAGTTAAATATTTCAGTAAAATTCCACATGTTTATCTCGGAATTATCACAGGGTAGTAATATCCTTTACTATGATTTAACTTTTCAGTTATTTTCAAAAGAAATATACCTTGAGTCCATCAACTTTTCAAAAATAACAATTTGTGATAATCTCTTAGGTTTTCTTTATAAACTTATAATGAAGCGATATCTCACTCACATTTGTTCAAACAGTATTAAAGATAAATAATCCTCTATATGGTATTTATATAAAAGGCAATGTTAGTAAGTGTGTCCTTTATAGACAAAAAAAAAAAAAAAAAAAAAAAAAAAAAAAAAAAAAAAAAACTACTGGGCCAATTTACGCACAGTTTTTTGCAAAATGATCTGCATTGTTCGGAGAAGGTTTAAAACTATTGAAATCTGTGACGTGACAGTAGAAAGAAAGTTATGAGCCTAATTTCTAAAAACATTACACTGAATTCTTCAAATGTAATTCAGTATGTCATGCCAACAGCATTGTTTGCAGTGTTCATTAGGACTTTGACAGTTGCATTTTACTGGGCTTTGACAAATAAAATAACAGGTGTGATGCATCACATAACTTTCTCTACCCTAGGCATGAAGAATATAATTTTCTCACTTCACATTTGATGTAGAATAAGAGGTCGTATTGCAGGGACAGCATTTTCAGTTGTCTCAGTCTGAGTTTGTACCAATGATGGGTAACGAGTAAAACTATATCAAAAGTCTGTAAACAAATTCTATTCACTGGTACTTTATTCATCGCTGTAGGCTTTGTATTAGTTGAGAAATAGGGATTTTATTGTAAGTCCTAAGCATGCAAAAATAGACAAAATAGGATGGAACATTTTTGGTCCTATGTGTGCAGTAAAATATTGTGTCCCAGATTTCTGGGAAAGAATGTGTAAAAGTGATATTGATTTTCTTTTGATTTAGCTCTGAAATGGTTGTGTGACAACATGAAAGTGGGAAATAAAATATCCCTTAAACACAGTAAAATGTTAAGTTACCGCTATTTCTCTTTCTTCTTATTTCAACCCCTACCAGGCATGGTGTGCAAAAGCAATGGTTAGAGAAATTCTAAGTCCTATATGAGCAATAAAAGCAATATCTAGCTTTTTGAATGTGATAAGTCGTCCTTCTTCGCTTCAAACTCTATATCCCTATATATAAGGACTTTCAGCTTGGAAATCAAAGTCCTTCATAATTTAATTTTGAATTACATGCATAATACAAAACACGGGCGACACCGGGCCTTTTAAGCTAGTTTAATATAATTGCTGATAGATTGTGTTGGTATCTAATATATAAAGTCGAATGTGTGTTTGTGGGTATGTATGTATGTTTGTTCCTTATACAAATCCACATTTCTTCACCAATTTGTACGAAATTTTGCACACATACCCAGTTAAGCCCGGGAAGTTACGCGGTCAACATTAAAATTGAAATAAATCAGTCCTTCCCTTGAAAATTATATAATTTCTGAGAATTTTATACTGAAAAAAAAAGAAATGCTGTTTAGTTCACATGGCAACAATGAATTGTTTACTATGATTACATAGGGCCTTGGCAAGTATATAGCCTAATGCTGGAATTTAATGTAATACGAGTATATTGGCGAAAATAATTACTGAAAATGAAATCCACGAAAATAAAGCACAGTGTGATGTAGTCACGTAACTTTCTCTACCCTCGACATAAGAAATATTTACTCACTTCACATTTTGATGTAGAATAAGAGGGACAACTTAAGTGCGTGAGTATGCTATATCAAAAGTCTGTAAATAATCCTTTCCGCTGATAAGTTATCCATACCTGTAGGCTTTGTATTAGTTGAGAAATAGGGATGTTCATCATAGGCCCTAAGCATGGGATGGAACATTTTGACTCGCAGTATATTATGTCTCGGGTTCTAGGGGAGGAAAGTATGAAAGTGATACTGCATTTCTCTTTTATTTCAGCTCCGAAACGATTGTATAGTAACATGAGAATGAGAAATATTATTTTCCGTCAAGTCAGTACAATCTTATGTAATTTGTGTTTCTTCTTATTTCGACCCCTCCCAAGCATGATGTGTAGAAGCAACGGAATGCAGCATTCCACATCCTCTATGAGCCATAAAAATTTATATCCAGCGTTTTCTGATGGAATAGTTTGAGTGTGATAAATCTTTTTCTTCATTTCAAGTTCTACATACATAAAGTCCTTCATAAGTTAATTTCAAATTAAAAAATACAAAGCCCGGGCGACGCCGGGCCTTTTCAGCTAGTTTAAAATAAAATGCCAAAAACCAAAACCTTCAAGATTAACAATTTTTAAAATTACACAAACACAAATTTTAATATAATAAGTTTATAGTCTAAGGTCACAAATTTAACAAATGCAAACCTAATTCTAAAAGCTGTTTATGATTACGATTGTCTTTTGTGACTAATTAAGTCAGTGTTTTATAATAGTCAGTTTGTTCAATAAACTCTTTTGTTAAAGGAATGATAATTCTTTCACACTGGCCGTGTGTAGGCTAAGATGGACAAGTGAAGTCGGAATGAAAAATTCAATGCCATAGCCGGGATTTGAACCAGGATCTTCGGCTCTCCGTGCCGATGCTCTAACCAACTGAGCTACCATGGCAACGTGCCGGTACAACATTAAATTCTCCAACTGTCTCACAATCCCAGAATACCACCAGGCGTTCTCAACACGGCCAGTGTGAAAGAATTATCATTCCACTGTGACCTACTAGTGGTTTACTATAAAGCCCGAGTCTTTAAGCACTTACAGCTTGTAAGTTGTCACTGGGTTCGTATCTCATATTGAGAACGCCTGGTGGTATTCTGGGATTGTGAGTCAGTTGGAGAATTTAATGTTGTACCGTCACGTTGCCATGGTAGCTCAGCTGGTTAGAGCATCGGCACGGAGAGCCGAAGATCCTGGTTCAAATCCCGGCTATGGCATTGAATTTTTCATTCTGACTTCACTTGTCCATCTTTTGTTAATGTTCTTTATTGGTCTTCAAAAACCAGGGCATATTTTAATTATTATTAATTACCTCATTTGTGAAAACCCAGTAAAACATTGTAAAATGTTTATTTGTTACTTCATGTAACAAATAGGTATCTTTGAATTATCTTGCTCGTAAATCATAAATTCCTGGGAATTTATGAATTTTTGGAATATTTCCAGGAACATTCCCTGGGATTATTTCCTCAAGTTTAAGTTCTTGGGAATTTTACATCACTAGGCCTACCTAAAAACACCTAAATGGGACAAAGTCATAAAATAACTCATTTACTCCCAACAGGCTTTGGTTTGTCTTTTTAATTCATTAGCCTTTTTTACTTGAGAAATCATTATTTTCCGGAAACATTTTATTGCAGATGACAAAATTATATTCGGCCAAGCCTACCAGAAACCCACTAGTAGAGCTGCAAAAGGGGGTACTTTTAAGAACCAGTAAATAAATTTATTTAGTTTCTTGTGTATCTGATATGCGATTAGCATAATATGCATAACGAAGGAAGGGGGGAATGTAGCAATCTGGTTCACATTATCCACAGCTAGCCATAAAGCATTTTATTCACCCAATTAGAAGCATGAATTCGAATCCTGAAAAGACAAGTGTCCATAGATACATCATTAACTTTTGGGATTTTTTGTTTAACTTCCCATGATTTTGTGGTTTATTTTTATTATACTGTACAGGTGAAATGCGAGCAGAAATCTCATTTATGGCAGCACGATGAAACCACAACTCCCTGCTTCTTTCGATTACTAGACTTTCTTTAATTCTAAATTACTGTTTTAAAACAAATTTCAGCAAATTGAACTAAATTTTTCAGCTAAATTTTAAGTAATAGCCTATGTGTTGAATTCCATATAGGACATTCAAAATTCATTAAACCCTGTGTTATAAACTAAAACAACATTTTGGGTTTTAGAAAAC
Source organism: Ectobius pallidus (assembly GCA_964059195.1). NCBI lineage: Eukaryota > Metazoa > Arthropoda > Insecta > Blattodea > Ectobiidae > Ectobius > Ectobius pallidus. Next base: position 112,431,843 of record CAXKWD010000004.1, on the reverse strand, counting down.
CTAAAAAGAACTATTTCAATTAAAATTAATACCATAACTTAGGATTAATGACTTAACATTTTGATAATTTAAGACGAAGATATTTTTGTTCTTACAGCTAGACTTATGCCATATACAGTGATATTAATCAGAGGCGAGAGCCAGATGCACGTGAGGAGAAGTGCTGCATGAGGGAGGTAGCTTGGGAAGGGGTAAGAATGTTGAACTGCACTAGCAGAGAAGCGATTGTAACAAGGTCTCTTGTTTTTGAACTACATTATATGGTCGTATCCCACGAGCAACGACACAACTGGCCCATACACGAATCCATAATGGACTCGTCTTCATCTACTGTGCATCCATGCTTGGACTGTCACCTCTGATTAATACCACTGTACTATGATGCATACGCACATTGTCAGTTTGCTGAAAAATTATATTGTGCACATATGTCGAGCAGCAAAACTGACAGTGAGTGCATGTGTCTTGGTACCTTACAGTACATGACATGACTGTGAGAACAAACCTAGCTTGTAGCTAATAGTAGTCTATTATTATGTTACACATTATATACATGGTATTTAAGGGAAATATGGCTTTGAGTTGTACAGTTGAATTGGCAAACAAATATTGAACAGAAGTTTTTAACTCTATCAGAGCTGACCTTACATAGCCTATTTACTACGTTTTCGTGCAGAATTCATATCGCTCTGAATACAGTTACTGTATTGAATTTGTCATGAAAACAGGAATTCAGATCAAATTGAGTCTTAAGATCAGTACACCTAAAAAGTAGGATCAGATCGGATTGAGATCTCTGCAAATGCCATGAAAACACTACCACATATTCAATTCAATCTAAGTGCGCTAAGCAGACATTTTATTTACCCCCAGTGTCCTCGCAATGTTCTCATGTATGGAAAAAAGGGTTTCACTGGTTGTGAAATGTGGAGCTAGTGCATTCTGTGGAATCTCTCAGAAATATTGTTTTCAATACCGTATCAAACATTTTGCTTGAAAACGGGATCATATTGGAATGGGATTGTATTCAGATTGATCTGAATTCTGCATTAAAACATAATAATTAATAATTGATCGTTATGCTATTTAACTTAATAATTATGCTTTGATGCATTATACATCAGTAGCAGTGAAGGTTAAAAGTGTGTATTTCTTAAGTTCTAAGGTTATTTGGTAAATTATTGTACATAACAAGACCGATGCCATGAATCAAAGAACCTTAGGTTAATGGTAGCTAAATTACTACCTAACAGAACTACCTACTGTTTGAGGATTTGAAAGGTGTTTTTAATGTTAATGCCCATCCAGTGTTTTAATTTATATTAACTTATATGCAGCACCTTCAGATAGATGTACATCCGTGAGCAGGGGCGGTTTCTCAGTACGTGCTACTGTGCTTCAGCACGCCAAGCTTATTTTTAATTCTTTTTTACTAGCTAAATATTGAAATTTATTTACGTTTCTTGCCTTTGAGGAGATAAACATTTCTTTTCTTTTTTCATGGGACTTATTTGGATGGTCAGTTCCCGATGAGTCAGTGGCATTGTTAAGTCTCCCCTCCCATCTCCATTCCCCTTCTCAACAAACAACATTTTCTGCAGATCGGTCACTTAGTGAGAACAAGGGGGATATGGTAGCTTCTCCCATGTCCTTTATCTCTGGACCTCCCGTACTAGCTGTGTTCCAAGTGCTTCAAAGCAAGTCGTGCGCTGAAGAAAGAAGCCAGTGTGTACTCGTTGCATTGACTAGGCCGAGCTGTGAATTGTAATTTAAGCAACATTATTACAGGAGATATTTTCATAATGAATTCCATGGATTCTTTATTAAAGCAGCCGCTTTCTTTATAATCTTTCGAAAAGAAACTTCAAATTAAAAGTTTAAGAAGAGCAATTACAGTGAAATTATTTCTTCCTGACCTACTCAGGGAAATGCTCAGTAGCATGGATTAGTCTATATTGCAATATTGTCATTTGAAGGGGTGATGATTTATTTGTACGCCAGTCTTCAGGGCAATCACATCGTGCTGACTAAGGTATCCGGCTACGGCTGTCATGACTGTCGGGTATACCATAATGCCTCACCTAATTCAGCTCCCACCTCTGATATGTATTTCTCCAGTCCCAGGAAGGAAAAAATACTGTAACGATTATTTAAGCAGCCAAGGAAGAAAAGAAGAAAATACCTATTCATTGTTTATAAAAAATATTCATGCATGTGCGGGTGTGAAATTAGAAGTTCTCTCTTTTGTTTCCCTTGCCTTTTGTTTGGTGGCAGTGTCTCTTGGTCAAGAGATGGCATAAAAGACCTAGAGGCCATTTAAATGAATATGCAGTATGCTAGTTAAAAATTTCATGAGCCACACTGTCCATGAGTATATAGGCTACCAGTAGGCCTACATATGGTAGTCAATCTAGAGGATATTCCTCAAAATTGCATTCGTAAGGAAGTTTTAGTTTATATTTCGAATATAATTTCTGGATAAATGTGCAAATGCCAGATAAATGTTGCCCATAGGTTTATCAAACGGTGGTAGTACAGGCTGTAATGGTACTGTATCAAAACGAAAAACCCCAGACATTTCCATCAGTATTAATATTACTAGAAAAATAGTGCAGTGAAGTGTTAACATCTGTAGCAAGATTGAGTACAGAAGTATGCACACTAACATCACTATTAGGTATATTTACCCAGAACAAGCGTTTCAATGGGTATCCCCATTATCATCAGCTGATTCCGACAGACATTTTGCCAAATTCCAAAATACTGCCAGAAAATGTTAACCCTGAAAAGAAAGAATGGATCTTTTTGTTAATTACACACTTTGCACACATGTAGTTTTGTTCACACCTCACTAAATAGCCTACCAAGTTGTGTTGTAGCTATGCTTGCTGTAAATGACTTTCATTGGCTGACACAGGTCTGGCATCTCATTAGTTTCTAGTTTCTGCACTGCATTTTTGTCTGTGATTCAAAGCACACCTTTCCCTCGCAATTCACTCATAATTCTAGGTAAGTGGCAGTTAGGTTAGGATTATTGATATTAGTGTTGATCGCAATGAAATTAACAACCTTGTTTCTGAATCACATGACCTATGCGCAACTAAACTGCCAGTTGTAATTCTTGCCTTCGGACAGCCATTTTCTGTTCACAGACTACCATTTATAGATAGAAAAGTATCATTTTCTTTTTCCCAGTGTTTCACACACTTTCCAAAAAAACAAATAAATTACTATATGGTTTCTACAATTTATGAAGAACACTACAAACTAAAAACCACAAATTTTCAACATTTTAAAATGTGAATAAACATCCCCAAAAGAATATGTTCATATAAAACCAGGCATATGACAGCCCTAATATAGTAAGTCAATAATCATAGAATTTAAAAGTCAGGTCAGCAAGATTATTGTGCCTTTTATAGGTGTCCCATCATACTTTAACCCTTTCACTGCTGCAGCTGTATATATATATGTCGTGTATATATATATCCCTCAGCGTGCATCACTGCTGGCCTTGCAACTGATGGATATATATCTGATGCACCATTTTGCATGCCAATAGATGAAAGATATTCACAGTGAGAGGAGTTCTAAGTGTGCCAGCTTATAGTGTCATTTTTTGTCTACTTCCTGACAAGATCACTTCTCTGAATTGGGTTGTCATTTGTAGCTAAATATTTCAGGTTGAAATACATGGTATATAATTCTGCTGTGTTGTGATGACATGCACCTCCAGAGTTGCGTAAATCAATCTAAACTGAAAGAAATACTTGCTGTTTCTTGTTTTGGACGACACGGAGATTATTTGTGATTGTTTGTCCATTTACATGACTACAAAAGAAATCTGCAAATTAATTCAGCACCACCAGTTTGCACAGTGAAAAGGTGACAATATTATCAAAGCCCCCCCTTTGTAGGTAAAAAGCCTTCCAAATCACTTGTTTAGACTGTTTGCTTCACTCAAACTTCACTGGCACTACTTTCTGTCCATCAGATTATTGTCTGGCCTTGGGAAATGGAAGCACTTACAATCAAAGTGTAATGTAGAAATAATTTTGACAATTTTTAACAAGAGAATCGAAGCGATTCAGAAATTCTATTTCTATATTGGGGGCATTGGTGAATATTCACTTTAACAGCTCTTACTCCAATATATATAATAATAGCATGTTATATCTAATAAGTTGGATATTATAAAATTTTATGGGCATTAATTTCGAAAATGATATGCACCATCATTATTAGAATTAGATATTTAACCTTCATTTGCTGGCAGTCAATTACTCAGCTCATCATTTGATTATTTTGTGCTGGATGCAAAACTGATGAATATGCCTTTCTTTAGTGAACATCTTTTGTTATTTTTTTCTTGTCTATTTGTATCATTTTGCGAGAAGAAACAATTTTGATAGTATAAAACCATTGCTTAAATGGGTAAAAATTAAAAATGGAATTACTTTTTTTTAAAACTGGAGAAACATTTAGCATTAAGGAATTTACTAATTATTCTTATTTTTTAAAATAATTTTGTCTTTCTCTCTCTTTGTTTGTTTATTACATTATTGTAATCTAGTGTACACATTACGATCATCAAAATATAGAATATAGAATATAAGAATTTATATATTAGTCAAACTTGTATTCTTAACGTACCTTTATGCTAAACTGTATTAATGTTGCCAAAATTTGTATCAATGATGCCGAATGCATATGGCAAAATAAATAAATTAAAGAATCAACAAACAATTAGATTAAATAAGTAGCAAGAAATCTTCTTTTGTCGGTTACTTGTCTCAGGTATTGCGACAGACGCTTGTGCATAATTCTTTGTATTGTCATATAAATGTATGAAGAATTACCATTTAATGGGTTACATTAAATATAAAATGTATTGATGTCAGAGTATGATTCATAGGTGAAACATAAAATTTTCTGTCAGTGTGGAAATTCCAGTTTGTCAGTTAGCTCTCATCCGATTTTCAGAATATGCATTTGTTGGGTCAGAATGTTCTCAAATGCTATCGCAGTGAGAGTGTTTGGAATAGATTATCCAGGGGAATAATGTTCTAGTTGATCTAGAACTTAAATGGTCCACTACAGCAACTTATCTTTAAAATTTTCACAGAATTCAGCTGTTCTTTGTAAACTTCATGACCATTAAGTATTTAATCTGTGGTTAAAATTTATGGATATAATTTTCTATTTTAATAACAGTTAAAGTGTTGTTGTGGCAAAAAAAAAAATTAATTAATGGATGTAAATCGAAACTTTACAGCTATTAATTCCTAACTGATATCCCTGCATCCAGCCCTTAAACATCACTAATTATTTAACTTCCTGCAGGGCATGAAATTTCAAGTCTGAATGCTGTAGTCAAACCAAGAACTTTAGTCACCAATATTTTTCTACATATGGTATATATTGTATAAATTGATGGCATTACAGGTTTCTGTTAATTGTTCTTTACATTTAAATATTCTTGCGTCCCTTTGAATGAACAAAATTAAATAATTAATAAAAAATAGGAGCTGATATATCTCCCTTAATAAAAAAACTGATAATTAGTATTTTTTCATGCCACAAATTAATTTGATTTTTTTTTTTAACAAACTAATATTTTGGAAGTATTGCCACTGTTTGTAAGCTTTAACAGCTTTAGTAAACAACAGTCAAAAATAAGGTAAACTTTTTGTCACTACAAAAGCTAGAGCAACAATTGGCTAAAACAAAGAACACTAAAATCAATCAAAGTAGCATGGCAATTTCAAATTATAACTTAGGATATTTCCAAACACTTCCAAGTGAATAGGAATATTCAGACAGCTCATTCATATGAAAAATGATTGCCTTTTACCTACTATTAAAAATGTTATTCTTTTGTTGAAGAAACTAAAATAATAAATGATAATAAGGAGCCATTTTTCAAAAATTGATTCTTTATCGCCGTTTCAGATTTCTTGTTGCCAACAACTTAGTAATCTGATGCCCGGAAATTTCATGCCTTGACTGAATGTGTAGGCAAATAATCTGTCATGAAGTAAACTATAATTATAACATATAGCCTTATTTATTATTTAAAAATTATTTAAAGTTTTTGTCTTAATTATGTATTTCGTTTTTATGTTGGTATCTGAAAAAATATATTTGACAATAACAACAAAAATACTTATTACTTAACATTAGCTGCAAAACTTTCCCTTGCCAAGGAACATTTACACATATTTATGAAAATGTAGGTTGATTACTTTGAAATGAGCCAGAGCATGTTGTCTCTTTCTTATCCTCTTCTGATCTATGCAAGTTACATCACAATCTTTCCAACCAAGTACTCTCTCTAGCAAACAGAATCAGACCACACAGTATCCTGTCTGTTCTTATTAACTGTTAAACAGGGATGTATTAACGTATCTAGATGGTTTTCTTGTAGAAAATCCACTATGTAAATTGATGGCTTTTTGTAATTTGAAGGTATAGAAATCATATATATCATTAAGGACATGAATGAAATTGCTGTATTCTGATAAAGTTAATCTTGTCAAGAGTCAAAAAAAACCTTTGTTCCACAGAAACTAAGCTTTTCTTTGCCTATAATTTCAAATGTTTTATTTTGTTACTGTAACAGTCCTTTTCTCTGTCTCAATGGTTGGTCATCGGTCATACCCTGTAATGCATATGAAACTAATCTACCAAACATTTTTCTGTAAGGTAGATCCTTTTTGCATCCTAAAAAGAATTTTTGTCCTAGGTGAAAATAATGTTTGGAGGTCAGTATCTCCCTTTTTTGTTAGAAGTTGATGACCACTACTCTACTATTTTCATAAACTTCTTGTTTCTTACAGGAAATCTATGAGGCATATGTTTGTTTTCTTCGGCGGTGTGAAGAATATTTTTTGTGTCACTATCTGCCTCCAACTGGGATAAACAGTGTTGGGGAACATATTTCTCTTGAAGCAGCTCTTTATCTCGACAGATCATCTGACGGAGAAGATCGCCACTTGAAACAACTCATATTTGACTGTCTTCTAAAGCGAGAAACATGTATAAGTGGTTGTCATTCTATGGATGAAATAGACTTACTAGAATTAGGTAGTTACACTGAACTGCAAGGTGGAAATATTGTACTCCCTTCTGGTTATAGCAGTATTCTTGAACCAATTTCAAGACCGATTCCAGCTGATAATATATGTGCAAGACGTGCAGTTGCCACTATAAATTGGCGTTATGCAGATGACTCGTTTTCTGCTAGTATTACTAGTCCTGGGGGTGACTCTGGTATTGACCTTCTTGCTAATGGTGATGCTGGTAATGATTCAGATGATTCAGACAGAACAGTTACAGGTGATCTTCCAAGAAGATCATCTCAAGCATCAAGCAGGGGTGGTAGTAGTGAAAAAGAATTTCAGTCATCTGAAACAAAAACTCGCGGAAATGTTAGCAGTGATGAAACTTCTGGGGAACCTTCTAGTGTAAAGAGTGAGACTGTTGAAGCTTGCAGTAGTGAAACTGGTGAAAGTTCAAGTGATGAATTATCACGTTCTAAGTCTGTGGACGTTCCTCCTAACGTGGAAGTGATTTGTGAAGATGGATCACGTTACTATGCAGATCATATTATTTGTACCATTCCTCTTGGAGTATTAAAAGAGAAGGCTGCAACTATGTTTTCTCCAGCATTACCTCAGTACAAACTTGATTCTATAAACAAGCTGTTATTTGGCACAGTCGACAAAATACTTCTGGAATATGATAGACCATTTCTTAATCAGGATATCTCAGAAGTAATGCTCCTTTGGGAGTCCCAACCAGAGGCTGCATCAGGTGAGTATTGTGGGCTGTACCCTATATATCACAGGCTAATTGTAAGTTCAGTATTTTTACCAAAACACCCAGGCTTTCTTATAAAATGCTGGGAAATTATTAATGAAACATACATTCTGCAGTTTCACTGGCTGCCCTTAAGGCATATTAAAAATGCAGAAATGGAATCAGCAAGATTGTAAAAAAACTTTCAGCTCTTTTCAAAATGTTAGCTCTGTAGCTCAGGCATATTAAAAAAAACCAGAATAGAGTTAGATTGCAGCAAATTTCAACAAACAACAGTTTCATTACAAAAATTAATCACAAGCGAATTGTACAAGGGTTATTCGGAAAGTAAGGTCTGTTTGCCAATAAAAAAAAAAATATATATATATATATATATACCTAGGTATATTAATAAGTAAGAAGTATTTATTGCAATATTTACAGAGATTCATTGGCTACTTCTCTACATAGTCAGCATCAATATAGAGACATTTATCTTAGCAGTATACCAACAATTATATGCCTGTGTCATTGTTATGTGCGTCTACAGAAAACTGTAAGAGGATTAAATGTAGTTAGGAACAACTAAACGGGGACCAAGGGAGAGTGATGCGCAATACATGATCCCATCAAGAGGGATCTCTCAGCCTCTTCTCTCCAACTCCACTCTCACCTCTTCGTGGTGGTCCCCATTAAGCCGAGTAACCCAGTCCAAGGTTGTGGTAACCAGTCCCTTCGGCGGACTGGGTCGGTGAACTAACGAGAGATGGGGGTTCTAGCAGGGCTGCTTGGAGGTAATCTGAGTTATAGGTCTGCTAGGATGGTGCGGATTGGCAGCAGGATTCGCATCTGGGTAGGTGGTGGAGGAGCCTCTAGCAGGCCAACGGCAGCACCCAATGTCCAGTGAGGTGACATACTGCGAAGGGGAAGGGAGATCTCCTTGAGTCCTGGTGAAGACAACTCCCTAGGGGAAGGGTACCCCGAAATAAAAACTCCAGTCCCACTGGTAAAAGGGTTGAGCTTAAGGCCGATGACCTTATCTTAGAAAAAACTCTTCTTGTCACGAAAACTTCACAATGTGGAATGAAACCGGACGGATTAAACGGAAAACGACCTGGAAATGAAAAATGGAATGAGAGCTTGTTGACAATAGCAACATGGAATATTAAATCCATGTTGCAGCCAGGGAAAATGATGGAAGTAGCAAACGAATCTTTGAAATATAAGGTAAATATAACGGCATGGCAAGGACAAGGTAAAATAGACAAGAAGAATTTTACAATATTTTATATTGGTCCAAAGAAAAGAACAGGCCTGGGTGGGACTGGTTTTATTATTGACACTAAAGTAAGAAAGAGTTTTATGTATTTTGAACCAATAAATGATAGAATGTGCAGGATGAGAATTAAGGGGCGTTTTAGAAATATTACTCTTATATCGGCATATGCTCCAACCGAGGATGGTAAAGAGGAAGAAAAATTGAAATTTTATGATCAGTTATACAAGGAATGTGAGAAAACACCAAAATATGACATGTTAATGCTTTTAGGTGATTTTAATGCGAAAATTGGCAAAGAAGCAAATAGCTGGTAAATATACACTACATTCAGAAACAAATGAAAACGGGAAACTTTTAAGTCAGCTAGCTAGTGCACACAATTTAATAATTAAGAGTACATGCTTTGATCATAAGAAAATCCATAAAGGCACATGGAAGATACCAGGAAGCGAAAATGTTAATCAAATAGATCATATATTGGTTTCTAAACGACATGGTACATCTGTAATAGATGTAAAATCAGCAAGAGGCCCTAACTGTGACTCTGATCACTACATGGTTAAAGCAAAGATAAAGGAATGCTTGGCAGTCATTCAAAACAAGACAGTACATAAGTCTATAAAGTGGGATGTTGAAAGATTGAAAGAAGAAAAGACAACAAGGCAATCCTATCAACAAACTTTAAGAAATAGTTTGCAGGAAAATATTTTTGATGAAGACAAAAATAATACGATTGAAGAACAATGGAAAGCAATTAAAGAAACTGTCCTGAAAACTACAAAGGAAGTTGTTGGTGAAAAAACAAGAACAAGAAACGAAGAATGGTTCAATGAGGAATGTAAAATAGCAATAGATCAAAAAAATCGAGACAGTTTGCAAATGTTACAAAAAGAAACAAGACTGACATGTGAAAAGTACAAGCAAAGCAGAAAGGCAGCCAACAAAATAATACGTAGTAAAAAGAGAGAATATCTAAAGAAGCAGTTAGAATCAATTGAAGAATTAAACAGTCAACATGAAAACAGAAAATTTTACCAAGCAGTCAAAAGGATGAACAAGGGATTCCAACCAAGACTTAACTATTGTAGAGATAAGAACGGAAACATTATTGAAGACAGATCCCAAACAATTGATAGATGGGCTGAATATTTTGAAGATACATTAAATAATAAAGATGAATATAATACTGAAAGAATAGAATACAGTACTGCTGACCCAGAAATTGAACCCCCGATGAACTTGAAGTACAAATGGCAATACAGAAACAAAGAAACAACAAAGCCCCAGGTGTGATGATTCAATTACAGCAGAACTTTTTAAGTATGGAGGAGAAAGCTTAGTAAAAGCAATGCATCATCTCATAACCAGGATATGGGAAAATGAAGAAATGCCTTCTGAGTGGAATACTGGCCTAATATGTCCTATTTTTAAAAAAGGAGACAGGATGGATTGCCAAAATTTCAGAGGAGTAACATTACTTAACATAGCCTACAAGATCCTCTCCACCATTATTATGAATCGGATTGGAAAATTTGCAGAAAATATATTAGAAGAATTCCAATGTGGCTTTAGACAGGGTAGAAGCACTGTTGAACAAATATTTGTTCTGCGACAGATAATGGAGAAATGTACTGAATATAACACTACCCTTCATATACTATTTATAGACTTTAAACAAGCTTTCAACAGTATTAATAGGACACAACTTTTGAATTTTATGGAAAACTATGGCATACCCAAGAAACTTATTAGATTAGCACAAATGACTCAAAAAAACAGTAATGCCAAAGTAACGGTAGCAGGAATGATAAGCAATAAATTTGATGTGACAACAGGAGTACGACAAGGGGATGGATTATCTGCAGTGCTATTTAATCTAGCCTTAGATGCAGTCTTAAAAGAACTGAACCTAAAAGGCAATATCTTATATAAGTCCAAACAAGCATGTGCATACGCAGATGATGTGGTATTAATAGCAAGAAATGCAACAGCACTTCAAGAAATGTTTACCACCGTAGAAGAGCTAGGGAAATCATCAGGATTAATAGTTAACCAAAATAAGACAAAATACATGAAGATGGAAATTAATCAATGTGGGAACATGCCGCAAAACATACAAATTGGAACATACATATTTGATACAGTTAACAAACTACACATATTTGGGAGTGGAAATTAATAGCAAAGGAACAGTGTCCGAAGAAATTAATAAAAGAATAATAGCCGGAAATAGAGCATACTACGCAAACTTGAGTTTAATAAAGTCAAGCTTGTTATCTAAAGCATCCAAAATGAAGCTATATAGAACATTGATAAGACCTGTAGTATCATATGCTGCTGAAAGCTGGACACTAAATACAAACGATGAGAATGCTCTAAGAATTTTTGAAAGAAAAATCATTAGACGCATATATGGTCCGATGAATAAAGCAGGAATATGGAGAATAAGGTCAAACCTAGAAATAAATAAGATATTGCATGGAGAGGACATTGTTAGGCATGTGAAATCATTAAGACTTAGCTGGCTAGGTCATGTAGAAAGAATGGGAAAAGAAAGAACACCAAAAAATCTACTGCATGGAGACATAATGGGGACCAGAAGAAAGGGTAGACCAAGAAAAAGATGGATACATGATGTAGAACAGGACTTAAAAAAGATGAGTGTAAAGAATTGGAAAAGACAGGCTCAGGAAAGAGATGCATGGAAGAAGATTGTGAAGGAGGCCAAAGCACATCAAGGGCTGTAGTGCCGAGAAAGAAGATGAAGGATCAACTAAATGCACATAACAACCCGTTGGGAGTGCACAACAGATAAAATTACAATGACGAAGATCCATAGGCATTGTATAGCACTGACACTGAAACTTCTTGAATATCACAATCACTCGCTGGATGGTGTCTTGAGGTCTTCTGATGGTGGAGCTGAATTGTAAGCCGAGTGATGATTAATTCTGCCCAGAGAACATAGACTATACTGATTAAAAATATATTTATTGACGATATTTCCGGAGGACCACTTGGCAATGAATGCCAAGAACAAACATGAATGATAGAATATACATGCAGCAAGTCTATGTTGCATTGATAATGTTCACAATTAATCTCTGCAAATTTGATTCACAAATTATAACGCAATTAATAATGTCACTGATTAAATTGCGTGGTAAGATAAATACAGCTACAATGCAATAAAGTTTAAGGTAATGTTACAAGCTATATATGAAATATTAGGCTTCAAACACTCACTCTGATAGTGAAGATTCCTTAAGTAAGTTAGTTAAATATCACATCAAATCAATCCTGATGTCGAAATTAGGCCATAATCATGCCTTGTAGAAATTCCAGGTAGAAGCACTAAATAGTTCAGCTATTCTGAGCCAAATAAAACATAGATAATTGCTTCTGTGCAATTAAAACAATGATAAAATAATCCTTAACTCACAAGAACGAAATATAAGGTTCTAAAGACAATAAAAGCCACTACTGGCTAAGTCCAGAATGGACGATGATCCTTTCAGAGGATTGAATAATGGCGATGTAGAAGAAGGAATAAGGTTTGAATAAAGTGCTTTATAACAATGTTAGAAAAATCACTTCCATTGGGCGAGAATTACGAACGATTGAGCAATGATATTCTTAAAGAAGGACGTATATTGTGAAGCAATCTGACAGTCATAATAACAGAATAAATAAAATATATTTATAGTTATTGTTTACCTAAAATAATAAAATAGCCTATATTAATTGAAAATAAACATTAAATTGAGTTCAATAAGGAGAAAGAACTTGTGATCAATTGTTTTGACAGTAAGAAAGATATAATTTCTAGGCGGCCGTGCGCAAATTAGGAATGAATAAAAATATTAGCAAAGCCGCTAAAAGAAAAGTTTAAAATGATAATGATTCTTAAAGAGAGCCATGCCTGTGAAAACTCTATCAAACCTCAAGGTATCAAACATAACTGAACAGTCGAAGACTCTGCTGCCTGCGGTATGTGGAGAAAGGTGATGAGTTTCTCGACAATGTTGTCACTTGGGGTGAAAGATGGGTGAAAAATCTGAGGAGCGCACTCCAAAACAAGAGACATAGAATGCTGCTGACAAGAGGCATCATGCTTTTATACGACAATGCATGGCCCCATTCAGCCAATGCCACATGGAATCAGTTGCTTCAGTTTGGATGGGAGATCTTCAACCATCCACCCTACAGCCCCAACCTTGTGCCAAGTGACTTCCAACTCTTCTGTCTCATGAAGCAATTTCTGGCAGAAAAATGTTTCCACAACGATGCTGAGGTACAGACGGCAGTGATTTCATGACTCCAGATGTTGACAGCAGAGTCCTATGATGGGCATACAATTGTTCATACACTGTTAAAGTAAATGCCTTGATAATGGTGCCGATTATGTAGAGAAGTAGCCAATGAATCTCTGTAAATATTGCAATAAATATTTCTTACCTAATAATGTTTTTGTTCTTTGTTGGTGATCGGAACTTACTTTCTGAATAACCCTTGTGTTATGTCTCAATTAGCCATTTGAGGCTACCATCTAGAACCAAATGGGAATCAAAAGGTCAACTTGTCCACATAGATATTTAGATGTTATTGGACGTGTTACTGTCCCTTTCTTTGGTTGTGATATTTTACTTTCACATACCGGTACTTTAAGTTACATAAAGATAAAAATAACTCAGCTGCTAATCTTGGGATCGCCAGTCTGTCCTTCATGATAAATTTTTTATTAAGTCCGCCATGTTTGGTAGCTTTGTGAACTTCTACAATTTACTTTTTTAACTTTCTGTAGGCAAAAATCTGGGCACTTTGTAAGAAGACTGAATTCACAATTTCCTTGCAACATACATATGACATAAAGCAAGTTAATACAATATAAGTATGGATATGTTCATTCATGAACCACAGAGTATTGTCTCTGTTGGACATTACATGAGAATATTATAGAGAATTATATATTCTCACCATATAAGTAATCCAAGATCAAAATTGCTGCTTACTCCCCAAATCATTTCTAACCTTCCTAACCACAAATTCATCCATGATATAATAAAGTAGGCCTATTATATATATGATTAGTATGAAGCTTCTCAAACTAACATAATAGGCTATGTTATGCATTTAAATATATAATTAATTAACACCTTTGCACTTAATTTATGTGTAGTCCATATATGAAAAGCTCATTTTCTCAAGGTTTTTCGAATTTTCCTCCCTGTCTGTTCATTGGTCTAATTTCATCAGAACTTTTTGTTAAGGAGAATGGTCTTTGATAAAATGGAGGTAAATTATCATCTACTTGAAGCAATCTTTGTTATTTAAGGGCTTTCCATTTTGTTTGTGTAAGTTCCAAGCATCATTAAACCTTCGGTTAAACCAAGAATTCTTTAACTGCTTGTTTTAGTAACTTATCTGTACCAGTACTGTCTAAGAAAAGCGTTAATTTTATGTAAGTACGCACATTGTAGGCCTAAAGGATAAATAATGGCAAGCCATATAAAGTCGGATAATTATTAATTATGCATAATTTTCAATCAGGGTTTAATAATAATGATGTAGGCCTAAATAGTTTAGGTAACCTATATTCAAATTTGAAATAACTTATGCATCATCAAACATGATTTCATGAATAAAATTTACCCCATAATATCTAATAGGCTCACCATTAAGTAGTCAATGACTTGATAATAGAACCATCATAAGTAATTACCAGGGCCCAGATTTTTATGTAATATCAAAGTTCAAAATATGTACATAAAAATGTAGTAGGCTAAATATCACAGAAATATGTAATAATCACAAAATATATAGTTTAAAATTAAATTAACTCAATAAATATCAGTACCAGTGTATGAAAATGTTCACACAAGCTTCTACTCGCTACCTCTAATTTTGACAGTGACTGCAACTTATATGTTTTAACAAATTAATGCCATATTAAAAGTGCTTCAGATGTTTTTTTTAAAATGTGATGCATATTTTTAAAGGAGAAATATGTATTGTGGCAAAACCTGTAGTACATGTGCCCTAAAAACTCACTTTTTGAACCCGATTGTCCCACATGAGTACCTGTTCAGAAGACACACAGTATTTATTATTTGTGTGCAATGCCCTATGTAAATGTTGATCAAGTTTTGATTCATGGAACAGTATGTTTTGTTACATACTTAAAACATTACTACTTTCCCATCCATTGTAAAACATTCGTCAGTAGGCCTACTTGAGCACTGCCTTAGATTTGATGCAGCTGGAGCTACTTTTAACAAGTTCATTTCATACACAGATTGATGCAATTTCAGCCTTAAGACTTCCTAGAAAAACTTTTTTGTGTTGTGCAAATAGGCTAACTGTATTTTTGCTTACCTCAACCCTGACTGTAACCCTTCCTGATTAGCTTGTTTCAATATGTAGTACAAAGACCAATGCACAGTTCTGAGAAACGATAAGTGCTAATGTATATAACTGAGGCACCCAGAACCACTGTATTTTACATTTGTATTGGAATTCACAAAGTTAGAAGAATTATCCGGCTAGCTTTGGCAACTATATTTTGCTGACACAAAATTTTGTATCTTGTTTACAAAGGTTTCATGGAAGGCATGGGTTTATCCTGTCCTCTAATTGACTTACCATCTTACATGTAACTTAACTGTATGATTCGCATTCACAATTCGTATTTCACCCTGCATACATTGTTTGTTGCGAACATGTGCTATGGTATGAACGTTGTTCTCGTCTTGCAACCAGTGAAGTTAGTATTTTATTTCTTACTGCAAACTAATTGTTCTTGCAATGTTTCGAGCTAGAGAAATCCTGGAACATGCACCATTGAACCAAAATATAAATTTGTAATAAGTGCTTTTTTATGTTGGTATGGTTTGATATGTTTACTGGTAGACTTTTTGGGTAGTGGTACACTTTTAAAAATCACTTAATTTTTTATCAAAACCTTTCATTTCTACTGATGGATAGGAACGTAGCTTTTCCCAATGAAATTTAATATTATGCACTCCAACAAAAGCTTTTCTTTATCTGAAGACCATGAGTTCACTTACATTTACTAAGCTGTTCAGTCTAACTTCTAAGTTGGTTTTTGATCTTACCCGGTTCCTGAAAGGCAGACACCTAGCAACCAATATGAAGAGCAAGGAAGGACATGTAAAAGTTGACACAAGAGTTCATCACAGTTTAGAAGCTTTGTAATATAAGTATGTTCCTTAACTAATTTAATTTTAAGTGTCGGTTCACAAATATTTTAATATGGTAGAGGCCTATGCTAGAAAATTCTACTTACCGTTGCTTCCCTAGTCCTGTCCAATATTTCTCCAGTCAAATTTAATGGTTTCTCGCTTTGTTGAATGAACAGGATATATATATGCTGCATGTATATATATATTTTTTTTAAATTAATTAATTAATTAATGTCCTGTGACTTGAGAAAGAGTCAGTTGTCACCACACTTCTCAATCCAGTTCACTTGTCAGAGAAGTAATATTGATTTTCCCGAGACAGAGTACCTGTAAACTTTTTGCTATAAAAGAAAAGCATTGTAGGCCTATATAATAATATAACTTATAATAAAGCATTTTTATATTCAACTTATATAATGAAATATAAATCAAATTATTTATGTAATGTGGCATGAAGTATATAATAATATAACTTAATATAAATTGACATGTGATTGTGATCCATGAAAATAAAATTTATTTTTCTAATCATAGTTTAATTTAGTTCTTACTTTCTATTTATATTTTTATTAACAGCTGTTAGGTTTTGTGGCAAGAAAGTTTACATAATAATGACAAAATTTCAAATATAAGGTAAAGCAATTCAGTTAGCAACTTAAACCACGGGTGTAGGGAACCTTTAAGTACAAAAAGGCATTGTATTTGTTAAATAGAAAATCAACCTTAAAGGAACACATATCCTCTCAACCTTGTTAGTTGTACCATGGAAAAGTTACAACTAAATGTTCCTGGAAATATCTGAGTGTGAGCAAAAATCTCACCTGCAACCATTGGGTGGGCAACTATTACTGGGTTAATTCCAGTAGTTTGTAAGAAAATAGGCATAACCTTTGTTATTCTGTGAGTATTGTAAAATAATGTAATGTATCTTTGTTTCAGATGATCTGAGCAGTAATTGGTTTCGTAAAATCTATTCATTCTCCAAGTTATCTGAGACATTGCTTCTTGGTTGGATATCTGGTCGAGAAGCAGAGTACATGGAGGCACTTACACATGACGAAGTGGCAGATACTTGTACAGAGATTCTCAGGAAATTTCTCAATGACCCTTTTGTTCCAAAACCAAAAATGTGCATTTGGTAAGTGTTCATTTCTCAGCTTAGGTATAATAAATAAATTAATAATAAATTAATGGTTCTTTTCTAAACCAACCCTTTAATTTTCAGTGATATTTGGATTATGGCCAGTTATGTGTATCAGTTTTAATAAATAAATAAATAATTTTTTTAATGAAATATGTTAAGGTGACCAGACGTCCCATTTGTAACGGGATTGTCCCTTTTTTTTATTGACTGGTCCCATTGTCCCAACAAAAGTTTAATGGGACTAAAATGTCCCTTTTTTTTTTTAATTAATTTCTTAATGTCCTGTTTTCATGAAATTTATTCTGTGTATGTAAATTACAGTTTCGTGCACATGCTCAAATCAGTCATTTGTTTCTTTCTTTTTTAACACAGTTTCTAATGTTTGCCGAGAGATGGCATTTGAGTTTCTGAGTTTTGAAACGTTGGCCGTTGGCGTCCTTTTCCAATGTTTACATTTGTATTTTCACTTGTTTGTGACTTCCTGTCATGTCCAAAAAGTTGTTAGGATTGTGTAAAGCATAGGTTGTGAAGCCGTTGGTTAAGAATGCCTAAACGAAAATGCAATTTCACGGATGCATTAAAGAAAGAATTTATGTTTCTTATGCCTGGTTTCTATAAACTCGCGAAGTACCTATGGGTAAATTATCCAATGGACAGAATTTACACAAGAATAACTTTTGCAAACTCAAATAATTTAAAGGTAACAATCACATACACTTGTGGCTAGTTTCTAGATAAGTGTCCTCTGGGTAAATATGAAAATGACAGAAACAAATGTTCCTACAAACTCAGGCTAGATCTTTCCAAGGGTAAATCGTTGGGTTAATTTATCCTTTCGTGGATGGCTACAGGCCCGATGAGAGGGAAGGGCAGCAGCCCCGGGGCCCGGGTCCAAAAGGGGGCCCGGCCAACCAGGATTTATTTTTTACTTTCTAAATTTACTCTAAAATAAAATTGGTTATAAGTCAATAAACAGATTAAGTTATGTTCTATGTGTTTATTTTATCTGCATTGTCCTGTCGTATAACGGTGACAGGGAATTATCATTTAATCTGAAACGGATTAATCTTGAAGAAAAATTACTATTTTTGAAAAGTAGAAGCAGAAATCCTTTTGGACTCAACAGTAAACATTTAAAATCATAATTTTCAAAAGATTAAACTGGTACATACATATAAAATTGTTCCTAATTAGAACATTTTAATGTATTTTTCCGTTTCCTGCCCGGCATCGGTTAACCGATTTGGTCCAAAAGCAATAGGCTTCGTCCCATGGGCCTTATAAATGGTACACCAAGTTTATGAAAATCCGATAAAGCGTATTTGAGTTATTCCGCTTACAGACACACGGACATACAGACAGTCCTGTCTACCAGAATGGTACCGGTAGGCTACTTAATAACCTAATTATGTAATATCATTACATAATCTTTTTTGTTGCATACATTATAAAGGGCAGTGAATTTCATATTTGACGGGGGCCCAGGAAAATTTTTCCCTGGGGCCCTTGCTTTCTTTCCACGGCCCTGGATGGCTAGATAAAATTTAATCTTTCCTAGGATCAGTAATAATTTAAACAATGAGAATCAAAGCCTTCTGAATTAAATTAACTCTACAACTCCAAGGCCTTTCTCATATCATTTTGGGTGATTAGGAACTAATTTGCCCATAGGTATTTCACGAGTTTATAGAAACCGGGCATTAGAGCAGAGGAAGACAAGTTATTATCAGTGGCGGCTATTCACCCTGTGCACCCACCATTAGACTGACCACCTCTGTGACTGTAAGACAGGGGCAGATCCAGAGAGACATTTTGGGGGGGGGGGGGAACCAAAGTAGAGAGGGAAGTTTTTACTCATACAAATTAATTATTCCCAGTACACAATTGAAATCAAAATGAACATTTCATCATTTTATTATAAAGGCATTTCAAAACAATGAATGTTGTTGCTTTAATTTAAGTATTTGGGTTATGTTGTCTTTACAAAATTTATTAAAATAATAAATTTTTAATAAATTGTGCTTAATGTTACAAATTTTTTGGGGGAGGGGGATTTTCCCCATGGATCCGTCCCTGCTGTAAGATTATATTTGTCTTTATAAAAGGTTCATAGATTTTTTGTAACTATTTAAGTGGTTGTTCTGCATATGATTAAAAACTAAGTACTGTGGGAGTCAAGAATATAGGCTAATTCAGTCTTTATGATGATCAAAGAAAATATAGTTTTTACCATAAAATTGTAAACTGGCCAGGTAGATGAAAATGATTAATGAGATCTGTTAGTGCCTTGTTTTGCAATCCTAATAAAAACCAATAAATTATTGAATAACTTAATTTTTTCAAAACAGCAAGGGGTAAAATATCTACCCCAATTACTGTAATATGAATCAGATATTTACTTTCTAATATAAACACTTGCTGTATTACTGCCCCAACCATCAGATAAAAAACTGTCTTCCTTTCTTCATTCTGTAATATCAATTTAATTTTTTCAAATAGCTTATCTAAAAACTATAGACATTCATCATATGTGCTGCTTTATTTTCTTGAATGTACTTTATGCTTCTTTTATGAAAAAAAAAGAAGAAAAAAAACTAACTCCGTGGCACTAACACCCCAGAAGGGACAAGGCCTACCACCCGACCGCTGCGTCATCTACCATAGGCACACGGCAGGATTGGGGCACATGTGGTCAGCATGCCGACACCCACAGCCATCAATGGTGGTACTCCTCTATCAAGTAGCTCCTCAATTTGAATCACGAAGCTGAGTGCACCCCTACCAGACCTTCCTACCTCAGAAAAATCCGAGGAGGTACTGGGGATTGAACCCGGGCTGACGGATCTGTAGTCAGCGACGCTAACTGCTTATTTTATGGCATAGCTATATCACCATGCATTGTTCTGTAGGACTTCTCTAATTGGTGTAACAATTAGAAAGAACCCTCTTCAGTGATATGTCATTTCAGCTTCATGTTATAGAAGCTTTTTATTTCAGACTTCTTCCCAAGAAATATTTATTTAAAACTTGCCTTCTTAAATTTATTATTATGCTAAAATCATTTAGTAAGTCCAATACAAGAAAACTATCAACTTATGATATTATTACTGAAAACATTTTTTTATCTTAACTATTATGTCATTATGCTTCTAATATTATAATATTATATAAAGATTCAGTAATGTAAACTTATAATTGAATATTTGTGCCTTGTATTCCATAGTACGAGTTGGCGCAAACAGCCATATACAAGAGGTGCTTACACAGCCATAGCAGTTGGAGCTAGTCAGATAGACATAGAACACATAGCACAGCCTCTCTATGCAAACCCTCGACAAAAAAAGGTAAGCCACCATGCTTATAATTATTCCGTAGGTGTTATTCAGAGACAACATGTTGGGTACACAGCTTTTTTTGTAGGTTAAATTAAAGCTCTTCTTAATGAAACCAATGTGGGAAATGTTGCTATCAGCTGAGAATGAAAGTAAGTCATTCTTCAAAATCCTTTGTCACTCCGCTCTCCCCATAGTTCCTTTTCTTTCCCTTGTACTACTATTCTTTAATATTTTTTCATCATGCATTATTATCAACTTTCTGGAAAAATAGAATGAATTTTAATCTTCTATCTTTTTAGCTACCAAGATTGAATTTTGGCACAGACATGTACAATAATATAGGTAGCATTATGCTATTGTTTTATTTAGGACAATGAAAATTCAATGCATTTTGTGTTATTGATTTTTCTTTTAATAAAAAAGTAACAGTTTTCAAAATCTGTCTTATTCTAAAGTATGTGAAGTAAAACATCTGAATAATCTTTTAGATAACCTAAATATGAAAACATCTACAATCCAAAAAGTTTATTCTACAAAAATAGAAAGAAAAAGTTTGCACTTAAAGGTGAATTTTATGTTTTTTGGGAATTAATATCTTTTGATTATTTTTTATTTCAAGAACCTTCAAGATATCAAAATGTTAATTGATAGTTATATTACTTGTTTAGGGTGCAAAATGTATGGTAAAATGCTATCCTTCTTTCACAAATTTGTAGGAGAAGATTGATTTTTAGTGTGGGGGAAAATGCTAAAAATAAAAGTATTGATAGCTGAGTTTAAAAAGCTGCATGCATATAAAGTCAAAAATGATTTTAATGATGCTGTCTTTTTAGTATCGCTTAATTAGGTAGGCTTTGAATTACCTGAGGATTCTCATACATGAAAATACAGTGGAATATCAGTTATTTGAATTAAATGGGACTGTGAATAGTTCTGATTTTCCATTTTTTAAATTATCGAATATGTACAAAACAACTCATTAAAACTTTTAAAAAGTGCAACAATAGTTACATAGGTACCTTGATGGAAATTATTACTGATTTATCTTACACCAATTCTGAGTTCAATTTCTTTCCTAAACAGAATTTAACTAAACTGATCACTTCCTCAGACAATAGACTTCTCTTTAAAATCCACACCAACAACAAATGCGAAATGGTCAGTTTGCTGAAGGTTTAGATACACCATTTCAAAACAATGTGCTTATCAATAACTTACATAACTTGAAAGCACAAACAAAAGGAGACATACTGGTATTATGGTTTGACAGGAGGTGATACAAAATTGGTCAAAGATCGGAGCTGTATATTGTATAGGAATTTACAACCTCTCCATCAGAACAAATTGCTATCATCCTCTCCCTCATTCACTACGTGCCTGTCTGCCCCTAGCCTGGTGCAGCTCATATTTTCCTGCAGTTTAATGTTAAAATCTTAAAATACTGTACCCAACTCCATAACATGTTTAATGTAGGACAGTATAAGTAGGTAATTGTAACTTCTGCTGATCTAATCTGTTCAATCTGTGATATAGTATGAATGCAAGTATGAAGAAAACATAAAAATAAATTAATAAAAAAATATATACCGGTATATATAAATAAAAGGTTATTCAGATAATAGACAGTTTTGATGACTGATTTGAATTACTGACATCCTATTGTAAGCAGTATTTTTTAATACATAACACTTTCAGTTTTTTTTTCTGTTGCCCCTTTATAGATGTGTATGTAGTTTTAAGTGAGTTGGTTTCAGTGCATAAAATAACATTTATTTCCCCCCCCCCTTTTTTTTTTGTCACGTTTTAGTAACTTTTTCTTATTTTTTCCCTTATGGATATTGCTTATAAAATTATTTGTGTCCATTAATATAGGAGTGATCAGTGATCAGAATAATTAAACAGCTTACAAAATGTTGCAAGATCAGGCTTAATGTTCATCTTACAATGCATAACAGAATTACTATTCCTATATGTTACTATAACATTATTCTTGAAAATTAAGTTATGACTGCCATTTGAATAAATAAATTGAAATTTTATTATTTTTAAAAGATTTTTCTTCCACACTAAGGCATTGAACTGAAGTACATGCATTTAGCCTACTCTTTGATATTGTTTTTGACTAGATATAAATATTAGAAACATGATGAGAGAATACCAAAAAAAGAATTAATGTATTTATGAAATGCGGCTTTCCTGTTGTTACGAATAAAAGGACTTCCACTTGGTTGAATGGAATAACTCTATCGGAGCATTCAGTAGCTTCTGAAATTATTATTTATAATAGGCTACATTTTAATTCTAAGTTTCTTTTTAAATATATTTTAGCATTATGTCATAAACAGTAACAATTTTGAACACATCAAAGTAATTCTTATATTCTAGTTTTCAAATAGTAAGTAAAGCAAAGTGTCAAAGTTCAACTCATGCGATAATTTCTGTAAAATCTGTCCTAAAAGGAATCGCAAGGAGCGAGGGAATTGTTTGATTAAAACAAGATTTCTGCTTAATGAAAGGGTGGTATAAAAATTACTCTAGTGTTAAGAATAAGCACACCTATTGTATTTGAAGATGTGATGACGACAGGAAAGTGCAATGTAGGGCCCAGGACAAACAATTGCATTTTAAGATAATGTAGAGATTTTCTGTTAAAAGTTGGATTCTGAAGGTGAATGACAGATCCTAAGTATTGAAATAGAACAGAAATAAACATTATAAGAAGGATTATTGGGTTGTTGGTTATTTGATAGAAAAATCAGAATTTTTTTTTTGGCTCTTCAGGTAAGGCTCATTTCACAAATTGATTGACAAGCCTTTTAGCTGCATTGCAAAGAATATGGGTAACAATCAAGAAACACATACGGTATATACCTGTACAGTATAAATTCCCTACCAATAGAATGCCTTGCACTCTGAAAGATAAAAAATGTACCATATAGAGGCTTATTTTGCTTTTCTTTCTGCATTAGTTTCTGTTCAATCCTTTGACTTGAACCCGTTATTCTGTCATAAATTCACGGTACAGGAAATATTTCCATTTAAGACAAGTTTCCAATGAATAAAGGATGTTTTTAGAACAGGTTTTACTGTGTTAGATACACAAAGGGTAAGTATCTGCACTCTCTTTTTTAAATTGATTGCAACAACAATACAAAACTTTCATTTACCTCACTTTTCAACATAGTCCCCTTGCTTCTCATTCTTGGTCTGTGGTGAATCGACACCTCTTAAGGGACCTTTAAGTGGGCCAAAAAGTTGGAAACCTGACGGGGCAAAATCGGGACTGTATGCAGGATGCTTTAACACTTTTCAAAACCCAGTTGTGCACAACTCCTTTTGACAATAGGCCTTGGTGTTAGGTTCAATTGTAGGCTTCGGCTCGTTTCTCAACATCTCACTTCAACGTGCACTGTTTATTGTTGAGCCCTTCTCCAAGTAATGTTGTAGTATTGGCCCTTGTGAGTCCCAGAAAGTGTGAGCATCACTTTTTCTGCAGAGGGTTGACTCTTGAATTTCTTATTGACCGGAGATGCAGGGTGTTTCCATTCCATGTTCTGGCGTTTGCTTTCAGGCTCGAAATGATGGATCCACGTTTCGTCTCCAGTGACTGTTCGTTCCAAAAAAGCTTCACCTTTGTTAGCTTGGTGGTCCATTACGCATGACACATGATTGTTCTTGTGCTCTTCAGTAAGCTGTGTTGGGACCACTTTGCACAGATTTTATGAAAGCCAAGCATGTTATGAATGACATCATATGCAGAACCATGGCTAATTTGAATATCGTTTGCCACTTCTTCAGCAGTCACTCTTTGGTTTGTCTGAATCATGATCCGCACTTGCTCAATGTTGGGGTCACTAGTGGATGTGGATGGGCATCCTGTTCTTTCCCTGTCCTTCACACTTGTCTGACCATTTTTGAACTTCTCATTCCATTCGTACATGCTTTGCCGGTGGTAAAATATTGCCCCCATATAGCGTGGAAAGTCTTAAATGTATTTTCGCTCCTGGTACACCTTCAGATGACAAAAAACAGATCACACGCTGTTCTTCTTTGGTGCAAACCTGAACAGTGTAGCTATGTTTAATGTGCAACAGCACAACATGCAGTGGAGTCATAATGGTCAGACATTTCACAAGCGGAGACAAATGAACAACATGTCAACATGCATGAGCACAAAGGGGTACAGCCAACCTACAAAAGATTAAACAAAAAGTTCAGATACTTATCAACTTACCCCTTATTACAGTTGCTTCACCATTCACCAATGGTTCAAGTTCCACCTATATTTATTGTCAGAAATGTTTAGTTAGTTTGTTTTTGCCATTGTTTTCGCTATTACTGGTAGGTTTATTACTTATGACAAAAAGACAATATATTTCATTTTAAATCTCCCACTACAAAACTAGCAACATGGTTCGCCATTACTTCAACTGTAAAAATGGAATTCAACACCAGTTTTAATCAAGTGCTCTTTTAAAGACTGACCAACTTTGTTTTAATTTATATTTGATGCTATGTGTTGTATTTTAGTTGTGAATGTGAGGTGTGGATTCAGATAAGACAGTTAAAGGTACAAGGTTGCGTATCAAGGTTTTAAACAGACTATCCCACTCATACGCCGCATGTTTGATATTGACCAATAACATTTAGCAATTCCTCGGATATAGATCAATCACGGCCATTTATCTTACAATATTCTTGTAGGAATCGTAAGGATGGCATTTTGTCATCGTAAAATGTGCTGCTCGTTACTGGAGATGCAAGTATCAGTGTGCAATGATTAATAGTCACTGCTGCCACTAAGCGGCATGAAATCAGATTATTTTTATACAACATAACTTGTTTGGAAATTGAAATAATAGAAATGTACATTGATTAAGAACACAATTTCGATTCGGTGCAAGCCAGTTCGTGCGCTTTAATCTGTTCTGCTGTTAGCTTACCTGAATGAAGTTAACTATGCACCATTGGTAGCACTGATTAAACCTGGGTAGCTCTAATCGATACATGGATGGTTGATTCACAGTATGCCGTGATCTCACAACTGTTAGTTTTGTTTTTATACAACAAAGCATGAAAGTAATTATTATTTATGTAATCCGTTACATTTTATTCATGGAATAGTCTTAATAAATCCAACTCGAGTTGACGAGTTTCATCAGATAAATTCGCTCCTGCTGCACAGTCGTGAATCTATCGATAAACTCGTCAACTCTCGTGGGACTACCTATGATATTATACCCTTACTAGAAAAATTAAATTCATTAACACCTTCACATTTTAATTAAAGTCCTGTACAAGCTTTTATGCTCAACAGAATTTTGAACGTGCTGATTACTATCAGTTTTATGCCTTTGGACGCATGTTACAAGTTTAGTTTCCATTTGATAAATTTATTGTAGAGGGTGTAAGCAATGAGATGCATGACTCAGAAAGTAGTCTCCCATTAAGAAGCCTAAATGTACTTTTAATTCCACAGCCTGTGGTACTGTTTGCTGGTGAGCACACACACAGCAGTTTCTATTCCACAGTACATGGGGCATACTTGACAGGTCGCAGTGCAGCACAAGTACTTCTCACTTCGGACTCTCCACAAGAAATTGTTATGGAGTGCGAAGGTACTAGTGACCTTAGTTCATGGATCCAGGGAATATCACTGGATTAGGTGCAATTTTAAATAAACCATAGTATTCCTACTGTTTTGTTGTGATAGACTGGTACAAGATTTGTAGTTAGGTCTCACTAGGTGTAAGATGATGTAAGACTTCGTATTATTACAGCTGCAGTAAGTCTTTGTAAGTCTTCATTTTATTTCCATGTATTTATAACTTTTAAGACACAGAAAAACTCTCAAAGCTCACTTACAATTACCAGCACCTTCATGTCCAAACTTAACTTGAAATTTTTGTGACAAATTTGATGCTGAAACAGCCTCACATATTGTCTGTTCCTATCACATTTAATCAGGGACATAGCCAGGATATTGGTTCGGGAGGGGCCGGCCCGATTTTTTTTTTTTAATTATTAAACTTTCAAATTTCATTTTAACATATTTTTTCAGTTACAAAACACATACCACATATTTTACTGCTCCAAAATAGTAACATTTTGAAAAAAAAACAACAAAAACCAAAACAAAAAACAAACAAACAAAAAGGCATTGAGGATTCTTCAACACACTGCAACCTGTGTTTTCTTTTTTTATAAACCTAAAAAACGCCATATTTGAGATTGTAATGTTCTTTAGAACCTATAGAATTCATTTACAGTATAAATTCAGTTTGTTCTTAAAAAATTGCAAATTGAAAAATCATGAAGAAATAGTATAACTTGTACTGGTTACAACAGGTGATCCTAATGTGGAGAATGGTGCACAGAATCTTACTCATCATGAAATGGCATAGAGAATCTGATGATGTTGATGGTAGTTACAGTATGCTAGAGCTACCTAACCTGTGACAAACCTAGATAAACCTTGCTCATGTCATAAATCACATGCTACCTGTCACTAACCTTGTTCATCCCACGTGTAAAATCTATTGGTAGCATTGTACAAAGCAATCAAAATAAGTCCAGCAATCAAAGCCAGCCAGAGTGTTGGGCAACAGTCTATGGGCTGCATAACCCACACCACAATATCAATCAAACTCCATGCAGAGTCTCAAAGAAGACCAAAACCATTAAAATGAAATTTGAAGGCTTAATTTTACAATTTGTAATATGTACTGTTAACCTAATATAAAATGCTATAAGGGTAATAAAACTCTTTGTCTGAGAATAACTGATATGGGAAGTACATTTTAAATTAGTGATTTTTTTTTAAATTAATAATATTGAGTGGGGTCTTTTCCTGGCAACGTCCCTGGATTAAATCCAAAATATTGTTCTTTACAAATTTTAAAAATAGTTTTTACTGTGACAGAGAAGGATAGACTGGGACAAGTTTAAGTAGGTGTCATTAGATTTTTCATTCATAAAAATTCACTTATCTCCTTAGTAAAATGTCTTAACGTTGTATACCTATCTCATCTCAGTACTCTTGGGGTGATTCTTCTTTGGTTAGTATCCCCCCCCCCCCCCACAAATTCTTTTACTCCATGAGAAGTTTTGCAGGACTTTTTGGAAGAATTTTAAAGAGTCTCTCCTTTATTTTGTGGAGTTATATTTCCCTATTGAATTCATTCACCTGATGTTGATTGTGAAAGGTGATGTTCAATTTTCGGCAAAATTTTGCTTTCTTAATCTTATCTGTTCTCTTACAAACTTAGCCTTTTCTGAAGTTTTGCACATTTTGAAAGTCTCTTCTTTTCTTCATGCTTTTCATACTCTTCATTTTATTTTAACCTTTACCTTCTTTCACATTTCACATACTCCATTGTGAATATTTAATATAACTCTTATTTTTGTTTTATTGAAGAAATCTGAAGTCTTAAGCTTATTAAATATATTAATGTTATCATATTACAGTACATGATATCTGCATGATACTACAGTGTGTTTCACGTAAGAGTTGGTCAATCATGTGGGTTTCTGTATTGCAGCAGCCACTGCTCTAACTCTCGAGCGTTCGGGTGGAATAAAGCAAATAAAGCTGCTAACAGTGTAGTGATTCAGGTTCTCACAGTTACAGTTAAAATTACAATGTAAATAACCACATATCTTACCACAACAGATGGAAATGACCACCTCTTGCATTCACATGACACTGGCACCTTTTTAGTAAATTTTATTTCACGCACATAAGTTCAGCTTCTGAGATAGAGTTAATTTCTCTTGTGATGTTGTCTTTAAGTTCTTCTAATGTTTGGGAAATTGACCTATACACTTTATTTTTCAATTCCCCCATAAATAATAGTCGCATACTGTATGTATGTATGGTTGATATTGGGACACTATCACATCAACATAATTTGGGTATACATAGTTTGGGTAATACTTATTTAGGAAACTTCTCATTGTCATATATAAACCATAATTTAAAAAATATATATATATATCTATAAACAGATTTGAATAATACTTACAGAGTGTGTTTTTTGAGCAAACATACAATTTTTTTTCGTGGAACAATGCCTAGTTACAACAACAGAACAAAAGTAGAATAAATTAGAATGTCAGTGGTGTTTGTCACAGGATTCTAGTGCCAATAGTTTACAAGAAATCTTATTTTGAAACCTTTATTATTATTATTATTATTATTGTGTATTATATAGTTTATCCCGCGACAAACACCACTGACATTCTAATTTACTATGCTTTTGTTTTGTTGATATAACTAGGCATTGTTCCATTTAAAAAATTGTATGTTTGCTCAAAAAGCACACTTTCTAAGTATTTTTCAAATCTGTTTATAGGTTAAACATACGAGCCCCTGACTACCAATCAGTGCTGTGGAAACTGTACATCAATAGCACTTTCCATGTCCATATCTGGGGTGCAAGTTTTAGGTGATTCACTCTGTATATTGTGAAAGAACAGGACATACCAACTTTTCTGTTTATAATGTGTAATAATATTGTCCCTATTTTTTCCATTATGAATTAACTTTATGATCATCCTTCAGAATTTCACTCTGAAAAATTTTATGTGTGTATTAGATAGTATGGATTTGGCTTACTGGTACCTTTTAAAAAAAGAAACCGCAAAGCATTTAAAAAGTCACTTCAATAATAATTACTGCTAGTCATCCTAAATTTTGGGGCACTTGACAGACTTGTTTCATGTTTACTAATGGAAATATATTATATTTCAATAAAATATATGTGCAAAGGAAATTTGAAATTCACCTGATTAGGTTCAGTTTAGGTGGAAATGACCCAGTACCATTTTCCTGATATTCTTGTAAGAAATTCAGGATTATATTTCTGGATCAAACAGCTAAATTTTCACTAGTGGACTTGTAATAGTATTTTGGCTATATTATAACAATTTCAAGCTATGTTAGCATGAAGGTTTTATCACTGCCTTATTATTCCTGCAGCAAAGAGTACTTTGTGATAGGCTCCTGCAACTGAATTCTTGGTTTATATAGAACTAGGTATATACAGGGTCTTTATTATAAGTTGAGACCGGGCGACCGGTGTTTTCACTCTCTGCTACGAAGTCCGCATTAGCCGCCGGTGACGCGCGCGCGGCTTCCCTGTTTAAAGTGTAGGCTATATAAAGTGTTACATATATTACCTTATAACATATGTTGGAAGTGTCGTCCTTCCTGTGTTATACAGGCATTGTATCTGGAAACCACATTCTGGCTGACGCGAGTGAGTTCTTCCACTGTAATGCCCCTAATTTCATTCGTAATGTTTTCTTTCAGCTCCTCCAATGTGTGAGGATTTGTTCGATAAACCTTATCTTCATCACGTACACGTCCAGCAGACTCGTACTTAAAATAATGTTTACACACAAAAATACGATGCTGCAGCGAAATGGGTCTCACCATGTTGACACTTTAACAATAACTGCACGTGCCGATGTTGCATCAAGGTCAGACCGGCTGCGCGCGCCTTCCGTCGCCCGGTCTCAACTTATAATAAAGACCCTGTACATATATGGATTGCTGTAGGAAAAGTTTTTACATAGACTTGACGACATGCAGGATTTCGTTAGAGTTTCTTCTTCAGAAGAGACCTTTCTGCATTGACCTGTTATTTTCTGTAAATATGCAGTAATTCTTAACATATTTCTAAAATGTGAGTACTAACAATAAACTTATTTAAAAAAATTTAATTTCCTACTAAGCAAGTTTACAGTTTCACAATCACAGAAAATGTTAGCAAAAGTTATATAGTATAATAATTATGTAGGGAATTGAAATTGTCACAAAACTTCACTTTTGGTTCAGTTTACCTTAACCAGTTTCAGAAAATACAGTTTCCATTTTCAACATGAATACTTCAACTGCCATGACACCATCCTGTGGAATATAAACAAAATTCGAGATGAGGTCATCATTGGTTCAAATGTCAAAGTTCCCCAAAGTGAAAGTTGTTAGTGATGACACAAAAAACTTTCATTCTGACAGAAGAGTTTTATTCGTAAGAAGATGAACCAACTCTTGAACTTCAACATCTCAATCGAAAATTGACTCATCTTTAAATTTGTTCAGCGTCCGCAGGAGGATGCCAAATCAATTGAAATATAGCAGTTGCAAATGAAAGCTATGGTTTCCGGAACTATTTCAGGTAAACTACACCAAAAGTGAAGTATGAGTTGATAAATTTCATTTTTTCTTTCCGTTTGTGGTAATATTTGTTATTATGAAAAGACTCATCCACCTAACCACAAACCCCAATGGAGTTGGTGTTTGTGGTTAGGTGGATGAGTCTTTTCATAATAATATATAATTATGATTTACAATGTTACTTGTAAACATAACTTTGCTTCCATTTTCAACATTTGTATTTTAACTTCCTTTGGACACTGAAGGAATATTGAGATGAGGTCACCATTGGTCAGGATGTTGAAGTTCATGAGATGGTTCTTCTTCTTTTGAATAAAAATCTTCTCCTCCCAGAGAAGTTCTTTGTGACCTTGGATACAACCCAATCAAAGATGACTTCACTTTGATATACATTCAGTGTCCACAGGAAAGTGCTATATAGTTGAAATATAGCTGTTGAAAATGGAGCAACTGTTTCCAAAACTTGTTCAGGTAAACGATATCACAAATGAAGTTTAGTGTTCATTTCAACAGTAATTATTATGTCCAATGTTACTGTATAAACATATTATTTGCTTGGAAAGGTAAAGTCAGACTGAAAAATGCAATGCCACAGCCAGGATTTCAACCAGGATCTTCGGCTCTCCATGCTACTGCTCTTACAAATTGAGCTATCATGACAACATGCTGGTACAACATTAAATTCTTCAACTGACTTACAAATCCTGGTATATCACCAGGCTTTCTCAATATGAGATACCAACCATTAGCGACTTACAAACTCGTAAGTCCTTTGAGGCTCAGGCTTCATTATAAACCACTAGTAGGTCACAGTGAAATGATAATTCTAATAAATGTGAAAGAATTATCATTCCTTATTATTTGCTTGTTAGGTCTGTTCGTACATTATTTCAGATTATTATGAATAGAACTGTTTATTCCCTTAGACAAAAAAATGTGAGGACTTTAGAGACATACTGCAGTCATATATTCATGTACTATATTGTAATTAAGGATGTGAGTGAGAAACATCCCGTTAGATTTGAGACAGATGACTGCTTGCCCTTTGGCAATCCAGTGCCATGTTGAGGTGTGAAGACTTTTGTACAGTTATGATACTCTTGGGGCCGATTGTATAAACTGTTTGATCTCGGATCAGAGATTAAACTGGTCTCAGTTCATGCTGAACTCTGACATTTCTGTTGTATAAACGCTAATCTAAGATCAATTCACACTGAACTGGAATCAATTTTGACTGGAAAAATTTATCCAATTAAACTCATTGATTTCAATTCAAGGAGTTCTTTTCTTACTAGAGACAAGATCAGCTGATTATAAACTTTCGAATTGTGTCTCCTTTAAGTACATTGATAATTGAAGTACTTCAAATACATCTCAACAGTTATGATCAGTTATTACAACTAATTACTGTGTAATTACTGTGTTATTGTGACTATTCCACTCATATGCCTCGTGTTTGATATTGACCAATAACGTTTAGCAATTCCTAGGATATAGACCAATAACGATCGTTTATCTTATAATATCCTTCCTCAGATTTCAAGGATGCAATTTTATCTGATAAAACATCAGCTCGTTACTGAACATGTAAGGCATCAGCATGCGGTGATTAATACGTCACATGCTGCAATTGAGCTGAATGAAAACATATTATTTAATACGAAATAACCTTTGATTTATACCCAAAATGTACCATGTTATACCACAAAACATAAAATGCAGAGAGTTTATCTTGATCAAGGTTGCTAATTTTATTGTATTAATTCAACTGCCGTAAACATTCATGGTATCAGGATAAAAACTCTATGTTTTATGATTTTTGGTATAAGGTGATACATTTTGGATTGTGATTTGTGGTATAAGGTGGTACATTTTGGATATAAGTCAAAGTATTCATCTCAAATGGATATGAAAATCAACAACATAACCAGTTTGGAAATTGAAATAATATAAATGTCCATTGACTAAATACATAATTTGAATTCAGTGCAAGCCAGTTTGTGTGCTTTTATAGCTTTTTGATGGAAGCTACTACCACGACGCCCTCAATCTTGTGATGCTTGCTATTGGCAGCATTAGGAACTCGGAACGATTCATCGTATCGATTCGTGGACTCTTCATTCATCAAGTATGCCATGATCTTTTGGCTGACAGAATAATGGTGACAAAGTAAGAAAATAATTATTATTTACAAAATCCGTTACATTTTATTCATGGAATAGTCTTAATAAATCCTACTCGAGATTATGAGTTTCATCAGATAAATTTGCTCGAACTTCATTCTCGCAAATATATCAATAAATGCATAATCTCTTGTGAGATTACCTATAATAAATGGCCATGATAAATGACTGCTTACAATGCAGTGTAACATAACCTCTAAAAATTATTACGCTATTATATGCCTTTTTCCAATCTTACATAGTTTGATTACTTTGATAGGCCCTACATGTTCTAGTGATGAGAATTATGAATTTTGTCGGTCTTTCCATGTGTTTTATCACTGTCTAGAACAAATTATTTCTTAATTCTCTTTTTGTGTTCTTAAAGCACAATTAAGAATGATTAACCCGTTCAGAACTGAGATTTTACATTGGTAATAAGGCAGTCCAAGTAAAAATATCAGTGGGTTCTTAAGTTTAAAATTGATAAGGAAAACTTTAGTGGAATAACTGAATGACAAACATAAACAGATGAACAAAACTCTTCACGTTTCACATAAAGCATTACTTCATTAATCTTATATCTCTGCTTTCATACAGTTCTTAAGGTGAAGCATTTATACGTTAGTAGCAATGAAAATGTTATGCCGAGTTATATTGCCAGAACTGAAATCTGAGGCAACATTTTTCCATGCATTTTGCTTTTGCACGGATGTTATTCCATCCATCTTTTTAGATTCTTTAATGTCTTTATATTTTACAAGACAAATTCAAGCAGGACATGCTTGTCCTCCTTGGAAAAATTGGGGGAACAATCCATTTTATGCTTAATTTCGGTCGTATTTTCCCTTCCTTTCACACAACACACAGTCTGAATATGAAGGAAAACAGAGTAACAATGCTCGTGCTTCGCAGTACTCAGCTGTTTATGCAATGTTGTCAAGCGCTCAAGTATGAACTAGGATCAAAATTGAACTTCGATTTGTTGAACTTATATCAGTGTTATACAACATGATTCCAGTCTGAACCAGTGGCGGCTCCTCGGGGTAGGCAGGGTAGGCAGAGCCTACCCTCATACATTAAAACTTCATATACATATTTTTTTCTTCTTCAAAATGTTTTCCAACTGGCATTTTGATATACCATATAGCATTTAATATTTTATTTCGTAATATGGTGAACAGCTGCCTTTATGTTACGTGCGAAATAATTCAATTACAGTAGCTAGCCCACAGTAATTTGAAAGACCCGCCCAGGCAGTGCTCCCTGCATCACTTTGTTTGAATGACGTCATGAGGTGGCAGATTTGGAAAGTTCCTGTCTTCCTGAGTTCTGAGATGGGCTCCGTGGCAAGCTATCTGTGTGAAATGTCCATGTCCAGCGCATGCGTGAACTGCCCTGGCCAGCTAATACAAATTCTGCCTACCCCATCACGGAAATGTTCGAACCTAGCCGATATCTTTACTAAGACTAAACCGTGCGCTTTTTAAAGGAACGTCACTCTGCTGCGGGATTGCTGCAGCGAGGTTGAAGCACTTATATAGTCCTTTTAAGAAAGAACGCAAAGAAAGCCTGTTCCTTCACGAAACTTCTTGAAAGTAGCCTATAACTTTACAAAGGCTCAATGCTGTAAGTTTGAGCGTAGGAAAGTTTGCCGTTATATATATATATATATATTAAATCTAAATCGATGTCACGGCATTGTTAGGTAAGCAGGAACTACCCGTTCCTTTCTGAGTCGCCACTAAACAGCGGGAATTTCAAAGAGTTCACAACTTGCGTCTTTAGTTACGATGATGATCTGCGTCATCACTGGGAGAAGTTAGAGAAAACTTTCACATACAAAATGAACCAATCAAATAGCAACAATACCAGCAACAAGCTGCGGTGTGAGAGGAGCTCTTCTCGCTTCAAAACTGTGAAATCATATTTACAAATCACCTTGATTTGCAGCATTAACCACAACATTTATTGAACGTAATCTCCTAAATCAACTGGTAAAACAGGAATTCTGGTATGATGTAATTAGATGTAGTTAGATGTTATGTGAGGTCGGCGCAGCTATTTAATTTTGAAGTGAATTAAGCAAAACTGAACGTGGCACATTTTCAGGTTAATTTATTCTGTAATCTCTAGTTTGCCTACCCTGGATATTTGGTCACGAGCCGCCACTGGTCTGAACTTAGATCATAAATGATATCCAGTCAACGATGTTTATACAATCGCCCTTGATGTGTTACTTATGTGAATTTTAATGTTAAGCACATTATTTAATTATTTTTGTCTCCACTTATTCTAGTTGTTTTGACAGTCACAGTTGCATAATATGTAACAAATAAGTGTAATCGAATTTCTTTTCTCTGTAACTGAAATTAATTTTTTAAGAATTTAAAACATACTTTGTAGGAATTTAATATACTTTTTTTTTTTTCTAATGGAAACAAAAATGTGAAGCATATTTAGCTAAGTAGAGCTATTGAGCCAACTCTTAACTAGCTAGCATCTTATGAAGCATTTTCTCACAGGTCATATTTCTATTTTTTTTATTATACTTCTAAAATAGTCACATATAAACAGTGTTTTTCAGTGTAATATAAGTTTTATTTTAAAGAATTTACATACAGCAGATACATAATCTGGATATGTGAGAAACAAAATGCATGCACCCATAATGGGACTATTATTTTAAGCATTTTTTCTCTCAATTTTCTTGAAAATGACTCTGATTTTTCTTCCACAAAATTTGTATGTACAAAAACGTTTTTCGGGTTCTGATCATTCGCTTCTAACTAAAAAAGCATTCATCTAAGGTATTCATTGAGCACTAAGTTTTTAGTTTTTTCTCAATATGTTTGTGATTTTATCTCCATCTAATTAATTGACTAGTTATTATGTTTGTGATTTTATCCCCATCTAATTAATTGACTAGTTATTAAGAAGTCAATGCACAACTTGCTTAACCCAGAAGCTAGAGTCTAAAAATGAGTCTTTGATGGTTCATGATTTTTCTAAATTTTTAAAGTAGATTATTTATATTATTATTTATAATTTTATCATATTATTTCATATTCTTTATTCACCACAATGAAAAATTTGATTCACACATTTCAACATAATATGATACAATATATATTGTTAGTAATAATAAGAATTAATGAAATAATTAATACTTAAATGAGACACTCCTTCATAAGCTATGACCAGAAGAGCTATTAGCAAAAACATTAAGACATTAATGTAAATTTATGTGCAGTGTGCTGCTGGAAGTAATTTGCTACTGGTATTTTGCTTGATAACTTAACAGAGTATTGAATTGCACATGCAACAGAAACTAGTCTGTGAAAGTTAATTGCCGACAGCTTACTGGCTAAATGGTTACATGGTAATTCTTTTATTGATTTAATTTTGAAACACTGTTGTAATTGCCCCAAGTCCCTGGAGTAGTGCATGTCATCTGCTATTTCAACTCCAGTAACAGAACTAACAACCGTACATCATGCAGAAAATTAACTGGGAAAACGGAAGTGGTTGCTGCAGACAGCAAACACTAAACAGTGTTTCCTGAAACAAAGCAACTTAAACAAAAAACAAACAAACAAACAAACAAAACAAAAACAGAAGAGGAAAATTGACCTTTGGTGAGGGTTTATGCCCCAAGAGGATTTTAGGAACTTAAAAATTAAGCATTCCATTATTCTATAACCTTGCATAAACTTTAAATTTATGTTTATCCTGTTTAAAATGTTTATTTTATTAATCTTTCTGCAAATAAAATTGATCTGTTGACTTCAACTCTGAGCTGAACTCCCCAAAAAGAAAAAATGAAAGCGAAAAACAGGATTTAACACTGATTTTTCTTTTTATGTGTAGGTGCCTTTTAAGAGTAGTTTAATAAATGTTTCTCTTACTTCAGCTTTAAATTATGTTACATTCACATTGGATATGCATATTAAAATTAAACATCAACTATCAAAAATAGAACATTAACATGTTGGTTTACAATCAAAACACAATTCAAGTGTTAAAATAATTAATTGAAGTACTATAAACAGTAGAGCATGTTGTAAAACTTGAACAGAGTCAACATTTATTTAATATTTACACTTCTTGCTCCACTTACATTTAATTAGCAGGACTAGTTTCCAGGGATTACTCTGGATGCATCAGATCAACAAGACATTGTTATCAGTCAACCACCAGCTGAGGATGAGGGAGTAATCCCTGGAAACTAGTCCTGCTAATTAAATGTAAGTGGAGCAAGAAGTGTAAATATTAAATAAATGTTGACTCTGTTCAAGTTTTAAAACACAATTATTTATTTGTGTCTTGAGTTATAACTCTCCTGGATTCTTTGAGATCTCATTGTTTATAATATCCATTAAAGTATTTTGAAAGTGCATCTTTTAATTCCAATTGTTATTTGTTACAAGTCTTGGAAATTCTATGAAAACATGCAATCACCAACATCTCAAAACCAAGATATCTCACATAGTATGTTTTGCTTGTAAACCAAAGAAGGATAGAAGTATAGTATGTTCAGGTATCAGTACTTAACAGAAAGTGCATCTAGTCAGGCTTTGCTTCAGTCGCATCACTGGTACCAAGTGTGGCGGACATCATAGCTGAGACCTTAAAAACCTGCAGTTTTCCTAAGTTTTGGCTCTCTTCATGGAAGTCCTTTGCCGTATAGTTTTGCCAGTATTGCAGCATTGCAGCTTTTACCTTATCGCTTTTCTGTTTCCAGTGTCCATTAACAAATAACTAAACAATTATAGCATTAGATAAGAGCAACAGATATCAGTTAGGCTTCTTACTTTTACCCTGCATTTTCCGAGCTTTTTTTGGCAAAAACATTATGATTGTACATCTCCCGTCTTGATCTATTGATGCAAAAAGGTCTGTTTGATGCAGCTAGTTATAAAAACTAAGAATATTGTAACAAGAGAAGCTTTTCTTCTTTAGAGGATAAATATACTGTAATTAACTCAAAAATATGTTGTTCTCATACAGTACTGTGTAATTACTGATTATATAAGAACATTAGAAGACTTTGTGATTTCGTTAAGTTCAACACAGAATGCTTTCGTTGGAGACAATATCTATTAACATTTGGTTGGTAGATGCTGTTAGCAATACCAACTGCTGCATGCTGTGAGAAGGAAATCGTTCATTGAGAGAATCTTTAGAAGGCCATTTATATAATCATATTTTAAGTTTTACTATTTTGTTCCTGTATATTTAAGGAAGGATTTTGTGCTATAAAGAGCTAAACTTTATACAAACGAACAAAAATACATGGGTGGCTATAAAAAAAGTATTGGCAACATTGTATTTTCTTGAAAGGGCTTTATTATCAGAGCATAAATATGTACTTAATTTCTTATTCTAATTTAAACTTCCTACAGTTGTCTGGTATTTATGATATACGAGTAAATTGTGGGAACCATTACTAAGAAAAGAATAGAAATTATTGAACATAAAATAGTAATTATTTTAACATTTATAGAGATGTTTATGTGTAAAATTATTCTCATTCATCCTGTTGTGGGTTGGAATTGTCAGTGGTTGTCTGTCAGTATTTTACATTAGGACCGGTATGTCAGAACATTTTTTACTATTTCTCTTCCCAAACTGTTTTCTAAAATATAAAAAATGTAAAGAAGGCTACACAAAAAAAAACACACAATCCTGAACCACATTCAGCCTCTAATTACAGTTAAAATAGCAAAAGATCCAGTCAAGTGAGAGGGATGTGAAATGTCTCTTCCACTCCCGTTTATTTTCACCAGTTTACAGCATCATCCTCCTACAATCAAGCCATAGAAATATTTATTACCCAGAACAGCAGCCCAAAATATTGCTTGACTATCCCTGCACCCTTGTTCATTATCTTTTCATAGTCTTTTAACATTTCATAAATAACTCGAAGTGATGACAAAAGATTCCCATACAGCTATTCATTTTAAGCCTACTGTAGAATTGATAAATTTCATATTTATCTTTGAGGGTCAATTATAATTGATAGATAAAATTCCTCCTTATTCCCTCAATTTTCTACTTAAAATGAAACACGACCACTTGGTATTACTTTTAAAAATATAACATCTTGATTTATTGTAAATAATATAAAATAGGCCTATGTCTATTGTTCACATGTGCAACTAAAATCAATGATAAAAATTGTCAATAAAGTAGTTTCCATTCAATATCTCTTGAATGTCGTTAGAAAAATGTAAATGTCTTGATAAAAACTAATCAGTAGTGTAGCGGTACTCATTGTTATAGTAAAAATCACTAATCAGCAATTGCACAGGTTATACAGTGTTTTGATTACATATCCTGTGCAATTGCTGATTAGTGTTTTTTATTATAACGACTGGTATCGCAACACTATTGATTAGTTTTTATCAAGACATTTATATTTTTTAACGACATTCAACAGATATTGAATGGAAACTACTTTATTGAAAAATTGTTATCATTGGTTTTAGTTGCACATGTGAACATTACACATAGGCCTATTTTATATCATTTAACAAAAGTCATGATGTTACATTTTCCAAAGTAATCCCAATTGGTTGTGCTTTCATTTTAAGTAGAAAATTGAGGGAATAAAGAGGAATTTTATCTATCATTCACTAATGTACAAGTTAAGATTTTGGTCAGAAAAACTAGTTAAAACAATAGAAACATTGGATTTTGGTCGGGGGAGGGATGGTCTTTTAATAGATGTCCAAATTGCCTGACGTTATGGACTTAATGTTGTTTTCTGTTATTACTGATGAAAACTCTGAGTATAATGGGCACTATAACAAATTTAGTAGCATTTAAAGCCTATTAACCCTTAAATTGATGATGTATCCTAAAGGATACAGTCGTTTATCTTTAATAGTATTAAAAGGACTGAAAATATATCAAAGAAAAATTTAATTTCATTTAAATTACATAGTAAGGAAGCAAGAATTAAACTAAAGCCTTATGTGTTAACAGTTTTCTCTGCGGTCCAGCATGTGTTTATGCATTGCGAGAGAAACTGAGTCTCCCCACATAAAGGGTTAAAATCATATTGATATGTATAGCTCATAACAATTAACAGGGATTATAGGGAGTTTGCTGTATTTTTATGCAGTATATGTCATTAATCAATAGAGATGCTGAAAATTTGCAAGTAAATGCTCCTGAAATTCTTGGATGATAAAAATCTGTCAATATAAAAGAAATATTGAGTAAAATTACTTATTTTGGCTAACCAAATTAATACAGCATTTAAGATTATTTATAATAATCTTCACTATTGCAAAGCCAAAATTTGGATAATTGAACAATGAAAATAACAAAGAATGTGTATTTTTAAAATCCAAAAAACCTCACTTGAAGGTAATTATTTCAAAATAATAAGACATCAAATTCAATAAAAGTAATATTGAGGTGGATTGTAACACAC
This sequence comes from Ectobius pallidus, assembly GCA_964059195.1. Taxonomy (NCBI): domain Eukaryota; kingdom Metazoa; phylum Arthropoda; class Insecta; order Blattodea; family Ectobiidae; genus Ectobius; species Ectobius pallidus. The sequence goes on along the minus strand of CAXKWD010000004.1, from coordinate 112,391,297 downwards.
TAACTTCACTAGAATTGTCACTAACCTGGACTGCAGAGACTCCAGATGGAGTCTAGCTGAGGATGATTGAGGATGCCATTCAAAACTGCAGTTCAGGTTAGTGACAATTCTAGTGAAGTTAGTGTGTTACAATCCATCTCATTATTATTTTTATATAATAATAATTACTTCACTTATTATTCAAAGTAGTCGAACGTTTGAAACACTTTTAGATCACTTACCTCTTGAAACATGTCCTAGTAAAGGTACGTAAGTGATCTAAAAGTGTTTCAAACGTTCGACTACTTTGAATAATTAGTATAGTTTCACTGTCAAAAAAACTTCATTCCTAAACTTTGTAATTACTTCACTGTATAAACTTCCTAAATATTACGACATTAAATTCAAATTACTGAACAAAACCTGCTAATTCACAAGTAGAAGTAATAAATCATGTTAATCTGTGAGTAGGTGCAGAAAATCATAAATGATTGCAGATTTTGAAGTGATTCAGGTGATTCTTGAGTTGGAATGATAGAAAACAATTCGCGGGTGCATGGGCAGAGAGAGTTAAGTCCACCATCTTCAAAAATTGAGATATGTCCATAGAGTTGTAGGTAAAAATGTTCTCTGCATTTGTGTTAAGTCCAGTAAGTCATATTAAAAAACGTACGGTAGTTTATGGATGTGTGCCTCATGGGTTTATCCATCTCTAAAGCGATGTTGGGTAGGCAAAATGTATTAAGTCACTCTAATTCTCAGTAACAAGAAAGTGGACGTAACTCTCTTTGCCCGCACACCTGTGAATTATTTGGAAAAATGTTAATATGTTTTTTTCAAGTTCTTTAAATTTCTGTGATTTTGTCATTTGCAAAATTTTCTGGAGTCTATTAATTACAAATTTTTTTAAAGCAGATGTAGTTAAAATTGAAATTCCCTTTTGAAAATCCCTCCTGTACAGGTTACCTACTGTATTTGAACTTATTATACTGATAATTCTGTGAAAAATGGTTATCAGCAATCACTAATTTAGTTTTTTCCAGTCATTATCATGTGTATTCATGCAAGTCTACAAAAACTGTAAAATTACTAACGTGTTATTTGTACTTTATACCATAAACCTATAAAAAAGGAGAGTGAAATTTAATGTTAAAACTTGCAATGCTTTTTAGCATGACTAGCAACTAGTAATTCATAAAAATTTAGGTATCATTAATGGATTTTATCAAGTTCCAAGTTACCATTTTGTACAGAGATGCCCTTTTTGTAGGAATTTAAGAAATACACAATTGTATTGCTTCGTAAATTGATGTGCTATAAATTGTGCATATAAAAAGTTGCCAACTAGACGAAACTATGTGATAATGCTTTATTTTTTATTTCTAGTCAGTATGAATATGTAAAAAAGTTGTGTTTTGAGTATTAGTATTTTCTGTAAAGACCAAAATATTTTAAATATTTAGTGAAATAAATGTAACATTAATCCCATTAATTTATTGACTTTCTTTATATTATAACCATTTGTTTAAACAATTTTTTTCACAGAGGGTGTGCATGGTTTATGCAAGAGATAAATTTCAAGGAAGTTAAACTACATGGTTAATATTGTTTCCCGAGAAGGTTGCTGTCAAGATTGCATCCCTTAGCAATGGATTTTAAACAGGTAAGGCATGTTTTTACAATAAATCGCTTGTGTAGAAATATTTTAACATATTTGAATGAAAGTTTTGAAATACCTAGAGTTTCTTGATAACAAATCTGTTAAAATTTCAGTTTGTCCAGTTTGACACTGCAAGTTTTTCTTTTTCGTTCATAAGTGATATTTAAATTATACAGTTTCCCTAGCCAGAATTCCCAGTGAACCTATTCTTAAACTAGATTCTTACAGTAGGTTAAAATCTTCAGGGTTGTTGGGCCATGGCCACAGGTTAATAGGGTCTGGTGTTTCACCCAAAGCTGTGAGTAGGCTAGTCATGTTTGTAAGATTGTAGACTCGTATTCGAGAGTTACTGGGTTTATTTCCCATGACTAACTAATTTGACTTTCTTTTTTCCGGTTACCACACTCAAATGACAGATTAAATATTAATTTACCAGGAATCATCCCCAATATTTCACCTAATATCACCAAAATTTAATATCAGTTAAAGTGAACAGACGTCACAACACATCCTACTGGTAGGCCCGAAAGACTTAAATTCATGATGTGACCTATATGCAGTGTGGGTATAAAGAAACATGAAATAAAACTACTGTAAATGTTAGAGAAGTACGTCAGGTTAGAAAAGTAAATTATTAGATTTTATAATAACAGAGCACTAATGGGAAAACTTGGAATTAAAATTAATATACATGCAGAAAACATTTATTGATAAAATGCAATACAATGAAGCTGCTTACATGTTGCCTTGAAACACAGATTCAATCTGACATAGACAATTCTATGTGTACATGAATGAGTGAAAAACATGCCTTACACTCATGCATAGTCTTAAAAACCGTAATTATTTTACAGTTAGCTAATTTTATATTATATATTATATAGGCCTATATATTGCAAACAAAATATATATATATATATATATACCGGTATATGTATATTATGTAGGCTATATATATTAATGTATTTTGAATTAAATTAGGCTACATATTACTGTTTATGTGAGGAGACTGCGTACTGTAAATTCTGGCAATGTATCAACAGTTTCTCTAAAGTTATTTACATCACAGCAGTAAGAATATCCTCTTGCAATATTGTCTGGATCCCATTGAAGCCAAGGGAGGTCTGAACAAACATCATCACAGATGATATAATCTCCCCGAGGTTTTGATACGTAAGGATTATTAATACCTACAAAGGCAATACCAGCCTGTGTCTTTGGATCATATACCACCTTCCAGAACAACTTAGGAACTGGCAATGCCTTGTTATTGTTCTCATCAACATACAAATATAATTCTGTTTCTACATCATCTATATCCGGAAGAGTTGCAATACCATAAGTACCTGTATAAACGTCAAGAGTGATCTTGTTTTTGTCAGCATATGTACGAACACTCATCTCTAAAGCCATCCAGTTTTTTCCATTAAAAGTTTGCCATTGTGGAGCTACATTGACATAATGGAAAGTGGCCCTGTGTTGTGAACCATAGACAAAGGCAGCTTTTGGTGCCAAATGACCTCTAGCCAGGTAATAATCGCCTTTCTCTGCAATGTATTCATCTCCCAGTTTAGTTGAACCCAAAAGCGTACTGATTGCTTCTCTTTGAGAATTTTTTTTGTATAAAGTATTGACGTTTAGTCCTGGATAAAAGTCACCTTGGATGAAATTTGGTCGTGGAAAACCGGACTGATACCCACCAATACCAGAGACAACTGTGTAATTACTGTACAAAGAATTAAGTTGTGTTTCATCAAAACATATATCTATAAGTCTATAAAAGTCAGACTCAACCTCAAAACCAATCTCGATATGAGTTTTTGTACCATCATAACATTTTTTACCTGATTCTCGAGCAACATGGAATGGATAGGTTTTACAACTAAACTCTGAGAAGTCATAAGAATCTGAGTCTATGGTGAATTCGGCTCCTGATTTGCAACTAGCAAGAGCTGTCTTCATACCGGAACCTCCTATCGTGAGGTAATTGCTGTAGCCTGGACATGCTAGTAAGATTTCTTCTCCAGCATTAATTTCTATTATACCTTCTGAATCCTTAGGAAGATAAAATCCACGTCCATCCTTACTTCCTCCAGGGATAAGAAGGAGCGGTTGAGGTTCTGGGAGATCTTCATTCACGCTTATACTGCAACCTACAATTCAATAGATTTTTGTAAGGTCATAGTTTTCTACCACGTAAAAATCAGAATTAGATATTAGGGTGAATATATGTGATTGAAATGGTTCCACAATTTTACCATTTGTTTATATTTACTATTTTATGTGAACGCAAAACTGTATATTCATATGGAAAGATCCCAAGTTAGTTCAACATGTTTAACCTTTATCACTGCTATTGACATGTAAATTCGTCACTGTAGAAAAATGCATAAAAGCAGAACTAAGATATTGTCATCGTTCCTGCTGATGTCATTATGTTCAAAGTCTTAGTTTTTAGAGTATTGAGTTATTGAGTATTGTCATTTTAAAATCAGAATAAATCATTGCATATGTGGACTTGGTTGACTAGAAGTATTGGTTACTTGGAAATGGGTCGGGATTCTACCTGCCTATAAGGCATCCTTTCATCTATGTAGTAGTTTATACTATAACTCAAAATGGCCACTTTTGGAGTTAGTGACATCTGCCGGAGTGACAACAATGTATGATTAATGCCTCATCTTAAAAAGTGGGGATTTTTATTCGCCTGTTACAAATTGTCATTCTTGGAAACCAGATATATATCCTGAAATTTCCCTATTTGATTTTAGAAATTTTCCTATTTGGTTTTAAACTTATAATCCACTAGTGATTTCACTTTATGAATTCCCTTTTTATGTATAGATTCAGCTCTAAATAGTCCATGTGCCAGACTCAGTCATTTTATTTGGAGGGACTGAATGAAACTTATAAATCATATTCCTGGGGTCATGTGGAGCAAAAAAAAGTCCGGGGGGGCCATCATGAGGAGGTTGCTTTCAAACATGGCGGTAATTCAAAATGGCGGACGACTGTGAATCTTTAAATTCAAATATATCGGGACTGGGTACATCAATATTAAATTTTGTTTTTTCTAAATGTAGGTTATTCTTCTGGCTACATTTTTGTTGCACATGTGTATGGCCAAAAAACCAGTATTTATTGGTCAAAACTCTAAAAATCGGAAAAATAGGTTTTTTGACATTTACGTTTTGCTGTTTATTACTCCAACCGTTGGGTATATCGAAAAAGTGCCTGAAACAAACGTCGTATAGACACATCTCACCTTTAAAACGAAAAAATGAAATCGAAGATCGGATTATTAGAAACCAAGATATCCTGATTCAAAGCGGGCGGGGCAAGGTTGAGCGTGTTGACCGAGCGCTCGGCACAGCCTAGCGTGAGGCGAGACTTGGCGTAAAATCCTGCACTTTATTTATTTTCAGCCTCAGTAATTGATTTATTACTAGATAAATTTGCATTACCTACTAATGTACACTATTTTTAACATGATTATTAAACACTTACTCATAAATACATTTAACAATTATATCATTTATCTGGGAAATGGACATCAATGATTACCAGCTCATATAATATAAGTTCCTGTCAAGACTTTTATCTTCGATCTTTAAGATGAAATCGTTAAAGGAACTTCAAATAGTCGAAATAATTAAAAAAAGGAAAAAAAGTAATACATACCAAAACTTACGTCGGGGGGGGGGGGGGGAGTATGAAATTTTACTCCTAGGTCAGTCTTGATTTTGGCCCCACATTGTTATTGTTTTAATTGCTTTATCTTTATCAATCAAGCTCTTGTGTTAGATATGTTAATTTGCACCTGGTCATTATATTAAAGAAATCTGATGTGAAACACCATAATTTCCTCTGCCCAAGTATAGTTTTTTCTGTTAATATTATTCTATGTAAGACATTCTCTTCATGTAAATTGACTGTAAAAATAAAGAGAATATCAATACCGAATCCCCGAAGGATATGCAACCCCAAATAAAATCTAATTATTGCAGTCACTTATCTCTCTTTACCCTAAACATGGGCAATACACTTTTCTCATTTCATATTCTGATATAGAATAAGAGGCCGTGTAGCAAAGAGCATAGATTCAGTAGGCAAGACTGAGTTTCTACAAACAGTGGATGCCTTATAACAGTTATAACTACCCTTCAGAGAATTTTTGCGAAAATATGTTTCAAATAACAGTTTTAGCTCTTAGCACAAGCACCTCATGAACTAAATTTTAAAAATATCGTGAGAGCTTTTTTTTTCTTCAGAAAATCGCGAAAAATAGATTTTTCGTCATGTAATATGGCAAAAAGTAATAGAAAGTAGTCTCCTATCTTTTGCGTCGCTTCCACAGAAGATACTGTACATAACCCTTACAGAATTTTGTTTTCATTCGAGTTTTCGTTTTAGATCTAGGCTGTTCACAGACATACACGTGAACAAATTTATGAAAGTAGTATTTTTGGATTCAGGGGACCTCAAAACGTGTATTTGTTAAAAACTTATTTCCAATTTCAGAGTCGAACATAATACTGCCTTTACCTATAGTCCTATAGTACACTGAGAGGAACAATTATGAAAAAACAGTATTATATAGCATTATATATATATATATATATAGAGAGAGAGAGAGAGAGAGAGAGAGAGAGAGAGAGAAACTCGCCTAGAAGTATTTCCTTCTTGCTACTTGCTTTCAATTGTAGATGTTCTGAATTTTAAATTTGTCAGAAATACTATTTTTTTTTTTAAGATTTTAAAAGCATTTAGGCTATATAATATTTGATGAATTCTTCTTTTACATTCCAGTTAAAAAGAATTGTACTTGCAAGTATTAAACGTTATTTAATTAATCTAATATTGGTAATGAATTAATTTTAGTAAAAGATCCGCCTGTAAACCACTATCAAAAACTAGATGAGGAAATAGTGACTGAAAACGAAATTTATATGTTTCAATAGTGCAATTATATTGTGAACCAAATTAGATTGTACTATTAGCCTAATTTTGTTATACAAGTGTCCCCTAAAACATTTATACACAACAATTGGGGATTTTATACAGGGACCGGCAGAATAATCTGACAATTTTGAAATGCATATAAAAATAATAAACATCACTGTAATGCAAAGTTTAATGATCACATTAATTGTTAGAGCAATAATTACCATTTACAATTCTTCCATTACTTTTTGTTTGTTTTGAAAATTGTGTCTGATAAATGATGACCACCATTGTGTAGGAAACATTTCCCGGACCACGGCCATTGAGATTTTTGCTGTGTGCGCAGTAGCACCATCTTGTTGGAACCAAATGTTTGGACCATTAATGCCAGGTTTAGCGAACTCCGGCCTTAGGAAGTTATTCAGCATTCGCAAGTAACGAACTGAATTAACGTTAACTTGCCTGCCCTTATTTTTATTTTTATTTATTTAATTAAAGGTTCAAACGAGCCATTTGCTCGCATTAAGGGACAGTATTACGAAGGATGACATATTTCAATGTTATTATTATAAAATTGTTACAATAGTAACATTACAGTAATTACAATAGAAATATTGTTCACTTAATCATTTAATAGAAAAATCTTCAACTTTTTTTTTGCAGTTATTATATTTTTTTACAGATCTTATTAAGTGCTAGTATGGTACTTTATGAGATTGTGTGTGGGGACGAAAAATGTCTGTCCGTCCGTCCGTGTGTCTGTACGCGCCATAACTCAATTACGCTTTTTCGGATTCTCATGAATCTTGGAAAACACATTTATAATATCCATGGGAAGAACCCTATTGATATTGAACCAAATCGATTCACCGGTAAGGGAGTAATGCCCAATAACTCAAATACGCTGTATCGGATTTCCATGAAACTTGGTATACGCATTTATGACGTCCATGAGAAGTACCCTAATGAATTTTAACCTAATCAGTTGACCGGTACCGAAGTAAAACCCAATTTAGTGTCTGTTTTAAAGGCGCAATAACTCAAATACTCTTTATCGGATTTTATGAAACTTCGTATACGCATTTATAATGTCCATGGGAAGACGTCTATAGACATTTGACTAAATCGGTTGGTCAGTACCGGAATAATGTCCAATTTAGTGCCTTTTATGTTATTATATAAGAAGTCGCGATAACTCAAATATGCTTTATTGGATTTTCCTGAAACTTTGTATTCCCATTTATAATATACATGGGAAGACGTGTACTGATATTGGACCAAATCGCTAGACCGGTACCGGAGTAAAACCCAATTTTGTGTCTCATTTAAAGTCGCGGTAACTCAAATATGCTTTACCGGATTTTTATGAAACTTGGTATACACATTTTTAATGTCCATGGGAAGAAGTTTATTGATATTGGATAAAATCGGTTGGCCTGTTTCGGAGTAATGCTCAATTTAGTGCCTATTTTATGGTAATATACGTATTTGAAAGAATTTATAAAAACAATGCAAATCAGTTATCTTGACAACATAACCTATAGTTTTACTGTGATCTTATAAGGCTTTGGCAATTAAAATACAGTTGGCTATGAAAAATAACACTATTGCTTTACATGGGCTTATCCAACTAGATCGTTCAACTGAACCAGGTGGCTGAGATGGTAACGTCTTGACCTTACAATCAGGAGTTCCATGGTTCAAATCCCAAAACCGGCCAATTTGACTTTTTTTTTGTATTCTGCATATCATAATTGCAATCATAACTGATTAAACAAAAACAAACTGGCACTTTTTTACATCAGTTACCTGATTTTATTTCCTATGGAATTTCATTAAAAATATTTCCAAGATATTTTTTCAATCCCCTTAGTCCATAAGTAACCAATTGAGAATGTGTGACGAAAATATTTGATTTCTTTCCCGTGCTCATCTAGTTTTTGATAGTGGTTTATAGACGGATTTTTTACTAAATACATTATTTTATATATCCCACTATCGGAATGAAATTCATTAATCTAATATTGGTATTTGATGACGATGCAATGTTTAATTTGTTATAGAATAGATTGTCACGATATTTGATATTTGTGGCAGGTCGGCAGCAGTCTCCCATACGGCCATACAAATGGAGTGCACCATTTGTATGGTCGTATTAATAGCATTATGAACTGAGTTTTTTCTTAAATGCTAGAAGTATAGTCCTTTTGTTTTGCTTCTTTCATTAAATTATTTTCAATGAGTAGTAAAATGACTTTATCAGTTTTATGTTCTTAATTAGCTTTCCTTAAGAATATTAAAGGGATTTTGTAAACTTCCCCCCATTTAGTGTTTATGTCTAATGTGCGGCCTCTAGGATTCATACAGTCCTAGGCCAGAGCCTAGTGGTAAATCCCCCTCTGCTTGCTGCTTTTGCTTAACTTAACAGAAACATGCTTTGATTGAGGATTCAACCTGATTGATTACAGAGTTGATGTGTATTGAGTAACCAGAGGGGCAAATATCGAGACCTTTGAACATGCCAAACAAAACTATGTAATTTTTTTTTGTAACCATAAAGTTTCGTGTTAATATGTTAAATAATATACCATTAATAAAATTATGAAACCATTGCAGTCGATTTATATTCTTCTTATATGACTAATTACAATAGTTTGATGATATACAACTCCGTATACGATGATATTCGATTATAGAATCCAGAAATTAAATATCTGTTTAACAAAAACAGAGTTTTTAGGTGTAGCTCATTGCAGGTATGTTTTATATTGTGTTTACTGTGTGATTTCTACTGGAGTTCGTGCACTGACTTTGTAACAAGTGAATCTAAATAATGGAATGAAATTTCTTCCACATTAGCTTACACTCGGCCAGTGTGAAAAAATTATTATTCCACTGTGACCTACTAGTGGTTTACTAAGAAGCCCAGGCCTTAAAGCACTTACAAGTTTGTAAGTTGCCACTGGATTGGTATCTCGTATTGAGAACGCCTGGTGGTAGCCCATATCGGGATATGTGATTCAGGTGGAAAATTTAATGTTTACCGGCATGCTGCCATAGTCGCTCAATTGGTAAGAGCAACGGCACAGAGAGCCGAAGATCCCGAATCCAAATAATGTTCAGCATCCTGGAGAAGGTATCTATTATAATGAGGAAGGTGCCGGAGTCATCGTGCAATAACATTCGGATAAAATTTAATTGCATTTCTACCAAGATGCATGTTGGATGCTTAGACGCCAGAAGTGAATGGTCTTAATTTTCTCAGTTAACAACGCTCATACGGGATCAATAAGTATTTTATTCGAACAAAAAAAAACATTTTTTTCAGAATCACAGAGTTTTCCGAAGCAGCAATGTTTCGAACATAAATTCGGAGGGTGAAGTTCAAAACCAGAGATCGACCGACATCTCTGAGATTTTTCTGTATCCATTCTGTTCGTTGGCACTAATGATGGCTTATTCGCTGTATCTGTATGGAAAAGCCAACTAGTCAGAAGACGTACTTCCGAAATTATTTATTTCTGATGCACGTATTCCATCCTTTACAAATCTAATTTAAAAGTCCTCTGTCACTTACCTGCTCTAAAACATCTTGCTTTGCTGCCGTGCAAAACGGAAAAGAACATTACGAGCTCCAGAAGAAACACTGCAGAATTCATCTTAGACTTCATTGCCCGAATATTGCTTCCGTAACAAACAGAACTCAAAATATGTGAGCAAAAGCAATTCTTTTACAATCAGACTATTATTCTTTCTTTCTTAAAGTTTGTAGGAAGATGCAAAGCAATTTTCTTAAGTCTCACGGACAAGAAGATTTTACCGCTACTATTGAGGTTACTGCTGTCCAGATCGAGTGACGGAACGATTTGGACAACAGGTGTAATATAACCAGCTTTTCTTTATGTAAATGAAATTAATTAACTGATAACAGCATTAATGTTTGAGAGCATTCGTGCACTTAAAATATTAACATTACGAGCCATTGTAGAAAAACCCATAAAAAATAAGAGATTTCTTATTTATTGACCTATGAGAAATTTATTGTCTCTCCATCCTTTTGTGTAATGTGATGATAATTTCTGTGGCTTGGTTCTAAAATGGGCAATGCCATAAAACTTGCTTTTGAGATAACTGACTTTCAAGCCTTTATAGAAGTAACATTTTTTGCTGAGAACTTCCGACATTTGCCTCTAAGGTTTCTGTATTATGTCTATTAATAGCGTCAGACATTTCCACTTGTAGTATACGAAAGATAAAGACTAGCTGAGCTCAATAATGCATAGATCTCATTTTTACAAGAAATTGACATTGGCCCTTTTAGAACCAAGCCACAGAATTGTGATAAATAATTTCGAGTGCGTGAAAGGATTCTGCAGGGACAAGTGAAAGTGGAACGAAGATGAGAGCAGTATTGCTAATGTAAGAATGTTATAGGAGAAAAATTCCTCCGACACTGGGACTTGAACCCAGGACCTTTGGCTATTCGCGCCAATGCTCTACCAACTGAGCTAAGCCGGAGTTCAATTCACAGCGCCGGATGGAACCTCTCTCCATGACTGATTGCCCTAATGGTCTACCTCACAGACAGACAAGTCTGTGAGGTAGACTATTAGGGCTTAGCTCAGTTGGTAGAGCATTGGCGCGAATAACCAAAGGTCCTGGGTTCAAGTCCCAGTGTCGGAGGAATTTTTCTCCTATAACATTCTCATGTAATGTCTAACAGAGACAATAATCTGTGGTTCATGAAAGCTTATACATCTATATTGCTAATGTAGTCTGCAATGACTGCATATTCTTGCTTTCAGGACGATGTTCCGAAAGGAAGACGATTAACATATTGAGGTTGTTGGGAATGACATACAATTAATGGAAACATACAGTATTTTTTGTTGAAAAATGAGTAATTGTTTTAAGGAATAAATAAATAGAAAGGAAAAAATAAAATGTGAAAAAAGGAGGGAAGAAGGAATAATAAAAACGCAAGACATGAATTGTGTCCTTGATCCTAATACATAGAATTGTGCATCTCTGAGTAAACTAAACTTAAACTGTAAAATGAAAACGAGATATGAACAGCACATGGCATTAAAGTTTTCCCATGGTGCACCCATGGCCGAGCCATTAAGGACGACTGCCCCTACGAAATTTTCTGAAAGGCACGGTTTGTGAACTGTAAAAAAAAAGTTCCTCAAACGAGAGAAAAATAGGTTTGCTCCTTTGAGCATATCAGAATTAAGATGCTACAAAACATGTAAGGCTGAACATTTTCAAGATTTTTCAATCTGTTCATAATAGAGAATCATCATCATTTAAACTTACTTTGACAATGAAGATTATGTTGCGTGTATCTGTGATGAAAAATTAAGGGCAAAAATGAAGATCACAATGATGTGAAGGTGTTATTTTTCAAACCTGCAGAACCAAGAACTTAATTTATTAAGTGCCAGTATGGTACTTTATGAGATTGTGTGGTGGACGAAAAAATGTCTGTCCGTCTGTCTGTCCGTCTGTCCGTCTGTCCGTGTGTCTGTACGCACCATAACTCAAATACGCTTTTTCGGATTTTCATGAAACTTGGAAAACACATTTATAATGTCCATGGGAAGAACCCTATTGATATTGAACCAAATCGGTTCACCGGTACCGGAGTAATACCCAATTTAGTGCCTATTTTAATAGATTATGGCGCCTTTCTAATAGAAAGGCGCCATCACTCAAATACGCTGTATCGGATTTCCATGAAACTTGGTATACCCATTTATGACGTCCATAAGAAGTGCCTTATTGAATTTGAACCTAATCTGTTGACCGGTACCGGAGTAAAACCCAATTTAGTGTATATTTTAAAGACGCGGTAACTCAAATACGCTTTACCGGATTTTTATGAAACTTGGTATACACATTTATAATGTCCATGGGAAGACGTCTATTCATAATGGATAAAATCGGTTGACCTGTTTCGGAGTAATGCTCAATTTAGTGTCTATTTTATGGTAATATACGTATTCGAAAGAATTTATAAAAAAAATGAAAATCAGTTATCTTGACAACATAGCCTATTGTTTTACTGTGATCTTATAAGGCCTTGGAAATTAAAATACAGGTAGCTATGACAAAAAACATATTGATTTACATGCGCTTATCCAACTAGACCGTTAAAATGACCCAGGTGGCCGAGATGGTAGACCTTTCTTCTTCCGAAAGCCCTGCTTAATGAATAAATCTGGAGCTTAACTTGGAAATCAATTTATAAAAAAAAACACATTCTGCATATCATAATTGCAGTCATAACTGATTAAAAAAACACATACTGGCACTTTGTTACATCAGTTTACCTGATTTTATTAAATACACATCTGCAACTTGGGTCCCTATGAATAAAATTTTGAAGAAGCTCACAGATTTGGAGCTGACCACACAAACTGGACGAGGGTATCAAATCTCACAAATTCTATGCAATGAGATTTCCAAGATATTCAATCTTGATTCATAGTTCCAATGTGTGTTAAGTATTCCATTACAATGTTATGTTTTTCACACCATTTTAATTTTATTATAGATGTATAGTAGGCCTATATATGTAGTTTCTCCCGAATACGCTACACTAAAAAGTGTGATATTTCAGTTCTATCAAATTAATAGGAGTTGAATCTAGAAATAGAAACTTTAACTGTGAGTTAGGCACATGAAAGGCTTCTTTTATGTAGTTTTCAGATTTTTTTAGAGGTACCCATCAGAGATATTTAGGCCCAGAAATAGTCAAAATCTAAAAAACTATAATATTTGAGGCCAGTTTAGAAATATCATTATTATTATTACTATTATTCTGTTTATTTATTCTGGCAAAGCTAAGGCCATTTGGCCTTCTCTTCCGCTCTACCAGTAAAAAAAAAACTACATTACAATTACATAACACAAATACATAACATTACAGATAATTAATTAATACTTAATACTTAAATACCAAGCACTAAACATTGTTATAATTTATAAACTAGAGTGCTATAAAACATTAAATTACAAAAGAAAATTACAAAATATAAAAATACTAAAGAAAATAATTAGGATTATAGCCTAAGATATTTAAAATTATACTAACGAATACTAAAGTGAAAAACATATAGTTACAAGAAGTTAGGCTACGGGTTACAAGTATCAAAAAGAGCTCCAATTAAGATTTCTAGTTACTACGATGAAAAACAAAACTGAATTACATGGTTTAGAATTAATATGTTGACTTCTCTCTGAAATTTACCAAGAGTTCGACAGCCTCTGACCGTGCGGAGGATGGAATTCCATTGGCGAGCTACTGATACAGAGAATGAGGATGAATAGGATGAAGAGCGGTGGAGAGGGATAGAGAGTACATGACTATGTTCTGATCGTGTATTTAGGGTGTGATGAGATGACAGGTTAGGGAAGCGGCTAGATAAATATGATGGTGATGAAGTATGAAGAATTTTGAAGAGGAGACAAAGACAGTGAAACCTTCTTCGGTCATTCAGACGGAGCCATGACAACATTTCGAAGGAAGGCGATACATGATCGAACAGACCTACATTACAAATGAATCGTACGCACATATTATGAACACGTTGCAACCTTTGGGATAAGTTAGAGATCAAGTCCGTAAACAGGACATCACAGTAATCGAAGTGGGGCATGACCAGGGTTTGTGTTAGAGTCTTTTTTACAGCAGTAGGTAAGGGCATATTTAATCTTTTAAACATATGAATTAACGAGTTTACTTTTTTACATGTTTCGTTAATGTGATTTTCCCAAGTTAAATTTTGTCTATCAGAACACCAAGATTTTTTACCGAATCGCCAAATGGAATTACTGAATTATTGATTTTAATGGGCATAAGGTTGATTTCATTCAGCTTATTTCTCAGTCGCTGATGTCCCACAACTATTGCCTGTGATTTTGCTGGATTCAGATTGAGTCCCAAACTGTGCGTCCATTCATCTATTGAGTTAAGGTCGTCGTTTATGCTAGATATTGCGTCGTTGATGTTGTTAGTATTTGAATGTATGTACAGTTGTAAGTCATCCGCGTAGAGATGGTATTTGCTGTGTTGTATACAGTTATTAATGTCGTTTATGTATAGAGAAAATAGTAAGGGTCCAAGAATGCTTCCCTGTGGGACTCCTGCCTTTACGAAGCGCCATGTAGAAGAGCGATTATTGGAAATGACACATTGTCGGCGTTCGTGCAGGTATGAGCTAAACCACAGAACAGCCGTATCTGACAGGTTTAACATCTTGAGTTTAGCAATAAGAATGTCTGTGTCTACTGAGTCGAAAGCTTTAGTCATATCAAGTAAGACAAGTATTGTCATTTTCCGGGATGTATTTTTCCTCACAGACAAATCACATGCAGGTTTGAACATAAAAGGTTAAATGTTCAAAATCACTTCCAAATTTGGACCAAAGAGTGATTTTTTGGAAAACATTTACCCGAATTTCAAACTCATATTTTCATATGAAAAATTCTGTGTTGGAGAGAACAATAAAAAAAATGATTCATAATTCAAATTTCTAACTCTTATGGTTGTTGAGTTATGAAAATATTTGTGATCAGCTACATTCGCCAAAAATATGTTACACCAGGATTAAAAATGGGCACCCCTGGGCAACCAAGAACACAATATTTTTTTTTACTTCCTCTGCCCGTACCATAGGTACTATAGGTAGAGGAAGTATTGTTATCGACCCCAAAATTCGAAGTTGAGTTTTGAGCATAAGTCATCAAGGCCCCCTGGATCCAAAAATACTATTTTTGGAAACATGTCTGTGTGTCAGTGTGTCAGTGTGTCTGTGTGGAATATCTGTGAACAGGCTTGCTCGAAAACGGAAAATCGTATGAAAACAAAATTTCGTATTTGGGTCAGGTGAGATGAAGATTGTCGACAAGTTTCTCTTATTTTTAAGGGGACTTTACATGCAGAATTTTTCGTTTTTCGCGATTTTCTCGAAAACGGCTCTAACGATTTTCTTTAAATTTTGCACTTGGGTTGCTTATACTAAGAGCTAAAACTTTTATTTGAAACATTTTCTCGAACAAATTCTCTGAAGGGTAGTTATGAGCCACCCACTGTCAATACACGCTCTTTGCAATACGGCCTCATGTAACGGACAGTCGTACAAAAACAAAATTTTGTGTTTGGGTTAGGTACCTTCTGAGGCTGTGACACGAAGAGTGGCGACAACTTTTCCTTACTTTTAAGGGGACTTTACACGAATAAATTTTCGTTTGTCACGATTTTCTCAAAAACGGTTCTAACGATTTCCTTTAAATTTTGTACATGGAGTGCTTATACCAGGAGCTAAAACTTTTATTTGAAACTTTTTTTCAAAAAAAATTCTCTGAAGGGTGGTTGTAAACTACCCATTCTTTGTAGATACTCTGTCTTGCCTGGTGAACAGCTCAATACGCGGACATTCACGGCCTCTTATTCTATATAAGTACGTGAAGTGAGAAAGAAGTATTGTTGGCCATGCTTGCAGTAAAGAAATATCTGAGGGGAATATTCAATAAATTTCGGAAATTATTCTGAATGGCGGAAAGTTCAATAAACGTTTGCAGTCACTTGTTTTTTCTTCTTTCTTTTTTTTAGTTTGTCCATAGCCTGTGTTTTTAGTCGCAACATTCAAATGAGGGGCTATAAGGTATTTACAGCATAATTAGCGTAAAATTGTGTCTTGCGATTCCGTACAAGGATATGTGAATACTGTTAACTTTTATTTGGGCAGAGGAAGTTATGTGACTTTCACATCAGATTTTTTAAACTTGTTTTGATGTCTTGAAACATGTATGAACAAAAAATGATTTTTTTCTAAAATGGTCATGCAACCAATCTTGGGTGATTTGGTATGGAATAACCCTCCACTGCGTGTTGCGCTGTTGCAAATTAAACACGGCTGCACCGCTCAGCTTTGCACCAAAGAAGAACAGCGTGCAGTGATCCTTCTTTTGTCATCTGAAGGTGTAAAAATCCATCGAAGAATTTTCGCATTTAGTTTCATCATCAATCCTCCAGATATCACAAACTCTTGATTTTCATTCAGTTTAACGTAGTGATTTGCACTTTTGCATAGGAATCTCATAAGTTCTTATTTATTTGAAGAACAACATATAAAATTCTTTATATTTTTAGATATGTGAACGGATGGTGCTAAGATTTTCAGTTCTACATAACTGGTACCTTTTGCACGCGTTTTCGCTTCCATATTCTTCATAGAAATGTCGTCATATCTATCGAAAACTATGTCAATTCTTTGTCCGTTAGATCTGGAATAGAAAGACGTTATGTACTTGTAGAAATATTCTGTGAAGTCCCCAAAAGATGGGTATTTATGTAGTTGAATGAGGAACACATGAACCACCCGACAAATATATGGATCATACTGTACAATGACCTGATGAAAGAACATAGTCTGCATCAAAAGCGCAGTTACCTTCATTTTCAATAACATTCATAAGAATGGGCTTATCAGTTTTTTTTCATGAACCCATGCACATCAGTCAAGACACGAGGATATTCTGCCAGTTCATAACTAGCAATAGACTTTTGGTCATATTCACGTTGAATCGATAACATTACAGTCTTGTGGACGTTAAGAGATTATTTTGATTTCCAAAGTTCCTTGTTTAAGTCTTTTTGGCAGTCTGCTTAGGAACGTAGTTTAAATTCCGAAAGCTTGCCCTATTCATATGGCTGAAGACACTTTTCCATCGTTTTTCTAAAGCATATGTCAAAGAATTCTCCATGTTCTTCAAGCTTCAAAATACAAGACGTACTCTTTCTTCTACCAATTTACCATTAGGCCTGTATACATTGTATTTCGTCTTTTTTTTTTTTTTTAATATGTCTGGTGCCTTTTGTACTGGTACCAGTTTAAATTTCGAAAGCTTGCCCTTTTCATATGGTTGAAAACACTTTTTTCTTTTTTCTAAAGCATATGTCAAAGAATTCTCTAATGTTCTTCAAGCTTCAAAATACAAAAGGTACTTTCTTTTCTACAAGTTTACCATTAGGCCAATATACATTGTATTTCGTCTCTCGCTCTTTTTTTTCTTCTTTCTTTTCTTCTTTCTTTTTCTGACAGGCTCCTAATCAAACTCTTCCGTGCTGGTGCGCGTGCATCGTGTTGGTTAGGCGGAGCGCGGAGGCCTACATGTATATATATAGCGTCAGTGCAGTGGCCACGTCACAAAATTTTCAAGTTAATTAGTTCTGTCGTTTAGAAGAGAGTTTGCATTAACTTCGCAGTACAAAATTTCAAACTAATTTAGTAATTGTTATGAAAATGCATAAATATAAAATTATATTAGATTATTTTTCATATTTTGAATTTTTATTTGAAAAGGGTGAAAGATATCATGAAAAGTGCCAATAGATAGATAGGTAGATATTTATTGTAAGGTAAAGTGATCCCTATACAGGCCATGGAGGCCCAGAGGGTTCCAGGAGGTTGAGGCTACCAGATTTTGGACATTCGGCACATCAAGGTGGTAAGGTTGTCAGCCTTACGCACCGGCCGCCTTTACCCCCAGGATTGCTCCTGGTACTCATTTCTGTTAGAGGCTGAGTCGACCCCAGGGCCATAGTGCCACCAGAAGGATTAGGCCAATTGAAAAATCTCAACGACCTCATCGGGAATCGAACCCGCGACCTTTCGGTTTGTAGCGCAGCGCCTCAACCACTACGCTACGGCGTACCCCAGATATCTATTGTACTAAGGAAAATTATAAAAGAGTCTACCGGATTTGACGCTTGTCATTTTACCAGTAGACATTTTAAACACAATAATACAATTTTCGTGGAGTGTGTGTAGGCCTAAACATAGTTTGTAGAGATAAGTTTCTTCTCTGCTTCCTTTAAAGCTATGTTCATATGCCTTCTTTCTGTTCACATCATAATCATGTTCCTGCAATCCTGAGTCGAGACTCAATCAGGGGTGAACTCGACGTATACTGTTTAAAGCCTTTTTATTCAGACGTTACACACGTGGCCTTGCTCGCCACGGAAAATACAGAATTAATATATTGTAACTTATTAACGCGTGAAGAATTTTGAAGCGATATTTAGCTCAGTGGTGATATTCAAACAGCTTAACAACCGGTTCTCATCAGGGTATTTGATGTTAACTCAAAATAGCCTAATATGCTATTTTGTCTTTTAATACTCATACTAAACTTACTCAGCTTCCTTAAAACGTAACCTTACTTACACAACAACAGAGAACGACACTCCGTTTTATAATCGAACATCGAAAGCAAAGCGAGCTAGTGTCGAGACAATCGGCCGTGCGCAAATAAGAGAGTCTGCCAACTTAACCGCACTCCCGCTACCTATGGTAGTAGTCTTCCGCTAGCGAACATAAATGGCGTGTTATGGTTCTAGCAAATTCATATATGTATTATCACTGTTGTGGATTAGCGTGAATCTGATCTTGGAAAAAGGCAATCACTCATTGTGAAGCTACCGGTACGGAGAACCTACAAGATATTTAACAACCGGTTCTCGCGAACCGGCTGAATATCACCACTGATTAGCTTCTATAAACTCGACGAATATGTCTTCACGACGGCCATTATCGGGAGCGCTTCTTGATAGCGATCGATATGTTCAGATCCTGTAGGCAAAGTGTGGTTACACAGTAAACAAAATGGCCACTTTAACAAGCCTAAGGCTTTATTCTAAAATTACTTTTTAACTTTAATATTATTGGCTGATCTCATTACTTTACATTAAAAGGTGAATACGAATTTCGTCTTCGTAATTCTTCGGGTTGTATATGGGGAATTCATACTCTGATTCTCCCGTACACTCTTGTGAACCTAACACTGGCCTCTATCATATTTCCAGTAGGCCTAGAATAACTTGCCATTGGGAATATTCATTTCCATAGTTACTAATTTATTATATGCAATATTTAACACATTACTAATTTTGATTAATTGTAATTATGTATTGCGCTTTGTCAATTAATATTTACAATATCATAAATATTAATTATAATATTTTATTATTCTCCAGTTTTATATGGCATTTATAAGCCTTATCTTTATTATAGGTACGGTCATGTTAAACCATTTCATGGAGTACTTTATTTGTTATTTGATAGTAGGCCTATTGCCATTAATGTTTAATCTCTTACGACCATAAAATTCTGGAGGTCGTATTGTACTAATTATAGCTGAGCCAATACACGTATATTTTTATGGGAGGCCAGAAGTGAATATACGTGGAATTCTATTCTTATTAACCATACTTCATTAATTATGGAAAGGATAAAGATTTCTTGTGATCTAAAATGTTATTGTAGATCATTATCAGGATTAATAGTCGGAACGTTAGTGTTATTTGATTAGTGTGAAATAAATTATTATTACTGAGGGGCATCAGTGTATTGCCCACGCACATTTTCTATTTCAGAAAATTTATTGTTGCTGGTAGTGTTTTATCTGCATTTTTACATGTTAATTTTGCTGAAGCTGAAACTCCATTGTGGAATTGGTTATGTCTAGAACATACATGGTACTATATTTATGTATAACTCCCATTTAATTAATTTCTCTGCTACATTAGTCTGGGTTATGGAAAATATTCTCACATAGTTCTTAACTTATACCTAAAAATAATTATTGGATTATCTACTTGTATTTTCTATTTGAAATATTTTGGCCTCATAGATTCAATACTCTTAGTGCATATTATATCTACAGTGGGCCTATTTGATTATCAACACTTCAGCTTATATTGCATTAATTTACGCATAAAGTACATTTAAATTCTTTGCAAAATTATTATGAATATCTCAAATTATTGTAATATATTTTTTTAACGAAATTTTCTGTAGAGCAATTTTGGTTTAGCGTTTTGGGCTTTCGTCCAAAACATTTTCTGGCCAGATATTCCATGTAAATTAGTGCTTAGTAAATTCATTACAAGCCATTGCTCTATTTGCTATTACAGCTATATACTTGCTAATTACTTTCTCTTCAAGGAATTTGTAGGCATACCAATCTTTTTCTTCGTTTAAAAATTTCCTCTACTCTTAAGAGAAAATTATTTTACATTACATTAACTAAGTTTATTCCGATCTATTGGAAGCACATTGCTATATTACATTAATTTATACACAAATCTACACTTGATTAAATTCACTGTAATTATTTGATTATTGAGATTATTGTGTCAAAGCGATTAATTAATTTTTGAACCAAACGTAATTGCATACCTTTCAGTGCGCTTCCTTTGATTTATTATACTTGGGCTTTATAAACTCAAATTGATTAATATGCTCTCTTATCACTAATTACTCTATACGTATACTGTTATAAAAATTGTTTGTGGGTAAGATGCAATCTGTAGCAGTTCTGGTTCCATGGTATTTAATTGAATTGGTTCTAACCTTATTCCATATCTCTTATTTCGTGATTCTTATCTCTACACTACGCTCTTGTATAGGTTTTTCAGAGATTATCATTCTGTAAACTCATTCTAATAATTCAGTTACTTGATAAAAATGTATCGTTTTTGCCTTTTCTTATTTCCATGTACATTATTTATCAGTAGGCCTATAGCTTGCTTTCGGATGAGTGGATTTTGCAATTAGCTATTTAAATTCATTTAGCTCTTGTATTGAGTATTGCTTTTTTAAATAAAATACTTACCGGTAATTTCATTCCGTTTCCTTTCCTATTGACTTAATTCTTCAGAGTGTATGGTGATACGAAATATCACTTATTATATAATTCTTGCCCCTTTGATGATAGTTTAATAATCAGTATTATTTCAGATACTTATTAGTAGGCATTTTTAGGGGTTTTCCAATTCTTAGCTGATCTAAATTCGGGTTTTCCGGCATTGGTCTCAGATTGCCACTTATTAGCACCTCTTTTGTATATTATATGGTTAATTGTGTTAACCCATCCTTATAATATTTATTACTCGTGGTGCAATTTGGGGTTATATTCCCTTTTAAGATTTTCGTTACTCATTCAACATGTGATATTACCTTGGATATTGAATGCGGTCAGGAACGTTTAGGATAGATAGGCTGTAGTCATTTTGATCAAATTCTACACTTTACTAACTTTCAAGTGCTTTATATTATTCTGCGTAAGCACTGCATAATGTTGTTAGGCCCATGTATGTTAGGGCTTGAATTGTGAATAATTGCCTTATTCATTGTGTTCGATAGTTTGATTGTCAATTTATCCAAATTCCTCGGAAGTAGAAAATCGTGTTGGAACGAAACTATTTTTGCGTTAAGTATATGTCAGGGATGTTTCACAAAGAACTTCTATGACTACTGCAAACATTTTTTCGTATAAGTTAGATTCTATGAAGAGCTAGTTTCAATTTTTACAAACTGAGGCTGTAAAATCCTGCCTCGCTTTGGCTATGAGTAAGGCTGATACAATTGAACGCAGATATGAAGCAATGCAGCCACTCTATATGGGAATTTGAAACAAGAGAAGGTCATGTAAGTGTACGGACTGTACACTCGAGTGCATGGAAACTTTCCGATGTTTCTGGTTTCTTCTAGTGTTTTTCTTTATTAAATGCCGGAGTGGTACTTTATGAGATTGTGTGGGGACGGGAAAATATCTGTCCGTCTGTCCGTGAGTCTGTACGCGCGATAACTCAAATCCACTTTACCGGATTTTCATTAAACTTGGTATACGCATTTATAACGTCCATGGGAAGAAGCCTATTGATATTGAACCAAATCGTTTGACCAGTACCGAAGTAATGGCCAATTTAGTGCCTATTTTATGGTAATATATTAGAAAGAATTTATCAAATGCGAATTAGTTCTCATGACAACATATTAAGTGCCAGTCCATATCTGTGAGAATGTGTGGTGGACGGGTAAATGTCCGTCTGTCTGTCCGTGTGTCTGTACGCGCGATAACTCAAACCCGCTTTACCGCATTTTCACGAAACTTGGTATTCGCATTTATATCGTCCATGGGGAAAAGTGTATTGATATTAAACCAAATCGGTTGACCGGTAGAAAGGATTTATGGATTTTCATGAAACTTGGTATACGCATTTATAATGTCCATGGGAAGAAGCCTGTTGAAATTTATCTGAATCGGTTGACCGGTACCAGAGTAATGCCCAATTTAATGCCTACTTTATGGTAACATAATAATTATTAGAAAGAATTTATCAAATGCAAATCAGTACTCATGGCAGCATATTGTTTTACAGTGTTCACATACGGCTTTGGAAGTTGCAATACAGGTAGCTTTGACAAATAATACTACCCACACATTCCTTCACATATGCTTATCAAACTTCAGACCTTTGTTTTTCCGTAAGCCTTACTTAATAAATCGATCTGGAGCTTAACTCGGAAATCGATTACAATCATAGGCCTAATTCCAATTATCACTGATTAAACAAAACCATTCTGGCACTTCGTTGCATCAGTATACCTGATTTTTATTGAAAGTTCGCATTGAATCTATTCATCTGTATTAAACACCAGCCTTGGGTGAGCCAATTTCTTATTGGTTTGAGTTCGTCCGACCATATGCATTATGGTTTATGAACAACGTTTAGGCCTAGGTGAATAGTGAGAGGGGCTGGAAGGTGTGGTCACAACGAATGTCTTGATCAGCCCCTGGATAAGCCAGACTCGTATTGGTTTGGTGTCAAATGTCTGGCACTCAAACGTTAACCTGTGAACATTGGTCAGTTTCAGGTTCGGGGGCAAAAGATTGGGGAGAATGCGACACATTAAATGGAGGACTGGATGAAATTGCCTTGTAAATCTCCTATATTATTCATAGTAATTTGAAGTGAACAAAGGACATTGACAACAAACAGAATGTTTTTTTCTGTTATTGAACAAGGTTATTAATTCTGAAATCATTAAGTTGTCTCAACAAATCTAGAGGCTCTTAGCCTATCCACCATTGCGAAAAAAGGCGAGGAGCAGGGATGGGGAGTCGGCATGGTAGAGCCGGTTTAGAATTCCCTTTGCAACATAAATCAGTATGTATCATATCGGAAAGATTCCGTGCACTCGAATCCCCTCCGTTTACCATAACTGTATAGACCTTTATGAAATACTTCACCCGTATACTTAAAGGAGACACTTTTAGGAAGCTTATTCTGAACAAAAATTGCAAATTGCTTGCGGTTTCGCATACAGCATATGCAAATTGGGTATAATGACTCATAAACGACTACCAAGCAACGGACTGGAAACCCCTGTCATGCGACGTTATGAAGGCCTTACATATTCATAGCATAACTACGTAAATACAGTGTAAAATGTTTAAATGCAATTCCTTATATATTTTTAGTGTAGAATTCAATTGCACAGGACAAAGAAGACCCTGTAATACATATGTAAAATGTTTACTACATTATTATTATCCAAACCATTAACGCTTGTCCCATTTAAAGATATTCTTAATGATGAAACCTATTAAAAATCACATCTGATCTTGAATTTATTACATTGATGTCTTATTATTGTATCGATCACCACTAAGATTAAAGTTGTACTATTTTCAACATTGGTACCCCTTTTTCGTGCGGAGTAGATGGTTTCCCATCGGGAGCCTCCCCAGGTGGTGGATAGGGGAATGCCCACCAGATATGGAGGGTACCGGGGAAATAAAATACCCGGGGCGGACCAAAACCACCCCCTTGTCAGGGTTATGATGAATAATGCCGGGCAGCAGCGACATTATTATCGACTGGAGGCATAGAACAAATTATGTTCTTGATGGCTACTGATCGAAAATCTTCGGGCGCAACCTGATGGATGGGTGTGGCGGCCGTGGTACTGCGATGTGGAAAGGAAATGGGAAGACTACCACATTATTTTTTCCCTGAAGACACTTGGGTACCCCTTTGCACCTTCAGAACACCTGTATTTGTTAAATTGCTATCGTAGAAAAGGAAGTATGCTGTACACACTCGCTAAATGCATTAAAGAATCAAAGAATAATGGGAATTTAGAGAAGACTTACCTTAGATGAAATTGCCTGAAATTCTTTTCAAACTATCCCTCGATTCTCAAATGACGCATTTACCATTTTCGTATCTCAGTTCCAGATACCAGTTTCGTACCTCTATTCCTTGGATTTTGCCATACAAGCTGCTCAACATCTCTTTAAGATCGGCATTAACATTGTCTTCCCATCTATGTCTACACCTTATATCTCTTTTCTTAGATGGGATTTTCATCTTACTGAGTACCGTACTATGTTATTTCTCCTCTGAGCTAAGTATTCTGCCAGTTTCATTTTATGAAGTTTCCCCCATTGTTCGCATATGTGGTGAACATAACCAAAGCTACAGGGAGAGTTATTGTTGGCACTGTATTCACCTGCTGACGTGTCGAAGATGCCGTTTTGCATCTATAGAGGGCTATTATTATTGTTGTTATCATTATTATTGTTATTTTATTATTATTATTATTATTATTTTTATTATTATTATTATGTCATTACTATCATCATCCATACAATTCCATAACTTTTGTTCGTATTGATACTATTGAGAAGGATTTCACCTTATTCAGCAGCTCAGAAACGTTCTCACAATGTGGCATTTTCGGTGTTATTGACACCTTCCATTGACAATTATTGACAATTGACATTGACATTGACTATCGGTACAATTTTCAAAGATTGTAGTATCCAGTTGTTTTTTATCTCTATAACTAGGTTTTGATATTTGTTAATTTTGTGCATTTCTGTTTTCTGAAGTTATGAGTGCATGGTATAGGCTACTGTTGTAATAGTTATAATTACCTCAGATCAATGTCTGTGTATCAGTAGCAAATCTGGTCGGTTACAGACAAATATTTTGTCTGTTGTAACTCTGCCAATTCGACAGGAATACTTCAGACTCAAGAAAGAGTTGGATCCATTTCTAATAAGCTGATGTATTCTGCATTCATTCATGTTGTACAGCTTTTTGTGTTTGGGGAATTTTTGCCAGCTAGCAAGTACTCAGGGCTGGATCCATAAAAGGGGTGGGCCGACATAAAGGAAAATCTGCAGTTACTGGGGGCTTGGGGTATTGAACATCCTAAACAGAATTGGGATCCTGGGTCCTTCCCCTGAAATTAAAACAAAAATGAAGTGCATAATGTTGAGTTGCTAGGTCCTCTCTGGGATTCCTCCAATTTTCTCAGCCCAGCCTTAGTTCTATTGAGAAATTTGTTGTTTTACGTATTACATAAAAATTAATATATTAATCAAACTTTTTACCTTCAAGTAAGTACTGGTCTGAAATAGTTAACAAGAAATCAATCATTTATAATAATAATTAACTGCTAAAGATAAAGTTAAAATTTTGTTGTTCCAGCTACTCTAAGCTTTTGACATAGGGCATCTAGAATAGGCCTATAAATACTATTGAACTTGTATTTTACAAACTTCAGGTTAAAATTGGGCAAGTAGGCCTACATAAGCGCTTTTAGTTTTTGTTCGTATTTAATTCAATTTTAATGTTATTTTATTACGTAATTATTTTCGAAGTATAATAAAATCAGGTAAACTGATGTAACAAAGTGACAGTATGTTTTTGTTTAATCAGTTATGACTGCAATTATGATATGCAGAATATGTTTTTTTTTTTAAATTGATTTCCAAGTTAAGCTCTAGATTTATTCATTAAGCAGGGCTTACGGAAGAAGAAAGGTATACCATCTCGGCCACCTGGGTCATTTTAACGGTCTAGTTGGATAAGCGCATGTCAATTAATATGTTTTTTGTCATAGCTACCTGTATTTTAATTTCCAAGGCCTTATAAAATCACAGTAAAACAATAGGCTATGTTGTCAAGATAACTGATTTTCATTTTTTTTATAAATTCTTTCGAATACATATATTACCATAAAATAGGCACTAAATTGAGCATTACTCCGAAACAGGTCAATCGATTTTATCCATTATGAATAGACGTCTTCCCATGGACATTATAAATGTGTATACCAAGTTTCATAAAAATCCGGTAAAGCGTATTTGAGTTACCGCGTCTTTAAAATATTCACTAAATTGGGTTTTACTCTGGTACCGGTCTACCGATTTGGTCCAATATCAGTAGACGTCTTTCCACGTACATTATAAATGGGTATACAAAATTTCAGGAAAATCCAATAAAGCATATTTGAGTTATCGCGACTTCTTATATATTAACATAAAAACACTAAATTGGGCATTATTCCGGTACTGGCCAACCGATTTGGTCCAATATCAATAAACGTCTTTCCATGGACATTATAAATGCGTATACGAAGTTTCATAAATATCCGATAAAGCGTATTTGAGTTATTGCGCCTTTAAAGTAGACACTAAATTGGGTTTTACTCCGGTACCGGTCAACAGATTAGGTTCAAATTCAATAGGGCACTTCTCATGGACGTCATAAATGGGTATACCAAGTTTCATGGAAATCCGATACAGCGTATTTGAGTGATGGCGCATTTCTATTAGAAAGGCGCCATAATCTATTAAAATAGGCACTAAATAGGGCATTACTCCGGTACCGGTGAACCGATTTGGTTCAATATCAATAGGGTTCTTCCCATGGACATTATAAATGTGTTTTCCAAGTTTCATGAAAATCCGAAAAAGCGTATTTGAGTTATGGTGCGTACAGACACACGGACAGACAGACGGACAGACAGACGGACAGACAGACGGACAGACGGACAGACAGACGGACAGACAGACGGACAGACAGACGGACAGACATTTTTTCGTCCACCACACAATCTCATAAAGTACCATACTGGCACTTAATAAAAGTAAATCCCCCGGATCCACCACAACACGAGGTATTATAGGTTATCTGCAAGAGTTTGACATGCAGATGTTATCGTGCTCTATGGTTTCTCCCTATACATTGCATTTCTGACATCTGGATATGGTATTGTCTATTTTTATTATTAAGTATCAGAATGATACTTTATGAGATTGTGATACCAGTCATTATAATAAAAAATACTAATCAGCAATTGCTCAGGTTATATAGCGTTTTGATTACATAGCCTGTGCAGTTGCTGATTAGTACTTTTTATTATAACAACTGGTATCGCTTCACTACTGATTAATTTTTATCAAGACAATTAAATTTTTTAACGACATTCAACAGATACTGAATGGAAACTACTTTATTTACAATTTTTTATCATTGAATTTAGTTGCACATGGGAACATTACACAGCCCTATTTTATATTATTTAACAATAAAATATCATGATGTTATTTATAAAAGTAGTCCCAAGTGGTTGTGCTTTCATTTTAAGTAGAAAATTGAGGGAATAAAGAGGAATTTTATCTATCAATCACTAACGTAGAAGTTAAGATTTTGGTCAGAAAAAGTAGTTAAAACAATAGAAACATTGGCATTTGGTCGGGGCAGGGATGGTCTTTTAATAGATGTCCAAATTGCCTGATGTTGTAGACTTTAATGTTGGTTTCTAGAAAAACTGGTCTTTAAGAGGAGTGGTCGCTAAAAAGGGGGTGGTCTTTAGTACAGGTTTTACTGTAATTTGGATCGTAAGTAAACTTCTATTAGCAATGTTTGCACCGTCAGCCCTAAGTGTCCTAAGTCTTATTATATTGAATGCACTGGTGTAAATGACATTTTAATAACATTGAGTGTAATCAGCCAGAAGGTATGAGTGAACTGTTGTCAGTTTAGAGTTAATGCGTCTAGTATTGGGTTGCATTGCATAGTTTTGTATATCACTCTCATAGTCCTTCAACTATCCTTCATAATGAAGGAAGTTCCAACAAGAAATGGAAGTTGTAATTTACATGAAACAAAACTTTTTCCCTCTCGACTTATCAATATAATTTCAACTTTACAGTTCACAAAATAATTTGCATGGCCAGGGTCATAGATAGGGAGAAGGTTTCTAAGATTTAACCCCCCTCCCAAAGAAAAAATAAATAAATTATGAAAGAAAGAAGAATAAAACAATGATAATAGGGAAAATAAAATAATAAATAGTACAATCGATAAAACTGAGGTTAAACATCAGGTAATAACTATATAACTCTATACTCTCTAATGAGTAGTCACTTATAGTGCATACTGTTAAGCAGGCTATACAGTCTAGTTATGGGACCACCCCCCTCCAGTATTTTCTGACTATCGTCCTGTGGAGGCAAAAATGACGCTTATAATGTTCTAGTGCAGGGGAAGACAGAAGCTTGCTCTGTGACGTCACTGCTTTCTGCTCTCACTGCTCGCGTTATATCTCTGCGAGGAGCATGTGAAATGTAGGCATCAGTGAACAGGGGGGAAGAGAGGGGCATTAGTATTGCGGGCAGCGGGAATTTAGGGGGTTAGAACTTACGTAATACGTGTTTCCGAGTTAATGAAACATCAATCGATTTTTTTGATAGTTTATCGGTTAATTAGAGCGCAGCAGTTTAACATATTATAAATAATTCTATTTTTCTACTCTGTGAGAACAATTCCCTTTCCACAAAATCTATGTTCTTTGACAAAAATAGACAATAGGCTACTATCATTTGAATTAACATAATTCACTACAGTAAAAATGATAAAAAAATGAACTGAATTAATTACCATACAAGCTCGTCTGCACCTTAGATGATACAAGATTACAGTAACAATTTTCTGACTTTCCTGTCTCTTTTTCTTTAACAAGTTTATCAATGTTGGGACGTAATGTTTGAGCAATATTTAATCGAAGACTACATTTAGGTTGTGATTTAACAATGTACTTCTTGATTTGAGTTTTGCACGTTTCATTAGTGAAAAAAATTGTTCGGCCACATATGTCGATCCAAAATTACATAATATTCGTGCGGCAAGTCTCGGGAATCTGGTTTCAGAGAAATTTCTGTAAAAGTTACCCAAGACCACTTTACGTTCGTAGGCCTATTTGTCCTTTAACAGATCGTCGCATTGTAAGTTTAGCAGTTCCAACTGATACCGGCAAGGAACGTCTTTGACATTAACTGAAATGGGGTAGCAAAAAGTTTAAACATGTTCTGCAGAGAGAACACTATCAGGATCGAGTACTTGCAATAACTTTGAAAAATGCTCCGTATTTCCAACCAGAAGTTGTTCTACCCACAGAGCTAAAGTGAATAGGTCCTCTAGTACCTAGCTCTAGCGTACTCTAAACACCCCTACTACCGTGCGCTCTTGCTGACGTCACACACAAGGGATCCGCATGCTCTTGCTCCACAAACGTCATCACAAGACGTAGTTGACTTCCCCTGTTCTAGTGCAACAAAGTGAGTACCAATGCTACCAATGTAATAACACAAAGCAATAGCTTCAACAAGAAAATGTATGTACTAGCGAAATTTTGTTCAGCAAAATTTACTAGTAGCGTAACCCATAATTTACCCAATGCACTAAGTGTACTCAGTACTAGATATGCTATATAAAATAATATTCTTAACTGTAATTTTTATTGTAATGTTTGGGTTTTGACCAAAATTTTATATCTGTACTCATAATTTAGGGGTAAACCATGGCATAGTTAGTTAAAGTACTGTGCTACAAACAAGAAGGTCCTGGATTTGACCCTGATGAGGTCATCGGGATTTTTCATATAGTCTAATCTTTTATTGGCACTATGGCCAAGGGGTCGACTCAGCCTCCAACAGAAATGCATACCAGGAGCAATCCTGGGGGTAAAATCGACTTGTGCAAAAGGCTGTCAACCCTACCATCTTCATTTTCTGAATATCTAGAAATGGAGCTTCAACATCTGGAACCCAAAGAGCCTCCACAGTCTGCATGGGGAACACTTGACTTACCTATGTAGTCATTCAATGCATGAAGCTGGTACCTTTAGAAGGATATAGATAGTAAAACTGTGCAAACAATTTATAGACAAAACCAAAACAGAGCAGTATTTATAAACTCACATTGATAACATAAGTTTTAATTTCATATCCGTTCCTTAGGATATTTTAAAGCACGCTGCAGGAGAGTGAACATTTTTACCATCTCTTAACATTAAGTCATTTGAAACCAGTTTGATACTGAACCAGTTTTATGACTTTCAGACACTTAAGTGTTTGAATACAATTGTAATAGTCTGAGTTGTATTTTTACCCACAAACAACTCAAAAATAAACTATACTGGTACCCCTGTTGTGTTGGATTGGCACAAGGGAAAGTCTGTGTCTTCTCAACATCATGCATGCTTTCATGATGGAGTCTATCCATTTAAAAAATTTCATTCTCGTAGCCACATATCATAAAAGTGCACTAGTATGTAAGTTATATGGACAATGAGGAGAACATGGTTTATATAGTCTGAATTTTTTTTAAGAACAATGGGAGAGATACGGCAAACTCCTGATTATTCATAGGTGGATTGACTGGTTTTCGGATTATCCAAGCAAAATTCTTCCTTCCCTTTTAACCCTTTTGCAAGTGGAATACGGATTTAACCAGGTGCAAGATTTTGAATTTCCTGCACTTTATTTCATCAAATTGTGTATAGAAAATCTAAGTATTATTCTCTATGTACAGTATGGCTACATAAAGTGCAGGAAATTTAAAATCTTTCTCCTGGATATATACACATTCCACTAACAAAGAGTTAGAAAAAATATATAAAACAATTAACAAGGATTATCGGGAGTTTGCTGTATCTTTTGCAGCATATGTCATTAATCGATAGAGATGCTGAAAATTTGTAAGTAAATGTTCCTGAAATTTTCTGGAGATAAAAATTTATAAGTAAAAATGAAAATATATTGAGTAAAATTACTTATTTTGGCTTACGAAATGAGTACAGAATTTAACAATATTTGCATTAGCTTTCATTAATGCAAAGCCAAAATTTGTATAACTGAACAATGGAAAAAAAGTGTATTTTTAACATTCATAAAACCTCACTTAAAGAAATTTATTTCAAAAGAGTAAGACATGAAATTCAAATTACTGAACAAAACCTGATAATTCACAAGTTAATATGTTAATATGTGAGCAGGTGAAGAAAATCATAAGTGAATGCACATTTTGAAGTGATTCAAGTCATTCTTGAGTTGAAATGGTAGAAAACAATTATTATTTAGAAAAATGTTAATATGCTTTTTGCAAGTTCTCTAAATTTCTGTGATTTTGCCATTCACAAAATTTCCTGAAATTTATTAATTACAGATTTTTAAAAAGCAGATGTAGTTAAAACATGAATTTCCCTTTTGGAAATCCTTCCTATACAGGTTACCTACTGTATTTGACCTTAGTATATTGATAATTCTGTGAAAAATGGTTACCAGCAATCACTTATTTGTTTTTTTTTTCATTTATTATCTTGTGTATTCATGCAAGTCTACAAAAAGTGTAAAATTACTAACGTGTTATTTGTACTTTATACCATAAACCTATAAAAAGGAGAGTGAAATTTAATGTTAAAACTTGCAATGCTTTCTAGCGTGGCTAGCAACTAGTAATTCATAAAGATTCAGGTATTCTCAATAGTTTTTATCAAGTTCCTAGTTGCCATTTTGTACAGGAATTTAAGAAATACACAAATGTAATGCTTCATAAATTTTTTTGCTAAAAATTCAGCATATAAGTAGTTGCCAACTAGACGAAACTATGTGATAATGCATAAATTTTAATTTCTAGTCAGTACGTTTTTGTAAAAATGTTGTGTTTTAGGTATTAGTACTTTCTGTAAAGACCAAAGTATTTTAAATATCTAGTTAAATAAATGTAACATTAATCCCATCAATTTATTAACTTTCTTTATATTATAACCATTTGTTTAAACAATTTTGTTCACAGAATGTGTGCATCCTTTATGTAAAGACTATGGAGATAAATTTGAAGGAAGTTAAACTACATGGTTAATATTGTTTCTCGAGAAGGTGCTGTCAAGAGTGCATCCCTTAGCAGTGGATTTTAAACCAGGTACGGCATGTTTTTACAATAAATCCCTTGTGTAGACATATTTTAACATATTTTAATGAAAGTTTTGAAATGCCTAGAGTTTCATGATAAAAATCTGTTAAAATTTCAATTTATTCAGTTTGGCACTGCAAGGCCTGTTTTTTCCCCCCCATAAGTGATATTTAAGTTATACAGTTTCCCTAGACAGAATTCCAAGTGAACCTATTCTTAAACTAGATTCTTACAGTAGGTTAAAATCTTCTGGGCTGTTGGGCCTCAGGTTAATAGAGCTTGGCATTTCGCCCGTAGCTGTGACGGGCATCTTGGAGGTGTAGACATGTATTCCAGCCTCTCACTGATGGCGATGTTGGGCTGTGGTTGGTGTTGGGTTATGGTCTCAGGTAGGGATGGGTCCTCGATACTTTCGATACCTCGATACTCTCGATACTTGCATGGTATCGGCATCGAGCGATACTTCAGAAAACTCGCTCGGTATTTTTTCGATACTTTGGTAATTCTGCAATTTAAGGAAATGCTGTATCTCTTTCTGATTTTAGCAGTCTATTAAATGTAGTAAATACTTCAATTTCTCCTTAAAATGGAGAAAACCACTCTGTGACTTTTGTCTAGTCAAAAATAAAGACTTTCCGACTTTTAAAATCCAAACAGAAGAGATTCTTAATTGTTTTGTTTCCTGTCAAATAATTATAGGCTACTGATGATATTAAATTTTGTCTCATTAAATATGCACAGTTAATTAATTTAGTTGGCATTAAACAGTTCACTCAACTTTTAATTTTTAATGTACCTATTTATTGAAACTGGAAATGTTGACGGTATCGAATATCGAGGAAAAAATCATGTATCGGTATCGAGTATCGAGTATCGAGGAAATCTGGTATCGACCCATCCCTAGTCTCAGGTTAATAGGGTCTGGTGTTTCA
Source organism: Ectobius pallidus (assembly GCA_964059195.1). Taxonomy (NCBI): domain Eukaryota; kingdom Metazoa; phylum Arthropoda; class Insecta; order Blattodea; family Ectobiidae; genus Ectobius; species Ectobius pallidus. The sequence goes on along the minus strand of CAXKWD010000004.1, from coordinate 112,357,873 downwards.
TCCAAAGCTGTGAGTAGCCAAATTGGTACTCATATGCGAGAGTTCCTGTGTTCAATTCCCATGACTATCTAATTTGACTTTTTTTCTGTTACCACACTCAAATGACAGATTAAATATTATCTTACCATGATTCTTCCCCAATATTTCACCTAATATCACCAAAATTTAAATCAGTTAAAATGAACAGGTTACAACCAGAGGTGTACAAATTTCGATTTTAGCTTTCCCATACCCGCTTGAACGCCAGGCAAGCAAGTTGCGAGCGTCCCAGCTAGCAAGCAGGCAGGTTTCTTTAGACTTGCATGGGTTGGGTTGAACCTAGCCCATGCAAGCCTGAATAAGCTTGCGACATTCTTATCAGCTCAACAACTGTAGTTGCTAAGTGTAGGTAATACGTTCTTGCTTTTCTACATGCTGGTAGAAGAAATTCATCATGTAGATAAATAAAAGTGGATAAAGTATTAAAAACCGTTTTAGCGTCTTAACACATTTATTATTTTTATTATTGTTATTGGTATTATTGATTTTTTTAATGTTTTCTCGAAAATGTTCCAAAATGTTTCCCATGCCGGAATAGTACCTTTGTTCATTGATAATTCAAACTCTCCACATTTTAGCTCTCTTCGGCTTCCTTCAGGGTAAAATTCTTCATTCTCCTTTTACTTGTACTCTAAACACATCTGAAGTTCCTCAACTACGTAACTGCACGACTTACCAGTGCACTGATATACCCAGTTTCATATTCTTTCCACCTGGCCTTGCAGTTTCTTTAGGCCCCGTGAAACCCACCAGGTTATGAAGAGCTTGTGACTCATAGCGACAGTACTTCTTTCCATCGTAGCAATCTGGCTTGCTCTCTTGTCAAGCAAGTTAAAAGCTGTGGCTGGTTGCAGATTTAGAAAGGGGCAAGCAAGCTAAAATCAGAATATGTACACCTCTGGTCACAACACAACAGTAAATAAAATCAGGTAAACTGATGTAACAAAGTGCCAGTATGTTTTTGTTTAATCTGTTATGATTGCAATTATGATATGCAGAATACAAAATAAAGAAAATGGTCTAGTTGGATAAGCGCATGTACAGCAATAGTGTTATTTGTCATAGCTAACTGTATTTTAATTGCCAAATCCTTATAAGATCACAGTAAAAAATTGATTATGTTGTCATGATAACTGATTTGCATTTCACAAATTCTTTCGAATACGGTACGTATATTAGCATAGAATAGGCACTGAATTGAGCATTACTCCGAAATAGGTCAACCGATTTTATCCAATATCAATAGACGTCTTCCCATGGACATTATAAATGTGTATACCAAGTTTCATAAAAATCCGGTAAAGCGTATTTGAGTTACCGCGTCTTTAAAATACACACTAAATTTTATTTGAGTTATCGCGACTTCTTATATGGGTCATTCTTCAAATACGGGAAAATTTGTGTTCCGGAGTGATATTTCCCTTCAAATTCAACTTAAAAAAAAATTAAAATAGAAGTTTGTTTCTACTACTTCCATACTACAACTATCACTTTGAAATGTCACTAACTTTAAATTCTGATATTCCAAAATCGAATTTAATTCAATGAAATGTCATCCACAGGCCCTGTCCCAAACCTTGGTTTTGTATATTCTAATGCATTTTTCCACAAAACAAAATGTTATTTCCTTTTCAACTTTTTTCCTGTCAATGAGTATGAATGTGTGAAGAATATTAATCCCTAAAAAATAAAATCAAATAAAATTGTCACCCCACCTAATGAACATAAAGAATGCCCCAAGGGTTTTTGGTCATCCACATGGCTGAAAAGAATGGAATTTTTTCTGCAGAAATGAGAAATTTGTATAACTGGCAACAGTGTTAGAAAGCCAACATGGCAGCTTGTGGTTGAATTGTAAGGTTGAATTTTGCTTGTTTACAAACAGTTTGGGATTAACAAAGGACTTTGCATCATTTTCAAGGAAAGCGTTTTTATTCCCCGTCATTAACATGGCTTCTAGAAAGTAGGCAGAAAGTGAATATTAAGTAATTTTGATTATGCACTATGATAAACCTTCCAATTTAAAGTACTTGACTGAAGTTGAGCTTACAGAGGTTTATGAATGGCTTGCTGAGACCATTTAAAACTCCTTTTTTGTCATCCACATGCCTGATTTTTGTGTCATCCACATGTCTCATGAAGGGGTATGTGGAAGACTCTGAAGTCATGTAGATGATAAATGTAGGATACTATTGTGTTTACGGTGTCTGTGACCTGAACTTAAGATCTTAAAACTGATTAAATGAATTTCTGCTTGATTCCCCCCTCCCCCAAAACCATAAAAACACAGTCTCGTTAAAATTATATTAATTCCGGAGTATGCACACAAATTTGCAAATTTGTTGCAAAATTAACTGAAGTATGCTGAAAAAATATGAAATCACATAAAGAAAAGCAGATTGTTGCCAAAGTTAGTCATTATTGTGGCCTTCTGCCATCCACATGTACATGGATGTCATTCACATGGCTTTAAAAAAATAAAGAAATTAAAATAAATAAAAATATAAACATTTAAGCTCTGCTGGTGTCATATTATAATCAAGTAACCCCTGAAGTATTTTAGTAATTTTTTTGAGATTTTTTAAACAAAGTAAAAAATTTGGATTTTACACACTCCAAATTTTCCCGTATTTGAAGAATCACCCATATATTAACATAAAAGGCACTAAATTGGGCATTATTCCGGTACTGGCCAACCGATTTAGTCGAATATCAATAGACGTCTTCCCATGGGCATTATGAATGCGTATACGAAGTTTCTATTAGAAAGGCGCCATAATCTATCAAAATAGGCACTAAATTGGGCATTACTCCGGTACCGGTGAACCGATTGGGTTCAATATCAATAGGGTTCTTCCCATGGACATTATAAATGTGTTTTCCAAGTTTCATGAAAATCCGGAAAAGTGTATTTGAGTTATGGCGCGTACAGACACACGGACGGACGAACGGACAGACGAACAGACGAACAGACGAACAGACATTTTTCGTCCCCACACACAATCTCATAAAGTACCATTCTTTCCTGTGCTTAATTTCTTAAAAAGCTATTTACAATTTTCTCATACTTTTTGAAGTACTGAACGTATTGACATTACATTATATACTTATAGTTTTTGTCTTAGTTCTTTTTTCCTTTTCCCTATATACAGGGTCTTTATTATAAGCTGAGACCGGGCGACCGGTGTTTTCACTCTCCGCTACGGAGTCCGCATTAGCCGCGGGCGGCACGCGCGCGGCTTCCCTGCTTAAAGTGTAGGCTATATAGGCTTACCTTATAACATATGTTGGAAGTGTCTTCCTTCCTGTGTTATACAGGCATTGTATCTGGAAACCACATTCTGGCTGACGCGAGTGAGTTCTTCCACTGTAATGGCCCAAATTTCATTCGTAATGTTTTCTTTCAGCTCCTCCAATGTGTGAGGATTTGTTCGATAAACCTTATCTTTAAGTTTACCCCACAAGTAAAAATCACACACTGTGAGGTCTGGGGAGCGAGGTGGAAAGAGACCAGCACTGATCACTCTGTCAGCAAACACTTCTGAAATTTTAAGAAGGGAGACTTCCGCTGTATGAGCGGTGGCCGAATCTTGTTGAAACCACCCGCGCGTTTTTTCTTCATCCGTCAACTGCTGAAAGAATGGCACCAAAATGTCATCTTGGTAAATCTCTGAATCTACTGTAGTCTCGTAAAATATAGGCCCAATTATTCGCCTTCCATTAATAGCACTCCAAACCCCGATCTTCCTATCGTAATGAGGGATTTCATACACACCATTAGGATTTTCTGCACACCAATGGCGTGAGTTATGACTGTTCACACGACCATTAAGATGGAACCAGGCTTCATCAGAAAAGAACACAAACTGGGGGTCGATTAAACCATTATCCACTGATGACAGAAACCACTCACAATATCGCAATCTTGCTGCTGGATCGGCAGGTTTTAAACAATGGGCCCGTGTAAATCTGTACGGTTTGAGGTGTAACAACTTTGTTGCTTTGTGTGCAGAAGAAACTGAAACCCCTACTTGTTGGGCTAATTTTGAGAGTGATTTATTTGGTGAATGTTCAAGATAAGCGCCAATCTCGTCTAGCTTTTCTTCTGTTAACACTGTTCGTATGCGCACATGCTTTTTGTTTTGCACTGAGCCAGTATTTACAAATTTATTAACAATTCTGTGAATTTGTGCTCTTGAAGGTGGCACATCAGCAGGAAATGTCCGAATAAATTCATCACGTACACGTCTAGCAGACTCGTACTTAAAATAATGTTTACACACAAAAATACGATGCTGCAGCGAAATGGGTCTCACCATGTTGACACTTTAACAATAACTGCACGTGCCGCTGTTGCATCAAGGTCAGACCGTCAAGCCTTCCGTCGCCCGGTCTCAACTTATAATAAAGACCCTGTACATCATAATCACTCAATATCCATAGATATTGTTGAACATTTAAATATTTCATCTTTCAGTAGACAAATGATGAAAATGTTGTGTTTTTTTAACATTGTTTTAAAACTTTGCTGTGGAACTGGAAATTTGTAGGTTACTTTATTATTTATTTATTTATTTTGTTGTAATAATTTGACTCGTGTCATAACGTGGATATTATATGTTCAGTTCGAGTAATTAAAAATCTACTCTGACTATACATCTTGAAATTGCCTGATTATTTTCCCAAAATGTATTGCTGTAAATTAAAGCTAACATGGAGGAATTCTCAGACATAATTCCGTATTCATGTGAAGTGTGTAGAAAATACTGCGGAACTGTCCCTAGATTTCTCAGCACCTGCTGGTTACTATAGACTTGGAAATTTTTTATGTTCTTGAAAGTTACAGCAAGAGAGAAAGAGTTTTCAGTTTTAGTAGTTAAACAGTCTTTAATGTAACATGAGCCGTATTTATATAGAATTATAAATGCAGGTTTGTTTACTGTCTATTAATGTATTTATAGTTAATTTATAATGTGCTTAGCACCTCGACACAATGACTGTCAACTTTAATATAAAAAAAACAAAGAATAGGCTTTTCAACGTGTTGTTTATTACATCACGCATCATAAGAGATACATATATCCTATATGTAACCCTAATATTCACAACATACATGGAGTTGCATGTACACAATGAAAAACACTTGAAGATTTCATAAATAGCACCAAAAACATCTTGGTAGTGGTGAACAGACCAGTAGGTTCTACTTGACAAAAAATTCGAGGCCCCAGGATCTTCTCCAACTGGCGAACTAAAGAACACCGAAGACCGTCGACCCTGTTCCTCTAGTATTATGTCTTTCGACTACATGGCAATGTACTGATGTGGTGAACAGGTATATGTCTTCTGTTTATCCACTTAGGCTGAGTACTGCACAGTACTTGTCTCTGCCGGGCGGCATTCCTTTGCTTTGGAAGTCTAGATGACCCACCAGACTTCATCCAATTTGTTTCGTACATATATTGCCCAATATTTACAACATACATGGAGTTGCATGTACACAATGAAAAGCACTTGAAGATTTCGTAAATTGCACCAAAAACATCTTGGTAGTGGGTGAACAGACCAGTAGGTTCTACTTGACAAAAAATTAGAGGCCCCAGTATCTTCTCCAACTGGCGAACTAAAGAACACCGAAGACCGTCGACCCTGTTCCTCTAGTATTATGTCTTTCGACTACATGGCAATGTACTGATGTGGTGAACAGGTATATGTCTTCTGTTTATCCACTTAGGCTGAGTACTGCACAGTACTTGTCTCTGCAGGGCGGCATTCCTTTGCTTTGGAAGTCTAGATGACCCACCAGACTTCATCCAATTTGTTTCGTACATATATTGCCCAATATTTACAACATACATGGAGTTGCATGTACACAATGAAAAGCACTTGAAGATTTCATAAATTGCACCAAAAACCTCTTGGTAGTGGGTGAACAGACCAGTAGGTTCTACTTGACAAAAAATTCGAGGCCCCAGTATCTTCTCCAACTGGCAAACTAAAGAACACCGAAGACCGTCGACCCTGTTCCTCTAGTATTATGTCTTTCGACTACATGGCAATGTACTGATGTGATGAACAGGTATATGTCTTCTGTTTATCCACTTAGGCTGAGTACTGCACAGTACTTGTCTCTCCCGGGCGGCATTCCTTTGCTTTGGAAGTCTAGATGACCCACCAGACTTCATCCAATTTGTTTCGTACATATATTGCCCAATATTTACAACATACATGGAGTTGCATGTACACAATGAAAAGCACTTGAAGATTTCATAAATAGCACCAAAAACATCTTGGTAGTGGGTGAACAGACCAGTAGGTTCTACTTGACAAAAAATTAGAGGCCCCAGTATCTTCTCCAACTGGCAAACTAAAGAACACCGAAGACCGTCGACCCTGTTCCTCTAGTATTATGTCTTTCGACTACATGGCAATGTACTGATGTGGTGAACAGGTATATGTCTTCTGTTTATCCACTTAGGCTGAGTACTGCACAGTACTTGTCTCTGCCGGGCGGCATTCCTTTGTAGTGGAATGACTTCTGTCGTTAGGTCTTCTCAACGACCGTGTTTTACGGGATGAGTTGTTCCTCTACGTCCAACCCCCAACCTGGAGGACCAGGATATCCCTTTAGTCTGGATCATCACCTTCGACCTGTCCGGCAAGGGAGGCCCTACCAGTAGCTAAGCTACCGCCGGCATAGCTCTCAGGATCATTTGACCACGCAAGCCCCACCACCACGACAAGGTAGGGATATCATTGGTGGGGAAGGTTTACTCGACGAGACCCCTGGATCTTCTCCAATTGGCGAACTACGGTAACCGGAGACTGTCGACCCTGTTCCTCTAGTATTACGGCTTCCGACTACATTATTATTGCACTGATGTAATGAACAGGATGAGTCTTCTGTTTATCCACATAGGCAGAGTACTGCTGCATTCCTTTGAATTGGATGTCTAGTTGACCCTCCAGAGAAGGGGTCTGAATAATACAAAGTGTCTGACTCATGCTAATAATAACTCCAAACGTCAACAATATAGTTCATCAGACATTCTAAAGACTTAATTTGATGCTCAAATATTAAAATCCTTTATTGTACCAAACCTTGGAATTATGATGTAACCTACGTATTTCATATCGATTCCAATACACATTCAGATATAAATTTCATAAAATTTTACATCTAAAGTTGTTATATTTTATAATAATATGTGTTTCCTTAAAATATAATACAAAATAAAGGTAATGTGATTCGGTATGGAATTTTAAAACCTTTCTGCGCCGTAAATTTTGATATTTCCATAGTAGCAAGGACTTACTCTGCCTCATTTTCGTTCTGACGTAATAATCCTACATTACATGTTATAAAACACTGCCGTTCCGAGTGTACATGAATTAATTGTGTACTTATTTATTTACTGCAGAATAGCCTACCCGTTCTCCAGCTGGGAATAAGTGGTGGTGTCTTTTTAATTTTGTGTGTGTATGGTATATCCTAGAAAAAGTAATATAATTTTGAATAATGGTTTTTCGGGCTAACTAACTATTAACTCTCTGCCATTAGTTACTGCAATACTAAATTGTTTGTTGTATTAGGTGCGTATTTTTTTAAATTTGTAAAATATACAAGTTTGCTCACATTCAACCTTGTAAATGCAGTGTTTTAGAGATCGTTATAAGTACGGGTTTGAAAAATACAAGAGACATCTCGCATCCATTTATTGATGAAAAACAATATGTGATATTTGTTTTTAATATAAATAAAACGACTATTTTATTTCTGTAAGCAATGAATACTGTGAATTTCAATTGAATTGGCATAATATTGGTATGTTCTATGAAGATAGACTGAGTCAAATAATTTTTAACCATACCATTTTGATCATAACTGTCGTAAGTTTGATAAGGTTGGGAGAGGAACATTTTGGTGTGGGATTGCAATTTTTATTTTTCATCTGAGATTACATTGCTGGAGTGTACATCACGACCACATTTCTTTCCATGAGGTAACATTGCCATTTGTAGGCATTTGCGAAACTTTTAGAGTTCTGCATATCCTGCACTTATTTGTGGAGTGGTTTAAAATGTTGTAATGATTACAAAACATAGCCATAATATAGGCTAACAATGTAAGATATGAAAAATATTACTCAAATAGTGAGAATGTAAAACAAACATCCCTAACAAACCCAAAAAGTGAAATGCATTTGCTTGAAGGGCAAAAATCTGATTTTTAAACTTTTTTTATGCAAATACTGTTTCTTTGCTAACGGCTGATGTGCACTAGTATGTAGGCCTGTAACCGTCACTAGAAATTTATATGCCCGTAAATTTGGAAACTCGCGCATTTGAGCACACACGACCGAACCCGCGAACTTGGAAAGCGAAGCCAATACCTTATTTAACTGACAGAATTGCATTGTTCTTTTGTCCGAGATGTCTCAGATGTAGGCTACTTAATATGCTTCTATAAACCCATTAGAGTACCAACATTCATGATTAATTATCGTTAACATGTTCACAAAGATATAGGTGAACTTCTCCATAAACAAACATTTCTTGGACATGGAGGCAATAGTCAATCATGCAGAATATGTTATCTCCCATTCCATGAGCTTATACCTCCTCTTTGGTATTATTTATATTATTATTATTATTATTATTATTATTATTATTATTATTCTCCAATACAAATGAGCCCTATTTCACCAATAGGTATGCTAGGGCTGTATGTTGTAATCTAGATTGATTTCATAAGCTTGAATACATACATGGATAATTAACCTGTTAGATTTGTGATACATAATCATCAAAAGAACACATAATGTTACGATTACAGTCAAAGAGTTTTAAAAATGTGAAAGATGAAACTGAGAAAGGAAGATGCACAACATTTGCGTCTAAAAATTCCATTTAGTGGTGTATTGTATTGAAGTCCACACGAATCTAGATGAGAGGTGAAGTAGATTAGCGTCTGCAGATAAATAGGACAATCGAACAGAAGATGAACTATTGTTTGCTGTTCTTCTTTGCAGGAGCACAAGTATCCAGAAGGCGATGGTATATGAAATCTAGAAAAGTAACTACCGAATTTCCCATGTCCAGACACGAACTGAGTAAGAACGTAGTTCATTTCAAAGAATTTTGCTTGTTTCCTGTCTTCTATAGTTGGAAAGAACATATTTCTTGTGATGACTCCTTTCTTACTGTTGATCCACAACAAATTCCACTCATTTAGTATTTCTGTGTTTATAGTTTTATTGAAAAAAGATATAGGACAGGCAGCGTAACTGTAGTCCAAGTCTGATGTAGCTGCAGCCTTCGCGAGTTCGTCTACTCTCTCATTTCCTTCCACTCCAGAGTGACCTTTGACCCAAGTAAGACATATGTGAAAATTATTGGAAGAAATGATACGCCTGATTTCTATGGCAATTGGATTTCCATTATACTTGTCTTGAATTGCATTCAATGATGCCAGAGAGTCACTGTGTATTCGTCCACTACACCTATTCTCAATGCACCACTGAACTGCCTCCTTCAGAGCGAACAACTCAGCCTGGAAGATTGTACACATAGGTGCTAGTCTATATACCTTATTAGTAACTTCACTGTTTCTTTGGTACACATCAAAAGCACAACCAACTGAAGAATGCTGAATTTGCCGATCTTCTGTGCGTGATCCATCTGAGAATATATCATACTGGTGATCATTGTTGCATGAAACAAGTTGTACATTATTTTGAAAGATACCAGGGTGTCCAAAATCTAAGTATTTGCCAATTTCCTCGACTTTGCAATTTGGTGGTAGTACGATTGGTTCTCGTCCTTTCTTAATGTCAGTTATTTTTGCCTTAGCTTTGGCAGTCAAGAAAAGAGGTGTTATGCCCGCAATCATCAGAGCCGCATCTGTGGAAATGGTTCGGTATCCTCGAACTATTTTTAAAATGGTGTTAATAAAAGTGACTTTAATAACTGAATAAGTCATGTCGATAGTTTTAATAATAATCAGCTCTTTTTTCTGGGGGTACGCATACCCCTTAAAGATTTTTCCAGTTTCATATAGGAGAAAAATCATTAATTTCCACAATTTTGAAATCTGGAGAAATTTGTGCCAAACAAAATAACGAAAGTGATTATACGGATCATTTGCATTAAAGTAGCTGATTTTAGAGTTACGTCCATTATCTATCCCATGTTTTTTTTTAGAGGAGGAGCCTAACCTTAGCATTATGAGCGGGAAAACAAACGAGCGCTACAGAACTGCTGCATTGGTAACCAAAGGTATAATACCAAAGCAAACCCATGACCGCTTGAGAATTTCTTGTAGGGCCTGCTGCCCATGTCCATATCATTATAACATATCAATGATTTTACACTTTGGGAACGGTTAGAATCATGTGAAATGGATAGTTCTTACGTTCAATCGATATGAGATATCGTTCGATATTTACAAATACTGTAAACAAGAATATGGAACAGATTTATGTGTTAATCATTTACAAATAAGTAGCACTTTTACGAAATACAGTACATTTGAGTATGCCAATAATTATTTAATCTTAAAATTCAATCATGCATTTTGTAGCATTTGTGTGAACTTTGCCCGTAAATTGTTAATAAATTTAAGTCCAATGAGGGTCATATTAATAATGTTGGGTTTCTTTACCACCTTATAACCTCAATAAGATGTGTATGAGTATATTATAGGCACACGACACTAGTAGGCATATATTAATGTACAGCTTATCTTTGCTGATGTCAGTAATAAAAAAGTTAAAACACTCATAATATAATAGACATATATAATAGACATAAAACTCATCTAGAATTACTATGTATTCTTGCTGGTATCTTGTACTATAAAATATCTTTGCCGTGTGCCTCACGGTGCCAACAAGGACTGAAGATGGCTTAAGCAAGCCCAAATACACATCCTCTTGGTATAGTACGATCGGTAACCACAATTCCTATTTTCACGCTCCTGACTCCTCCCTCCACTAACATTGCGCCTAACCTTTACAAGCCTACCCAAATAAAATCTGATTAATGTACTCTCGTAACTTTCTTTAGGTTAAGCATGACCAATATATTTCTCACTTCACATTCTGATATAAAATAAGAGGCCATACTGCAAAGTATTCAGAGTGGGTGGCTTATAAGTAGGGCCTGGATTTTTAGGCTTTTTTAAAAGGTATTTTAGCCTTTTATTTTCGTGAAATAGCCCTTTTTAGGTTTCGAACAAACGATTTTAGCCGTCTTAATAAAACACCGAAAATTGTAATATAATTTCGACACAGGCCCTCCTTTACTTCTCTGTCGTCGGTTGGCAACTTGTTTGAAAGTTGAAACAATGGATTACTTGCAGATTTCAAAGTATTGAAGACGGCTCAAGTTTCATTTCCTGCGACGGCGAGGCGGCACATTTCCGAGTTACAAAGACAAGGGACAAATTGACATATACATTGTTAATTTCAGTGCGTTGTTTTTTTTATTTTTATTATGTCTTTTCTTAAAATGCATAAATTCCCATGTTTGTTTACCTTTGCATCAATTCGAAAATCTATTTAAAAATCGTGTTTTTCTGATAAAAAAAAGGTCCTCTTTAGCCCTAGTTTTTCAGAAAAGTCCTCTCTAGTCCCTAGTTTTTCAGCAAAAGTTCTCTTTAGCCCCTATTTTTCATCAAATGTCCTCTTTAGTCCATTATAAGCCCTTTAGTCCGATTTAGCCCTTTTTATGTTCTATCAGATTCATATATTCGGAAGCTAGGGGTATGAAACGGAAAAATACGTTAAAATGTTCTAATTAGGAAGCTGGGGGAAAAATAGGTAAAACCTTCAAATCCTCGCCCTACTTATAACTATCCTACAGACAATTTTTTCAAAAACATTTCAAATAAACGTTTTAGCTCTTGATATATGCACCCCATCTGTAAAATTTAAACAAAATCGTAAGAGCTGTTTTTTTTTAGAAAATCGCGACAAACGAAATTTTCTTCACGTGAAGTCTCCTTAAAAATAAGAGAAACTCGTAGCCAATCTTCGCGTCACATCCCCAAAAGGTACCTAACCCAAATACAAAATTTTGTTTTCGTATGATTTTGCGTTACAAGAGGCCGTATTGTAAAGAACGTGTATCCAGAGTGTGTGGCTTATAACTACCCTTTAGATAATTTTTTCGAAAAAAAAAATGTATCAAATAAATGTTTTAGCTCTTAGTAGGCTATAAGCAAACCATGTGCAAAATTTAAAGAAAATTGTCATACCTCTTTCGAGAAAATCGCGAAAAACGAAAATTTCTTCATGCAAATTCCCCTTAATAATAAGAGAAACTTGTCGCTAATCTTCACGTCACATCTTCGGAAGGTACCTGATTCAAATTACAAAATTTTGTTTACATACGATTTTCCGTTTTGGAGCTAGGCTGTTCAAACACATCCACATAGACACACACAGACAAGCTTCCGAAAATAGTATTTTTGGATTCAGGGGGATGTCAAAACGTGTTTTTATGTTAAAAACTCAACTCCGGGGGTCGAAAACAATACTTCCTCTACCTATAGTACCAATGGTACGGGCAGAAGAAGTAATAAAGAATAGTACAAATGGCAGTGAGTATAAATACAATGGAATTATTTACCTAATCAGAAAATAACCTAAATATGTTATTGAAACTATCAGTAATGATAAAAACTGGTGTGATAAAATAGTACATTCTATAAATAAGGTAAGAGAAATCTTGATCAGTTACAAAAACGAAATATTGGAATTACAAAAGACGATATCCAAAGTAGACGCTCCAGGTGTACTAAATACACTAATAAACGAAATTACAAATGCAATAGTGAATTTGTGCGAGGCACATTTACCTGAACTCTCTTCCAAATCTTCGAAAAATTACTGGTGGAATAAAGAATGGACACTATGCAGAAAAGAGTGTTTCAAGTTGCAGAAAGTTTGAACGAGCAAAATGCAATATGAAGATGCTTATAATAGAGTAAAGTCAGAGTACTGAAAAATGACACAAGCTAAATTTAACAGCTGGAAGAACTTTTGTTCTTCTCAGGCAGCCAGAAAGTCATGAAATTTAGTGTACAAACACTGTAGAAACCATGAAAATTATAACAAGATATTAACAACCTGATACAGAAGATGATTTTGCTTATTTAGTTTTCTTGAAGTGGAGCGCATTATGCTGAAACAAAACTACACGAAACCACCAGATGTAGACAATATTTCTGCAAATATTCTGATACATATTCAAATTACTTACCCATCTCCAATGCTAAATATTTTTAACAAATATTTAGATCTAAGTATTTTTTCCCAATTGCTTGAAGTTGGCAGCAGTGAAAGTAATACGAAAGCCATATGCCCGCAAAAACACTACTTCTTCGTTGTGACCCGCCAGTCTCTTGCCAGTAATGGGAAAATATCTAGAAAACTTTATAGATGTATTATGTTTCGTTTGCTTAGCAACAACTTTTATAATGATAACCAGTTTGAATTCTTACCACAGAAGTCAACAGAAGAAGCAGTCTGCAGGTGGTAAATTGGATCCAAGATGCATTTACAAGAATAATCGTTGGTTTAGTGATATTACTGGACATTACTGGTGCCTTTGATAATGCATAGAGCATGAACTTCAGCTGAAGCTCAGAAATTGCCCACGAAACCTTTATAAAATAATCATGAACTATTTTACGAATAGAGAAATCCAGCTAACTATAAATGATGCAACAATGAGCTCTGTTGTGCCCACACTTGCACCTCAAGTTTTTGGATAATATTATACGATGATATAATTATTAGAAAAAAACTGTACCAGAAATATGTATGATATTTGCATCGGCTGATGATGTTTATGATAGTGATTAAGTAACAGTGTACAGCTCAAAATCTATATGCTCTCTTCTGTTATGATTTTTTTCTATTTCATTTTGAGTCGTAAATATTTTAAGACTTGCTTTAATTCATTTTATTTAAAGTTAGTGATAGAGATTGATAGTTATATAAGATAATTCTTCTCCACATGTAATGCTCAGAATCGTATTCAAAGTAAATGTTAGTTCTTGCAACTGATTTGACAAATGAAATGTATTACTGAAAGCTGATGCTTCGGATGAGCAAAAAATGGACGTTTTCTGCCTGTTTTTCGCTCATAACTCGCTAAAGAAAACGAAAATTAAAAATACGGCTTCGAAGTGCATTCGCCCACCCTTCAGTTCATCTATGTATAAAATGTCAGATCTCTGCATTCAGTAGATTTCGCTGGGCATCGCGCACGGACAGGCAGACAGATAGACAGAAAGACAGAAAGACATTATAGATTCGAAAAAAACTCAGCCATGCAAATCACCACCAACCATTCACTAAGCAATCTAAGCCGCGAAGGATGCATGCTGTGATTTTTCTTAGTAAAACCTACAAAGCAGAGATCTATACTACGCTTTATGCATAGGCTACATTTCATAGTTTATTCTAAGGCTTGAAGGAAAATCAAATCTTGGCCAACACTATTTATTTTTTGCTAAGATGAAAAGCTTTTCCTAAGGTGTTTATTCATACAAAACTTAGTATTGCCTTAGAAAAGTGTAGGCCTAGTAAAAGTATCTACTACCATTTTATACATACCTGATTAAGTTATATACTTCTTGGTTTTTTTTCCGCTTTTTCCCATATAGACCTACATCAGAATCACCAAATACCCATTTTTAATGTTGAGTTTTTAAATATTTCATCTGTTATTAATGATGTAAATCTTGGGTTACTTTAAGATAGTTTTGAAGTTTACTATGGAACTGTAAATTTGTACGTTATACTTTTGTTTGTAATCATTTGATGAATATCATGTCATGGATATTATGTTCAGTTGAACTAAGTAAAATCTAGTCTGATAATACATCTCGAAATTCTTTATTATTTTCCCAAAACATATTACCGTAAATTAAAGCCAACGTGGCAGAGTTATCGGATGAAATAAAAAGTGTACTATGATGTGACATTAATCGGCCACACCTTACGGCGATTCCTATTATAGCCTATCTTTCGAAACCAATTCCAATTGACAGTTAGGCCTATCTTTTAAACTTTTTGTGTAGTTTGTACCTTTAGTATCATCCGCATATATTAATAAAATCAGGTAAACTGATGTAACAAAGTGCCAGTATGTTTTTGTTTAAACAGTTATGACTGCAATTATGATATGCAGAATATGTTTTTTTTTTTTAAATTGATTTCCAAGTTAAGCTCCAGATTTATTCATTAAGCAGGGCTTACGGAAGAACAAAGGTCTAGTTTTTTTTTAATGAGATTAAAATCTTCCAGCATCATCTGAACTGTACAGATATGTGATATCATGACAATCGCACACTCACATAAAAATGTCAAAAAAAAATTCAAATTGGCCGGTTTCGGGTTTTGAACCATGGACTCCAGAATGTGAGGCCAAAGCGTTACCATCTCGGCCACCGGGGTCATTTTAACGGTCTAGTTGGATAAGCGCTTGTAAATCGATAGTGTTTTTTGTCATAGCTACCTGTATTTTAATTTCCAAGGCCTTATAAGATAACAGTAAAACAATAGGCAGTGTTGTCAAGATAATTTATTTTCATTTTTTTTATAAATTCTTTCGAATACGTATATTACCATAAAATAGGCACTAAATTGAGCATTACTCCGAAACAGGTCAACCGATTTTATCTATTATAAATAGACGTCTTCCCATGGACATTATAAATGCGTATACGAAGTTTCATAAATATACGATAAAGCGTATTTGAGTTATTGCGCCTTTAAAGTAGACATTAAATTGGGGTTTACTCCGGTACCGGTCAACAGATTAGGTTCAAATTCAATAGGGCACTTCTCATGAACGTCATAAATGAGTATACGAAGTTTCATGGAAATCCGATACAGCGTATTTGAGTTATGGCGCCTTTCTATTAGAAAGGCGCCATAATCTATTAAAATAGGCACTAAATTGGGCATTACACCGGTACCGGTGAACCGATTTGGTTCAATATCAATAGGGTTCTTCCCATGGACATTATAAACGTGTATACCAAGTTTCATTAAAATTCGACAAAGCGTATTTGAGTTATCGCGCGTACAGACACACGGACGGACGGACGGACGGACAGACAGACAGACAGACGGACAGACATTTTTCGTCCCCACACACAATCTCATAAAGTACCATACTGGCACTTAATAATTGCACATTACACATGCTACTGGTAGACCCAAAAGTTCTAAACTTGTAATCTGAACAATTTGCAGTTAATGTGTGTATAAAGAAATATGAAATAAAACTACTCTAAATGTTAGAAAAGTTAGAAATGCAAGTTAATAGTTTTTTAATAACAGATAAAGTATCACTAATGGGGAAAAGTAGGAATTCAGATTAATATAGATGAAGAAAACATTTATTGATAAACAAAATACAATGAATGATTTGCTTCAATGTTGCCTTGAAACAAGTATCAATCTGGCATAGACAATTCTGTGTGTTCATGAATGTGTGATAGATTGTCTTAAAATCAGTAATTATTTAATAGTTAGCTCATTCTGTATTACGGTAGGCCTATGTGGTGGTGTATTATTACTAGACCTGGGATTTTAGGTTCTAAAAACCTTAGTTTTAGGCACCTAAAATAGGCTTCTAAAACATGTAAGTAGGCTTTTAAACTAGAAAATATGCACTTATAATATGCTTAAAAAATTTGTAAATAGACGGAAAATAGTCTTTACGATATTACAACATACACTTAAACTGTAACGTGATCTTTTTATTACTGTTAGAAACGTGGTATATCTGTTCTTACAGAAATAACTGCAAAATTAAGGCAGAATTAAAAAATGCATTTATCAAAAGCAGTTAAGGGTCATTAAAAAAATTGGATCACTACTGGCCTTGAAGGGCCTTGGGTTTCAATAACGGCTAGCTCATGGCCTCCAGATATTGGACGGTCAACACACTGGCGACTTGACACGTATGTCCCTTCTTACTGCTTGCTCCTTGTTCTTTTGAGCTATTCCTTCCCATCCCTCGTCAATCAGTATTCCTTTGGCAACAATTGTTTGAGAAAATCAAGTTTCTGTCAAAAACCGACCCTTTGCTGTTCTGCTCTTCATATAAGGATGCCCATGATTATAAAAATTACAGCAGTTTAATTTCATTTTAAATGTAAAAAAAATAGACATTTTAGGCATTAAAATGGTTAAATAGGCTTTAAAGGCCCAAATAGGCATTTTAGGGCACTATAAAACTCAATAAATGTAAGTGATTTATCATGAAACATCAACATACTTAAAAATTTTCATGTTATTTCATAACGAACAAAATAGGCATTGGCCTTAAAATCCCAGGTCTAATTATTACATTATATATATATAATTTATTTTAAAGTGAAGTAGGCAGCATAGTACTGTTTATGTGAGGAGACTGCTTACTGTAAATTCTGGCAATGTATCAACTGTTTCTCTAAAGTTATTTACGTCACAGCAGTAAGAATATCCTTTTGCAATATTATCTGGATCCCATTGAAGCCAAGGGAGGTCTGAACAAACATCATCACAGATGATATAATCTCCCCCAGGTTTCGATACGTAAGGATTATTAATACCTACAAATGCAATACCAGCCTGGGTCTTGCGGTCATATACTACCTTCCAGAACAACTTAGGAACTGGCAATGCCTTGTTATTGTTCTCATCAACATACAAATATAATTCTGTTTCTACATTGTCTACATCCGGAAGAGTTGCAACACCATAAGTACCTGTATAAACGTCAAGAGTGAGCTTGTTTTTGTCAGCATATGTACGAACACTCATCTCTAAAGCATTCCAGTTTTCTCCATTAAAAGTTTGCCATTGTGGAGCTACATTGACAAAATGGAAAGTGGCTCTGTGTTGTGAACCATAGACAAAATCAGCCTTTGCTGTCAAATGACCTCTAGCCATGAAATAATCACCTTCCTCTGCAATGTATTTATCTCCCAGTTTAGTTGAACCCAAAAGCTTGCTGATTGTTTCTCTTTGAGTATTTTTGGTATATAAAGTATTGACTGTTAGTCCTGGATAAAAGTCATCTTGGATGAAGTTTGGTCGTGGAAAACCAGACTGATACCCACCAATACCAGAGACAACTGTGAAATTACTGTACAAAGATTTAAGTAGTGTTTCATCAAAACATATATCTATAAGTCTATAAAAGTCAGACTCAACCTCAAAACCAATCTCGATATGAGTTTTGGTACCATCATAACATTTTTTACCTGATTTTCGAGCTACGTGGAATGGATAGCTTTTACAACTAAACTTTGAGAAGTCATAAGATTTTGAGTCTACGGTGAATTTGGCTCCTGAATTGCAAGTAGCAAGAGTTGTCTTCATACTGGAACCTCCTATTGTAAGGTAATTGCTGTAGCCTGGACATGCTAGTAAGATGTCTTCTCCAGCATTAATTTCAATTATGCCTTTAGAATCCTTAGGAAGATAAAATCCATATCCATCCTTACTTCCTCCAGGGATAAGGAGGAGTGGTTGAGGTTCTGGGAGATCATCATTCACGCTTATACTGCAACCTACAAATAAATAGATTTTTGTAATTCATAATTTTCTACCTCATAAAAGTCAGAATTAGATATTAGGATAAAACGGTTCCACAATTTTACCATTTGAAGATTATTTACCATCTTATGTGAACACAAAACTGAATATATTTACTGGAACGCTCCCCAAGTTTAGTTTAACATGTTTAACCTTCCAACTGCTACTGACATATGAGTTCTCACACTGCAAAAAATGCATAAAAGCAGAACTAAGATATTGTCATCGTTCTTGCAGAAGTGACTAAGTTCAAAGTCTTAGTTTTCAGAGTACTAAGTTATTGAGTTTTGTAATTTTAAAGTCATAATAAACCATTCCATATGTGGACTTCGTTGAAACTAGAAATATTGGTTACTTGTAAATGAGTCAGGCTATCAATTAGCGGGTTCTGCCTGCCTGTAAAAAATCGTTTCATCAATGTAGTAGTATATACCGGTACTATTACTCAAAATGGCCATTTTTAGAGTTACTGTCATCTGCCGGAATGAGGACGATATAATTATAATTAATGGAGTAATGCCTAATCTTAAGAAGTGAGGATTTTTATTCGCCAGCTACAAATAAATTGTCATTGTTGGAAACCAGATATTCTACTGAAATTTCCTTATTTTATTTCAAACTTTTAATCCACTAGTGATTTCACTTGATGAATGCCTATATTATGGATAGATTCAGTTGTAAAATGGTAAAGCGTGTGTCCCCTGGTGACTATAGACTTAATTCTGTGTAATTAAATTCATTCCATATTCAATTAAATATGTCCCTAGATGTTCTTCAAAATTGCCTCGTGCCACAGTTGGATACTCACAATGTGGACTTTAATCTTCCATTCATCTTTGTCTCGATTACATCACAGTGTTCATAACTTCTTATACATCAGACTGCAAAACTGATGGATAAGGTATGTTGGGAATGATCATCAGCAGAGTCCAGATTCTTAGGTTTTAAATTATTTTGTTCCTTATTAGCTAACTGTGAAATTTTAACATAAATATCCATTTCATTATCATGGCAGTCACATAATACAATCTTAAAAATCCTAAAAGTAGCTAAATAAGACGTTAAAAACTAAAAATGGGAAAAACTGTTTTTAAATTAAAGGAAGAACGTATTCTGAGTGTGTTCGAAAACAGGATGCTGAGAGATGAAAATGGGGACTGGAGAAAACTGCAAAATGACGAGCTTCATAACCTGTACTCTTCACCGAATATAGTAGGGGTAATTAAATCATGGAGTATGAAATGGGCTGGACAAATTTCATGCATGGAGGAGGAAAGACGTATCTAAAAAATATTGACGGGAGATCCGAAGGGAAAATACCACTTGGAAGATCTAGACATAGGTGGAAGGACAATATTAAGATAGATTTAAGGGAAGTAGAATTTTCAAGGGATGGTTGGATGGAGTTAGCACAGAATAGAGTTGAATGACGGGCTCATGTAAGAGAGGCAATGAACCTCCGGGTTCCACAAAATAGATAATTTTTCCATTAGCTTGCGTAGGAATATTCCATGGCCATTAAGTAATAACATGTAATTCACCAAATTATTATTATTGTTCTACTAAAATTATTGTCTAAACATAAGCCTATATTTTGCATCTTGCCCATTGTTGTCAGTATGCCTGCATTATTTTTTAAGATAAAATATAGCATTGCGATTTTTCATTTTGTACCCAAGGAAATCGTTAGTGAACCAAATAAATCCCTGGTTTCTTTAGAAGCAAATTAAATGCATTCTTGAGCAGCTTACAGCAGTTTATTCAACGTGTTTGCTCCAGCTAGTTGCCGAAAGTGAAATATTCTAAATTTGGTTTATTAATTGAAAACGATCTTGTTGAGTTTATGTGGTGGAGTTATAAACTAGAGGGTAATTCTAAAATTGTGTTCTGTAAATTATAGACTGTTCAAAACTAAGCAAAGTGAGTTCCTATAGTTTTGTGGTTCAGAGGCATGGGATTTTAAAGTAAAGATATAATTAACATATTTTTAATGTGTTTATTGAATTTATTAAAGTGAAACTTAAAAAAAAAAAAATTCGGAAAATGGTAAAAAAAAACTACAATAAAACTATTTTAAAATGTCTAAAAAAATAAGACAGGGCTTATAAAAACCTAAAAATCTGGGCTCTAATGTTCACTAACGGTCATCGTGGATTCCTCACTCAAACTTGAACTCTTTAGATTTTGTTTTCTGAATAGAGGTATGTCAAGAGTTCATTGCTTGTGCCCATTTTAAGAACATTGTGCCACCATTACCAGCTGATTTCTCAAATCTTTGTGCTTGCATCTGAGGGGGGGGGGGTTATGAAGTTTGCCTCCTAGGCCATTCTTAATTTTAGGCCCCACATTGTTATTGTTATAATGGCTATTATTTTATTTATCAAGCTCTTGCGTTAGATATGATAAATTGCACCTGGTCATTACATTGAAGAAAAAATCTGATGTGAAACACCATAACTTCCTCTGCCCAAGTAAAAGTTTTTTATGTTAATATAATATTTTATGTAAGACATTCTCTTCATGTAAATTGACTGTAAAAATAAAGAGGATGTCAATTCCGAATCCCCGAAGGATATACAACCCAAATAAAATCTGTTTATTGCATTCACTTAACTTTCTTTACCCTAATAAGCATGGGCAGTAGGCTACACCTTTCTCATTTCATATTCTGATATAAAAATAGTGGCCGTGTTGCAAAGAGCACGGATTCAGTTGTTTCAACGGATGCAAAGCTTTATTGTTCACCAGGCAAGACTGAGTTTCTGCAAACAATTGTTGCCATATAACAGTTATATGAAGGGCCCAGATTTGTAGGTTTTTATTTTTACCTTTTTCAGACGATTTTTTAAATATTCCACTTGAAATAACTGTAATAAACACATTGAAAAAATATATTAATTCATTTTATTTTCATTTAAATTTCCATACCTCTGAACCCCAAAACTTTATAACAATATATTTTGCCTAGTTTTAGAACTACCCCTGTCATTTCCAACCACACCACATATTCAACAAGAACGTTTTTAAATTAATCAGTCAACTTTTATAATACCTCATTTTCGGCGTCTTGCTGTCCAGCGAACACTTGAAATAAATCTAAGTGTAAGCTTCTTAAGTAGGCATTTGCTTCTAAAGAAATCGAGGATTGCGGATCACTTAAGATTTCCTTTAGCGGGACATTGGGATACAAAACTAGATTATAAAACGCAATTCTATATTTTATGTTACAAAATAATGTACTGGCAATAATGAGCAAGATGCAAAATATTGGAAGATATTTAAAAAGTATTTTTTAGTTGAACAATAGTAATTAGATTAATTATTATTCTTATTTTATCGTGTTTTACTTGAAACGCAGTTTTAGCCATTTTTAGTTTCTAACGTCTTACTTAACCATTTTTATGTTTTAAAAGATTGAACTTTGTAACTGCCTTGACAATGAAACGCATAATTAGTATGTTAAAATATCACAGTTACTTAGTAAGGAACAAAATACTGTAATTTAAAACCTAAGAATCTGGGCCCTAGCTATAACTACCCTTCAGAGAATTTTTGCGAAATAACTTTAAAATAAATATTTTAGCTCTTAGCACAAGCGCCTCATGCAATAAATTTAAACAAAATCGGGAGAGCCGTTTTTAGAAAAAAGCAAAAATAAAATTTTCGTCAAGTAAACTGGCAAAAAGTAAGAGAAAATCGTCGTAAATCTTTTGCGTCCCATGGCCAAAAGATACCTAACCCACAGAGAATTTTGTTTTCATACGAGTTTTCCTGCAGAAGCTAGGCTATTCACAGATATATTTATAAAGAAATATTTATGATAATTCTATTTTTGAAAATAGTATTTTTGGATTCAGGAGACCTCAAAAGTATATTTATGTTAAACACTTAACTTCGAATTTCAGGGTCGAACATAATACTGCATTTACCTATAGTCCTACAGTACTTCAGAGGAAGTAATTATAAAAAATAATATTATATGACATTGTATATATTATGTAAGTCTTTCCTTCTTGTTACTTGCTTTCAATCGTAAATGTTCTGAATTTTAAATTTGTCAGAAATATTGCTATTATCTTTTTGTTTAGATTTTAAAAGCATGGGTATTATATTTAATAAATGAATTATTTTTCATTTCAGTTAAAAATTGTACTTGCAAATATTAAATGTTATTTAATTAATCTCATATTGGTATTCGACGGTAATGTGATGTTTAATGATTTCATACTGTCGATTGTCATGATATTTGATGTGAAGCAGGCCGGCAGCGGACTACACATACGGGAACACAAATGGTGCACTCTATTTAAAATATTAATAGCGTTTTGAATTGAGATATTACTTAAACGCTAGAAGTATAACCCTTTTGTTTTGCTTCTTTCATTAAAATATTTTAAATGAGTTGTAAAATGACTTTATAACTTTTATGTTTTTAATTAGCTTTTCTTAAAAATATTAAAGGCATTTTGAAAATCCGCCTTTTTAGTGTTTAAGTCTTCTGTGCGACCTCTAGGATTCATACAGTCCTAGGCCAGAGCCTAGTGGTAAATCCCCCTCTGCTTACTTCAAAAATGCTTTTTCTTAAAATAACAGAAACATGCTTTGATTGAGGATAACCTGATTGATTACAGATTTCATGTGTATTGAGTAACAAGAGGGGCAAATATCGAGACCTTTGAACATGCCAAACAAAACTATGTAATTTTTTGTGTAACCATAAAGTTGCATGTTAATACGTTAAATAATATACCATTAATAAAATTCCAGTCGATTTATATTCTTCTCATATAACTAATTAACCGCCTTTGCAATAGTTTGATGATATAAAAATCCGTATACGAAGATATTCCATTATAGAATCCAGAAATTAAATATCTGTTTTACAAAAATAGAGTTCTTAGGTCTAAGGTGTATATGGTAGCTCATTGCAGGTATGGTTTATATTGCGTTTACTGTGTGATTTCTGTTGGAGTTCGTGCACTGACTTTGTGACAACAGTATCTAAATAATTGAATGCTAGTTCTTTCCATCTCAGCATCCACACGGCCAGTGTGAAAGAATTAGTATTCCATTGTGACCTACTTAGTGGTTTACTATGAAGCCCAGGCCTTAAAGCACTTACAAGTTTGTAAGTCGCCACTGGGTTCGTATCTCATGGTGGTAGCCTATATCGGGATATGTGAGACAGTTGGAGAATTTAATGTTGTACCGGCATGTTGCCATGGTAGCTCAATTGGTAAGAACAGCGGCATGGAGAGCCGAAGATCCCGAATCTAAATTTTCATCATCCTGGAGAAGGTATCTATTATAATGATGAAAGTGCCGGAGTCATCGTGTAATATCATTCAGATGAAATTTAATTAGACAAACCAATTTGCATGTTGGATGGATAGACGCCAGAAATGAATTATCTTAATTTTCTCAGTTAACAACTCTCATACGGGATCAACAAGTATTTTATTCGACAAAAACACGTCTGTTTCAGAATCACAGAGTTGGCCGAAGCAGCAATGTTTCGAACATAAATTCGGAGGTAGAGGTTCAGAATCCGAGATCGACCGAAATCTCTTAGATTTTGCTGTATCCATTCTGTTCGTTGGCACTAATGAAAGCTTATTCGCTGTATCTGTATGAAAAAGCCAACTAGTCAGAAGACGTACTTTTTTCCGAAATCACTTATTTCTGATGCACGTATTCCATCCTTCGCATATCTAATTTAAAAATCCTGTGTCACTTACCTGCTTTTATAGATCTTGCTTTGCTGACTTGCAAGACGGAGAAGAGCATTACGAGCTCCAGAAGAAACACTGCAGAATTCATCTTAGTCTTCATTGCCCACATATTGCTTCCGTAACAAACAGAACTCAAAATATGTGAGCAAAAGCAATTCTGTCACAATCAGACTATTATCCTTTCTTATAGTTTGTAGGAAGATGCAAAGCAATTTTCTTAAGTCTCACGGTCAAGAAGATTTTACCGCTACTCTATTGAGGTTACTGCTGTCCAGATCGAGTGACGGCACGATTTGGACAGCACGTGTAATATAACCAGATTTGCTTTATATAAGTACAACTAATTAACTGATAACAGTATTAAAGTTTGAGAGCATCCGTGCACTTAAAATATTAACATTACAAGCCATTGTAGAAACACCCATAAAAAATAAGTGATTTCTTCTTTATCGATCTATGAGAGATTTATTATCTCTACAACAATCCTTTTGTGTGATGTGATGATACATTGTATTAAATAATCTCGAGTGTGTGAAAGGTTTTTACAAGGACAAGTAAAAGCGGAACGAAGATGAGAACAGTATTGCTAGTGTAGTCTGCAATAACTGCAAATACTTGCAATCAGGACGATGTTCCGTAAGGAAGACGATTAATATGTTGAGGCTGTTGAGAATAACATACATTTATTGGAAACGTGCAGTTTTTTTTAAATCAGTAATCGTATTAAAGAAGAAATAAATTGAAAGGAAAAAATGAAATGGAAATAAAATCAGGTAAACTGATGTAACAAAGTGCCAGAATGTTTTTGTTGAATCAATTATAGGCTAATTGAAATTATGATATGCAGGAAATATTTTTTTTTTTTTTTAGTCAGATTAAAATCATCCAGCATTAGCAGAACTACAGATTTGTGATATCTTGGCAATCGCAAACTCACATAAAAATTAAAAATATATATAAAAAATAAATGTCAAATTGGCCGGCTCCGGGATTTGAACCACGGACCTCTAGAATATGAGTCCAAGACGTTACCATTTCGGTCACCTCCCTCAGTTTGACGGTTTAGTTTGATAAGATGAAGGAATAGTGTTATTTGTCAAAGCTAAATGTATTGGAACTTGAAATTCTTAAAATATGTCATCATTTCACAAAATTTAGTGGCAAAGAACTCTGCTAATTATTTCACAGTAATATACCTTGTGTATATAACAGTATTCATGTAATACTCAATTCCAACTTGATCAACGAAATAAACAAACATCTGACTGCATTGGAGTTAAAGCCCTCAATGAATAGAAATGCGGCATTGCAGTATAGACATGATTTTTAAAAACAGGTGATCTTTAATTAGTCGTTACTCTGGTACCGGTCAACCTATTTGATCCAAAATAAAAAAGGATTCTTTCCATGGACATTATAAATGCGTATACTAAGTTTCATGAAAATTCGATAAGCGTATTTGAGTTATCGCGCCTTTTTTATATATTACCATAAAAAGACACTAAATTGGGAATTTTTTAGGTACTGGCCAACCGATATAATCCAGTATCAATAGACGTCTTCCCATGGACATTATAAATACGTATACCAAGTTTCATGAAAATCCGGTAAAGCGTATTTGAGTTATCGAACCTTTAAAATAGACACTACATTCTAAGAACTAGTTTGCTTATTTGGCATCTTGAATTTAATTATCATCTACTCTCTTTTGTGTTAAAATATATAATATATAAGTGTATGTAAAACAGAATTTCCAGAACTATGTCAAACTTCATATCCTTCTATTTCCTGAACTATTAATTCTACAGAAATATCATTCAGATGAATTTTATAAGAACTTTTATGTAGGCCTAGTTTAATTTTGTGCTTAAACTGTTTTTTTGCTAGAACCAATAGCTCTTTGTGTATTTAGGGAGAACTGAGGGAAATGACATTTAAAAGTTCCCCCACCCCCTCGCTCACCCCCTATCCATGTGGACTTTTACTATGTTGTTTAGGACACTTTCCCCCACATCTCTGCCAAATTTCAAAATTACATGATTTTAGTCCCTATTTTTCCTTTCTTGCCTGGAATATAATGTATTTTCCATTATATGTAGGCTACTGTGCTTGTACCGTGATCGGATTTTTAATAAATTCAACTTTAATGGTTGTATGATATTTCTCCACTTGTTTCATGATATGAATACACTATCTACAGCTTATATATAAAGATACAATCCCTAAATATAGAGAAAGTGCGATGTACGGTTTTCTTTCGAAATCTCGAAATTTTACCGAAACTTAAAATTGTTATAACATTTCAACATTTGAAGACAAAATAACTACTCATTTTAAATTGAATTTATTTCCCTACACCTTCTTTCATGAGAACATTGCTGTATACCTAAAGGTTGAAGCGCTAAAAGGCCAAGTGTGTCGAAAAGCGCGAGGCGAAACAGCTTTTTTCGAAAATTTGTTATCTTCGCTGGCAGATACTCCGAAAAGTATTGGGGTTAGAAAGAAATGTGTAGAATCAAACTTGTAGGAAATTTTATTAGCTTTAATTTTGTATACAACAATGTTTCCTCTACGATGCACCATTGTTTAGATATAAGCAAAAAATCTAAAAAAAAAAGGGACCTTCTGCCGGCTCCCCTGCCCCTCGCTCACCCCCCAACTTCGGGGACTTTTAGTATGTTGTTAAGGACACTCCCTTCGACAACTCTGCAAAATTTCAAAACTACACGATTTTTTTTCTATTTTTCGTTCGTTGCCTGGACTATCACAGTTGTACTCAGGCATTCCGGACGTCGGAAGTTATAAATAGGTGAGTCCAAAATTCTATCACATAGATAGTTAAGTATTATAAATGACTTTACATGTAATAACATCATACTAATTGTATACATATATAGTTTATAGGACTGATGATGATCATGACGATCGAAATGCGCATATGCTATCCGATGAGATAGATGCCACAAAATCCAATGATGCAACGATATACTACCACAAGCCGTCACCAATCTGGCTAATACTATATTAGTTCTACAATTAATCCACAACTACTTAGCTCCAGTGTGCCTACGAATTATTTTGTATTATTTACTATTTGCTGAGAAATATTCGGCAAATTTACATAATGGTTAGGAAACAGACAATGGTTTGATAACGCATAGGTTTTAAATTAACCAACTAATTATTATACACCAAATATAAGTTAATAGGCCTACAATTTTCTAATGGTTTTAAATTTTAAATGAATACATTCAGCATTTTAATATTTTAATGTGTAATCGTGTACAGTGTGATTGGCTTAGCTTTTACTACTATATATTCTATATGACAATATTTGAACAATTATATATCAGCACTCTCAAGATATGGAACATCATTGAAGATTGTGTAATAGTATGCATGAGAATCTTATACAGGAGTACTGTATACGTATGCATTTAGTTAGTATTGTTCTATTGTAGACTAAAAAAAGAGCAAAGTAAACGTTGCATATATTGAACTTTTGGACTAGTTTAATTTTGGTTAAGTGGACAATTTTCTTTATTATAACAAACATTTACCATAAACGGAAAAAAGGAAATTGATCAATATTCAATAATAAAAAATAATAATAAAATAAGCCTATCGTGTCCCATGTAGGGCAAAGGCCTCCTAAGAAGGGTTTAGCTCCTCTTATCTAGCACGGCGAGCTACTCCGCGCTAGTGAAGTTGTTCGTGATTTTGAGCGTCATGTACACTTGAACTTTAACACTTGGTCTTGAGCACTTAGTCTTGCGTATTGTTCAGGGTTTTCCCCAGTTCTTTCCACTCGTTTCTTCTTTTGGCTACCCTGGTCCATCAATACCTGAGCCAAATTCTTGTGATCCTAACACTGGTTTCTGTCTTACTTCCAGGATAATAACTTGCCATTAGAAATATTCATTTCCATAATTACTAATTTATTATATGCAACATTTAACACATGACTAACTTTTATTAATTATAATAAATGTATTAATATTTATAATATCATGGATATTAATTATGATATTTAATTATTCTCAAGTTTATTATGACATTTATATCTTTATTATAGGTATGGTCATATTAAACCATTTCATGGAGTACGTTATTTGTTATTTGATAGTATTGTCATTAATGTTTAATCTCTTACGACCATAAAATTCTGGGGGTCATATTGTACTAATTACAGCTGAGCCAATACACGTGTATTTTTATGGCAGCCCAGAGGTGAATATGCGTGGAATTCTATTCTTATTAACCATACTTCAGTAATTATGAAAAGGATATAGATTTCTTGTGATCTAAAATGTTATTGTAGATCATTATCAGGATTAATAGTCGGAACGTTAGGTGTTATTCGATTAGTGTGAAATACTCGTATATTATTATTACTTGGGGCATCAGTATATTGGCCACGCTCATTTTCTATTTCAGAAAATTGCTTGTTGCTGGCAGTGTTTTATCTTCATTTTTACATGTTATTTATGATGAAACCTAGGCCTAAATTACATTGTGGAATTTGGTATGTGTGGAACATATAACTGGGACGCCAGGACCTAAACCAAACACGCGCAGGTAGTTTATCGTCCGCCGGTAGCAATGGAGTAGGGTTAGAAGAGAATGCATATACTGTACTATTCATTCCAAACTATGCGGTTCATAATAGTCCGTAAGACATCGTAAATACTTCAGACGTAATTTACGGATGTCCATTTTCTCAATTAATATCTTCCGGTTATTCGCTGTTTTCCTCCCTCTGAAATGTAAATCTTTTAACACTTGTCTTAAAGCCCATTTACCTCCAGAATTTTTTTTTTCTCTAGGACAGGTAATAATGTTTTTAAAGTTGGCCTTTCCTCATTTGTTTTGTGAAATTTATTCACCGTCCTTCTAATTACACACTTATCAAAATCATCTAAGTCTGTTTTCACGTTTTTCTTGGTCGTTTTTTATTTGGAGTTCTAAATCTCGTTCCATCTTGAACACATTTATCACCTTCTTTTACAATTCTCTTAATACTGCTGAATGAAATTCCTGTGGCATCCGAAACACGCTGCTGAATTGCATATTTAGGGTCATCTTGGTGCACCTGTTTGAAATACCTATATACATTCCACACTATTTCCCTACTCTGACTGTGAATCACTTTACTACCACCAACCTTTTTGCTAGAATAACTACATTTGCCTTCCATTGCTCTTATTAACGTATCACACTTCACTATTGAATGCTGTGAGGCTAACTAAGATGTTTTTACACTGCCCGTACAGTATGAACTGGCAGGAAACATCACGTGTTATGAAGGTCAGGCAGGTCTAGATTACGTCATCGTAGACTACTGCGCAGCCGTTTGTTTGGCTCAGGTCTTACCGATCGAGTTATATCTGGTACTAAATTTATGTATAACTCCCATTCAGTGAATTTCTTTGCTACATTAGTCTGGATTATGGAACATATTCTCTAATAGTAGGTACTTAACCTGTACCAAAAAATAATTATTGGATTATCTACTTGTATTTTCGATTTAAAATATTTTGGCCCTACAGATTCAATACGCTTAGTTCATATTATACTATTTACAGTAGGCCTATTTGATTGACAACACTTCAGCTTATATTGCATTAATTTCGCATAACGTACATTTAAATTCTTTGCAATATTACTATGAATATCTCAAATAATTGTTCTAGATTTTTTAACGAAATTTTCTGTAAAGCAATTTTGGTTTAGCGTTTTGGGCTTTCGTCTAAAAGATTTTCTGGCTAGATATGCCACGTAAATTAGTACTTAGTAAATTCATTACAAGCCATTGCTCTATTTGCTGATTACTTTCCCTTCAAGGAATTTGTAGGCCGACCAATCTTTTTCTTCATTTAAAAATTTCCTCTGCTCTTAAGAGAAAATTAGTTTACATTACATTAACTAAGTTTATCCCGATCTATTGGAAGCCCGTTGCTACATTACATTAATTTATACACAATCTACACTTAATAAAATTCATTATTGAGATTATTGTGTCATAGCGATGAATTAATTATTGAGCGAAAGGTGATTGCAGACCTTTCAGCACGCCTCCTTTGAATTATTATTACTTGCGCTTCATAACTCAAATTGAAAATATGCTCTCTAATCACTCATTACACTGTACGTATATTGTTATGAAAATAGTTTTTTGGGTAAGAGGAATCTGTAGCAATTCTGATTCCATGGTATTTAATTGAATTGGTTCTAACCTTATTCCATATCTCTTATTTGGTGATTCTTAACTCTACACTTCGCTCTTCTATAGGTCATTCTGTAAACTCATTCTAATAATTCAGTTACTGATAAAAATTTATCGTTTTTGCTATTACTTATTTCCATTTACATTATTTATCAGTAGGCATATAGCTTGCTTTCTGATGAGTGGATTTTACAATTAGCTATTTCAGTACATTAAATTAATTTCGCTCTTGTATTGAATATGGCTTTTTTTAATTAATTAATTAATTTCATTCCATTTACTTTTCTATTAACTAAATTCTTCAGAGTGTATGATGATACAAAATATCACTTATTATACAATTCTTGCCCCTTTGGTGATAGTTTAATAATTAGTATTATTTTATATATTTTTAGTAGGCATTTGTTAGGGTTTTCTAATTCTTAGCTGATCTAAATTTGGGTTTTCCGGCATTGATCTCAGATTGCCATTTATTAGTCAGCACCTCTGTTCTATATTTTGTGGTTAATTGTGTAAACTCACTTTTATAATATTTATTATTCGTGGTGCAAGTTTGAGTTATATTTCCCTTTTAGATTTTCCAGTAACTCATTCAACAAGTGATATTCACCTTGGATATTGAATGTGGTCAGAGACTTTTAGGCTCTAGTCATTTGCTAAAATCCTACACTTTACTAACTTTCTAGTGTTTTGTATTATTATGCTTAAGCACTGCATAATGTTGTTAGGCCTGTCTATGTTAGGGCTTGAATTGTGAGTACATGTATATGGTTCAACAGAAATTGTTGATCTTTCTCTTACCTTCTTCCTTGAGCTGGCTCGTATCTTAGGCCTCCAGTTTTTGAGTGTAGTATTGCTTCCAGTCGGGGTACGCATAGCCTAGTGGTTGATGCGCTGCGCTACCAACCGGAAGGTCGTGGGTTCAATTCCCGATGAGGTCGTTGAGATTGTTCTTTCTTTCTTTCTTTCTTTCTTTGTCGTAGTTTTACCTCTCCCTTTTATGATTTAAGCGACCCAAGCCGCCCGGGCCTGACCGGGCCGCGACCTGTCGGGTGAGGGATTATCTTTGGATCACATACATACCTTTTTGACCAGACAAGGACATGGAGGGCCTCCCCGGATGAGTGATCAGCCCAATGCCGTGGCCACCTCCGAGACAACACGAACGCATAGGACGATACACACCATTCACACACACACTCAGAACAAGGCGAGGATGGGGATGAAGATGATAATGACGGCCAGATGATATCCGGGGACCACAAGGGCCTAAAGTTACCCGACATTTGTCTCACAGGTGAGGGAAAACCCCGGAAAACCCCTCACCTAGGTAACTTGTCCCGACCAGGAATCGAACCCAGGCCCGCTGCGTGAGAGGATTGAATGCATCCCCTGAGCCACAGCGATTGACCGTTGAGATTTTTCAATTGGCCTAATACTTCTGGTGGCACAATGGCCCTGGGATCGACTCAGCCTCTAACAGAAATGAGTACCAGTGGGCTAAAGGCGGGCGGTGCGTAATGCTGACAACTTTACCACCTTCATTGGCCGAATGTCCGAAATCTGGGAGCTTCAACCTTCTGGAACCCTCTGGGCCTCCGTGGCCTGTGTAGGGATCACTTTACCTTATAGCTTCCAGTCATTATTCATTAAGTATTTACAAGTATATTTAAATGCGTTATTCTTGTTTAAATTATTGAGTATTGCATATTTAATGGTTCATTGATAATTACAGTTTCGGGTTTTTCTGTATATTATTTATAAACTTAATGTGCCTTGCTTCCAAAAAACTATTGAGTACTAATGCAGGGATAGTATTCCTGTACCTAACTTAACTTCTTGTGCTTGAGTATCGTTTGCATTTGCTTCCTTACAAGTTTTGAAGAAGTGATAGTCAGTGATAAGTGGTAGCAATTTTGACTTGTATTATTATTGCTTTATCCTTCAAATTATATTCAGTGATCGTTGCTTCATTTTGTGTCAATGACCAATGCTAGTTGGAGAAATAAACTATTACCAGAGAACTTCGAACACAGTTCAAGGATGGCACTGCAAATTCCAGATGGTGATTGTAACTCATCATGGAGGTATTTGGAAATTTTTGGAACCTCTAAGGAAAGACCAGGCAGATAATACTGTCCACATGAATCAACTCTTGGGAGGACATCATAGAACTCTGTATCCAATAAAAGGAAGAACCTACATCACAAATTTACGCCATGTTAAAGTTACGATTTCCAACTATCAGCAACATAAAGAACGGGGAGAAATTACAAATTACTTAAGAGCTATAATTTATTGGTTTAAATTGCGGCCTGAAGAAATCGAAAGTAAAGAAATTAACAATTGAAGATTACTAAAACATGTTAATAAATACATTTAAAACATTTATACCTCATTACTCATTTATTATTATTACAGAAACCTGTAGGCCTAATACACATTTGCTTAAAGAAACCTTCGAATTACCCAACGAAACTTATCTGAATGTAATGTAATAAATGCTATGAATCTATATAATACAAGGGTTAAAAGAAGGATTTTATTTTGCGTGTAGGTATGTTTGCGGAACGAGCCCGTAAGAGCGAATGAAGCACTCCTACGAGTAAAATAAAATAATTTTACCACGTGTATCATACACTATTTTTTAGACGGGCGTTAATATTTGTGAAATAATAATTTTAATAAGTACGCTACAGCCATTTTGGGAGCTTTACAGCTGTTCGTGAACTCACCTGTCACATAGTGTGCACTTGGGCAGACATACGTTATTAATTTCTCGTACATGGCTGCCAATCTAAGATATGAAATGGACAACCCTTTTCAGCCAACAAGTATGACATATTTGCGACCACCTTGAGAAATCTAGCGTTTAAAGTTTCAATTTATATGAGACTGAGTCTATTTAATAGGCTAAACATATGCAGTAATTCTTAACTAAAAGAGTATTTTCCATGGGAAGCAATCAAAGTTGGTCACCCTGGAGTGGGATAATTTTATAACACTCAGTGGCATAAGTTTATAACACTCAGTGGCATAACCGTCTCCTTTTAATTAATATCGTAATCACATATTTTTTGGATGTAGTTTATTCAAACAACAAATTGACCAACTTTATTATTATATTGATAAATACAAAGGTACAGGACCATGGACCATTACATCACTTATACATGACGATGAAATACACGTGAGCCATATAATACATAGACACCTTATAAACTGCAAGATGAAAATTTAAACAAACAATAGTACCAACCTCCCAGATATACATTCCCTCCTTCCAATAAACTCCTCATGACGCTGATACTCCGAGACTGCGAGAGGGGCGTCGCAAAATAAACTTGAGGAAGAAGAAGAAGTAATTAATATCGTCTACCGTTAAAAGTGCTTCTTTTGCCTTTGACTGTCTAAAAATGAAATTTACTTATTTTCTCCATAAATATATAATATCACGCTTTCATCCACATAACACAAGACGAATTCCCTTTTCGCCCTTAATTGAAATTACTGTAAATCATCAGCTGCGCTCAAACATGAGTAAGACGATACAATACTATATCTTTAAAAGTATCCAAATACATAAATAAAATGAATGTACATAGAATTAGGACTAGCATAAGGCATTTTATAAAAGTCTTTCTTCCTTTTTCTTTGTGTATTTTCTATTCTTTATGAAATATATATTTAGACCTACCGCACCAAATAAAACACTATCTACAATTACTAATATTGTGAATGTGTGAATGAGTACAGGTGTATTTTTAGTGTTATCATTCGTATAATTAAAAATTAATTTAATTTCATGCCTTTTCATTCAAGGGAAATGCAATGATGAAGCAGGTGTGAGGCCAAACTTATACAGTGGTTTTATTAAAATAAATCCTGACTTAAAATTACTAAACATCACAGGAGTTAACAACAAGAAATACTCGAACTCATTAACGCTAGTAATTAACCTATATATTCTCGAAAAACAATATTTATAAGTAATGTTAATATATTTTTTATTTATTTTATAATTAAACACGTGCTAACAATCATGTTATATTTTTTGTGTTTTGAGATATATCCTTTTCTTTGTGTGTTTGTGTCTTTCAGTGTGATTTTTTAGCTCTCTATTATATTTTGCAATACTACTTTTTTACATAATTGAACATTTTGGAACTGAACTGCACTCGAACATGTTGCTCTTTCACGTATTCACCTTTATTTTTTCTGAAACTTGTAAATATTATTATAATTTGTGTTGTATTTGTAATTTTATAGTTATTTGATAAATTTTATTACATTTTAATTTTAATTTTTTCTGAAACTTGTAAATATTATTATAATGTGTGTTGTATTTGTATTTTATAGTTATTTAATATACAATATTTAATATTCAATTTAATATTCAATAATATTCAATTTGAATATTTTAGTTATTATTTAATTCAATTTTCATACCTAATCTTTTGCCAGTAGATATTGTTTGTCCATTCAAAATCAAGAAACATTAATTTCCTATACATTTCGGCAGAAGTCATTAGTGTTGTTTAGCCATATAAAATCATTATACATTATTTCTGTAGATATTTTGGTATTAAACCTTTTGTCAATGGAGTAATATTTAGACATTATCTGTTTATACTTTTTCCTGCAGACCCACTGACTGGGGATCATGCAACAATAAAACCAATCAAATTAGTAGAATATTCCTAATAATATTACTACCGGTACTATGCAAGTTACGATATAGGTTATATTAGGCCTATAATATTTCATGAATGAAACCTAGAATTATATTAAATTACCCAAATACGTAGGCATAGACCGTAACTACAAAATGAACACGTTATGACTTTTCTGAAAGTAGCCCAAAATAAGTTCCAATATAAATACAATTAAAGCACAAACTAAGCCAATAGCTTGTGCATAAAAAAGGCTTTGTAGATGCGATAGTGATAGCATTTCTAGATCATGATTTATTTCTTTTGCACGATAAAAATTGCGATTATTTAAATCTTTTGAATATAAATAAGTTTTTTGGTACCAGATATTTATTATTCCAGCACTCAACAGCTTACCCAGGACGTCGTCAATTCTTTTAATAACCAAACAATTTCCTCTCGGAGAAAGAATGGCTACTAGGTGATCCTCGGTAGAAGGCTTAACCTTCACAATTTCTTGCTTCCCATGATAGAAGTACATACTATCTAAAATCAAATCAGTTGAATATGTCTCACCTAGAAACGCAATGTCTTTTTCACTTTTCATTGCTTTAATACAATCATCGACCAAGCAGTATTGAAACCCAACATTTTTTTGTTTTGTCTCATGATATCCCTTATACATTATAGTTGTCCACTTTTCGAATCCGGATTGTTCTAGTTCTTCCATGCTACTGATTGGTGGATACTGCCCAGGATATGTTAAAAATCCTACTAGAGATGATAGGTAAGCTGTATATATTTCAATACAGGAAAATAGCCAAATTGAAAAGAACAAAACACCAACTATACCCTTATATTTGTCTGAAACACCCATTGCTAGATACGTCTTCAATGTGTCCATAACTACTTCAATTACAGTTGCTGGCTTCTGAAATCTTCTAATTAACCAGAAAGTTGCTGAGCCGAACAGATACGCCAATGCGACAAGACTCCACATAGTAGGGTTGAATATTCTTATTAGTGCTTGCCAACGTGGAATTCTGACAACTGGAACGTACCAAGTAAATGAAACTCTGAAATGAGGATAAGTCATGAAACAGCTGTTTGGCCTGACCCATTGATCCACTCTTATAGGAAACCTTATATCATGATTCGATCTCAGTCTGTCGGTGATCATATCTGTATATTTTATCGTGGAATTCCTTAGAGCTTCTTCCATCATTCTGACCAGCACACCAAGAATGCCCATGCGTTCTTTTATCGGTACCCACTGAATAAATGGCGGGGAATTCAGATACCCTATTATAAACGTACAATGTCGAAAGTCAACATATTTTGTAGGAAATAAGTCAGAATTTTTCTGGAATCTTTCCTCTTTACTTATCCACGTGTCAAGAAGTGTGACATGGGTCAAACGACCTAGGCAGTTATCCTTTTGTTTGTTTGGTAACCAAGTGTATACATTAAGATCAGGCATTTCATGCCCAGACCATCCAATTTCCGGAATAATGATAATGACATCAGATATAAATGGCCTAAACCAGAGAGATTTCGCAATGCCAAGGACAATGTTCTCTTGCTCCTTTCTTGAATTCACACTGTACGTTGTAATTACTACTATGCGTATTTCATACTCCTCAAAATAATGAATTATTCGTTTCACATATATATTTGCAACTTTAGCTTGTGTTCTGACGCTTTGTGCATGTGGTAGAATTATCAACACAAAACCGGGCTTCAGAGATCTTTTATCTAGAAGGGCTGTTTGAGAATATTCACTACATCCCAACGTTACCACTTGCATCTGCTTATTCTCCAGGAGAATTCTTACTATGATATCGTCAACTTTGTTGAAAATCCTTCGAGAATATGCACAATTGAATGTTGCGGATACGTGTATAAATAGTGGCATGTCCGGAGTGAAATATCTGTTTGAGATATCATGTACACAAGACGCGATTTGATATCCCAAATGGTTTTCAGTCGATGTCATACCTTTCGGTATGAAGGTCATACCTTTTGATATGAAGAGAGTAAGTGTCACGAGTGTAGTTACTGTAATTCTCATTGTGATTATTTCAGCAAACGTAACTAAGTACACTTTCAATAGTTTTTGGTAGAATATTCTGAGTTATTTCTCTGAGAATATTTATATTTTATTATTCCAAGGGACAATTTTTCCAGCCTGAGAACCGAATTTGATTCATTCACTTTGCGTACGATGCTCGTCCAAACAGCTACATTCAGCAACTATCAAAGTTCGTTCAAAACTTCAATATTAAATAAATCTGGCTATTTATACATGGTTAAGGCAGCACATATTTAGGCTACACATAGCCTGAGTGGAGTTCATTGGTAGTTCAATATTTGAACAAACCCTTTTTTGTGAACATATCTGCTTTCATAAATGCCTGTATCAAATCTTCAAGCGTAAATTCTATTTTAAATTAACGTTCTTTCCTAAAAAGATACATATCATAAATTAAAATTGATTCTGAAGTATGAGCCTTATTGTTATAATATGTATGCCATGATGTTTGAAATTATTCACAGAGTTCGCACAGCAGAGTTTGTTGCCTTCAGTTGAATGCTCAGAAAGAAGTTAGTATGTCTTTAAAACTTAGTAATTTGATTACTTATTACATATTATTATATCACTATGGTATCTATATATGTTTAGATAAATTACATGATAGGTAGTAAATCAATCATGTCCCGTTATTATTTATTCTCTTGCATTCATAATTTTTCTTCTTAATTTCAATTGAGCCTCTTTATTTAAAGGCTGCTGAAATTAAGATATTAATGAGAAAGTACAGACAACCAAAAATGAAGTTGCAGGAAAACAGTTTTATTTGCAGTAGGTACTACAAGTGACTGAAGCATAAAAGGGTTGTTCTAGCTTTCCATGGGAAAATCGTTACGATATTATCGAACGAGGCTATGTAGAGTGTGTATACATTCAGTGCAGTTTCGAAATAATATTTTTTATATTTCACTGCATGTGTTCATATAAAATTTTTATGACAATTTAAACTTATTTACTTGGTTACCTTGGTTACCTTAACCGAAAGTGTTAACGTGGGATACCGTATAATTTTGAAACTGGTATTACGATGGGAGAAATGTGTTGAAAAACTTTGCAAGTATATAGAAGAATAGACAAAGGTGTCCCTTCATGTGTGCTTTTGTTTGTAATTGCAACTATTAAACTTGTTGTAAAAAATTATTATTCGTTACTTTTCGATCCACCCTCGTATAATTCAGAATCAATGCAACCCATACAATATCCACTCTTTTATTTAGGCGTATCGTCAACATTATGCCAAAATCTAGCAGAGCCATTTAGCCTCTAACCATTTCCACTGTTTACCGAAACTTGATGACAATCTATCCAACATCGAAAGAAGTAGTAGCAGATGTAGCAGTAGCAGGGTTAGAATAAACCAAGGGTGGTACTAACAGCATACAGGAACACAAAGAAATTAAAAACAAGCTAGGTAATTTTATAGATGAAATACAGTAAAATACCAGTTGTTAAACAGGTTCTTAAACAGTTGGAAATTTTAAACCGACTAGTAATCTATTTTAGTTTACGCCAAAAAATACACTTAGTGTGATAGGCCTACACTGACTGTAACCAACTACGAAAAACAT
Organism: Ectobius pallidus; assembly: GCA_964059195.1. Classification (NCBI taxonomy): domain Eukaryota; kingdom Metazoa; phylum Arthropoda; class Insecta; order Blattodea; family Ectobiidae; genus Ectobius; species Ectobius pallidus. The sequence continues at coordinate 112,318,956 of CAXKWD010000004.1, read as the reverse complement.
GAAATTTCGATAAAGCATATTTGAGTTATCACGCGTACCTACACACAGACGGACAGACATTTTCCCGTCACAATCTCATAAAGTACCATTCTGAAACTTAATAAAAGTTAGAAACAGAGTGTCGAGAAACAATTCGTTATTGTACACCCGATGCCTTTACCCATGAACTAAGTCACGTGCCTTTATTAAGTGCCAGAATGGTACTTTCTAAGACAATATGGTGGACAGGAAAAATGTCAGTCCGTCTGTCTGTCTTTCCTTCCGTGTGTCTGTACGCGCAATATCTCGAATATGCATTATCAGATTTTTATTAAACTTGGTATACGCACTTACAACGTCCATGGGACGAAGCTTATTGATTTTGAACCAAATCCGTTGACCGGTACCAGAGCAAACACTTATCAAACGTATCAAACTTTAGACCTTTGTTTTTCCGTAAGCCCTGCTTAATGAATCGAGCTGGAGCTAAATTCGGAAATCGATTACAAAAATAACTTCTTTTCTGCATATCACAATTGCAAGTATCACTGATTAAACAAAAGCATAGCATATAAAGTAAATACAGTAATACAAAACTTCATCCATGAGTTATGGATATAAAATACAGGTTTTCAGATATTGGCCTATTAACTTCATCTGGCACTTGGTTATATCAGTTTACCTGATAACATTATTATTATTATTATTATTATTATTATTATTATTATTATTATTATTATTATTATTATTATTATAGCCGGCGCGGTGGCTCATGCTGTAGCGCGTGAGCCTGGCATGCTTGCGGTCCTGAGTTCAAATCTCGGGGCCGGCGGGTGTGTCATTCGTGGTGGACGAAGCCGTGCTTTGGGGGTTTTTTATCGGGGTTCTCCCGTTTCCCCCTTTCATTCCACCAACACTCTCCACTTCATCTCACCTTTCCCCCTTTTCATCCTTATCCCGTTTCCACTTCTGGCATCGGGTCTGCTTGGGCAGTCAGAGCATTTGGGGGGCCTCTCCCGTTCTCCCCGCTGCTTGTGGTCAAGAGGTTGTTGGTGGTGTGTGTCACGAACCTGTCGGGGCTCCCGGTTGGAGGTACCGCAGGGGGTGGCGCACACGTGGCATGGTACTAGGCTTGTTGGATGTAGGGGAGTTCCGTGGGGGCCCACGGGGGGCTTTGCGGATCCGGGGCGGCCTGTGGGCACGCAACTCATCCCATCCCGGAGGTAGGTACAATAAGTCGGCAACGGCTGCGGTGCTTAGGGGCGTTCCCACCCCGCCTCCCCGCCTTAAGGGGCACAAAATAGAATAGAATAGAATAGAATAGAATAGAATTATTATTATTATTATTATTATTATTATTATTATTATTATTATTATCATCATCATCATCATCATCGTTGTTGTTGTTGTTTATCATCATCATCGTCGTCGTCGTTACTGTTATATAATGCTATATTTATTATGAATAGCACTATTGTTATTTATAATTGTGATTGTTACATCAATGATCTTGTTAATATCATTTAACAATAGGTATCCGTCATAAACTAGAACCAAGGCCTCACGTCGTTACGTAATCGATTTACGATTTTTTTTCAATAAGAAACATTATATATGGCATTAGAGTATAAAACAAGGTCTTCAACAACATTGACATTTAATGAAGGTCAATTAAGAAATATACTATACCATATAGGAACTATCGACAAAAATGTATAAATATACGATTCGTATTTCGCTGATTAAGAGCTCAGAAAACATATCTGGAATGTTGTCAGCTAGACAAGCAACTTTTAACACTCCATTAGCAGAAAACAAATAATCGCACTAGAAAAACACCTAATCAAGGCAATTTCACGAGTTTCTTTATCATAAGCATGCATTTTGGGATTTTCTGACTATACTTCCAAGCACGCGATAAACAGTCGTATAGGACTTCGCATTCTGCTACCTCCCAGAGTAGCTATTTCCAGCTATAAATCGAAAGGCATGTGGTCCATATGCCTATATAAACTGTAATGAATGTTGCGAGAATACTTTCAAACGGTTTCTACATTTTGTCCGTGCCAGGGTCGTCATAGGAAACGAACCCCTTCTGCATGAGCATTGCTGCAAGGATCGGAAAAAAAACCTTGTACAGGTTTGTGAGAGGGAGTGAAGATTTTTACTAATAAGCCAGGCTAGGATTTCTTATAGGCCTACATATTTGCTTTTACATTAGTTAAAGTTAAAATTTCTATATATATTTACGAATTGGGATATTTGGAGTGATTTAAGGCACAACTCCTTTTCCATATTTCTCCATTTTTCAAGGTATAGTAAACATTTTTACATATTTTAGAAAACTCGCATATATTGACATAATTGGACGTTTTATTTTAAATATGTTCCATATTTCATGGTTTAAAAGTTATTGTTTTCAAACAACTGTTTAAATTTTATTTCACTAGCATCTCTATTCCATTCTTGAATTTCTATGAAATGTTGAAAACTAGATACAGTAATAGATCTGGATTTAGCTCCTGAAGATATTGCAAGGTTTAGGATGGTCCCTGTTCTTGTGATGCTTTTCAGAGTTTTACTGAGTACAAAGCAATTCTCAGAGACAATAGACGCAGTTTCAGTTTTGAAAACTTAACTCACAGTTTCAAATAGGCAATTCTCTTTGAAATATTAAGATTTTCCCCCTCCTCCAATTGTAGCAAACTCTAAAAAAAATAACTTTTTTGAGATGACATGTTTTGCATGTGTTTTGTGACTCCCTTTTAAATTGCTTGTGTAGCCTGTATTCTATTCCTTTTTGTAGCATTCTTGTTTTAGCAAAATTCTATAATTGTACTAACTTTATTATGCAACATTGATAATGTACCATTGAAATATATTATTTCCCACATATATTTCGCCTGTCTTATGTAGAACACAAACTTATCTTCACTGACTGATTTCAATGCACTCAGCTCCTTAAAATCATATAGAAAATTCGCATACCAGACTGTCGTTTTCCCAGCACTGATTATATTAAGATCGATTATATCTTTAATCTCTCCAGTCCCATCTTATCATCTGAATATGTTTCACATGATATGGAGTAACAGTCGACCTACAAATGTAATCGTTTCAATATTCTTATACGAGTCTATAAGACCCCTACTATATAACCACGGTTGCCAAACCCTGGCTCGCGAGCCGCAAGTAGCTCATCTAATATTCTCGTGTGACTCTTAAAAATTCTGAGGCTAAACTGAAAATGTTTTAATTTTTCTGGTCTGATTGTTTAAATTTTCGTGCGACTCAATTGGTAGGGCTGGCCAGCTACCAGGGTGCTGTGAGCCACATTTTGAGGGAAGAGCTTGGAAAGAGCGGCACATATTTTTTTAAGGTTAAATTTGAATTTTTGAACTTCAAATATAGAGATAGAATTAAAACAGCAGCAAAATTATGTTTATCTATAAACTTACATTTCATCACTATTAATTTATCACACTAATAAACATTTGTATAACTTCAAAAAATTACAAGACATCTCGTTAACATAACTTTTTACTGACCATTTTGTTTGGTAATTGTTTGAAATCTGGTGGGTGATCCCACAAGTTAAATTTAGATTGAATAAACTTCATCATTGGATACAATGACTCGCACGAAAATTTAAATCGTCAGGCCAGAAAAATTAAACAATTTTCAGTTTAGCCTTTGAATTTTTAAGATCCACACAATAGTGTTAGAAGAGCTGCATACGGCTCGCGAGCTAGGATTTGGCCAGCTTAGCTATATATAATAACAGTCACAGCCATACTTTGACGTGGGCCCATTAATAGGTTTTACATCAGACATTACATATCAAATTACGCGATTCCGAACGTAGTTTTTGGCCAGAAGATGATGGGAAGAAAACTGTCAACATCAGAGACCTAGATTTTGCTTAGTGTTATAAATCAGTGTAGATTGGTTCAGTATTAAAATGTAAGATATGGAAACAAGCAATAGGCTTACCTCGTTGGTGTACGCTATCAATGTATGATAATAATACAATCATTCAGATGGATACGAAGAAGATGCAAGCGAAAATTTTGACAGTGCAAGGATTCAAAAGACAGGGTCCAACAAAAGCGAGCTTGAAGCATTTTCTTGCACAAACCAGATTAAGGGTGACGACTAAAACGATCAGACACATTTTGTTAATTCTTCAAAATTGAAACTTTCGTCTTTCAAGTCGCTAATCTAACGTTACATACTAGACACTAGAGGATAGAAAAGATTGGCTTTCAGTGAAGCTATTATTAAGCTACCTAGCGTGGAATCCGACCTAGATGTGTCATGTAACATGAATATAATCAGAGGTGAAAGCAACGATCACCCATTCAATTTTTCACCAGAAGTTATTGAGGATCTGGAGACATGCAGGTTTGGGTACTGAGAAACAGGTAAAATTCATTATCTTTTCTCAGCAATGAATTGCTCTGTAACCTTGAAATCTGCCATGCTCTTTTATTGATACTTACACAATTGCATACTATTTTAAGAATTAATTAAACTGTTACATTTACGGGCAATTATTGTAGGAAATCTCGAGTAGGATTTATTAAGACTATTCCATGAATAAAATGTAGGCCTAACGGATTCTGTAAATAATAATTATTTTCCTGCTTCGTTGTTAATATTCTGCTCGCTGTGAGATCACGACATACTAAATGAATGAATAGTCATACATCGATTTAATTAGTCGATTCGTGTTCCCAACGCTACCAATAGTCCTCAAAATGGAGTGCATCAGAACGCTATAAAAGCACATGAACTGGCTTGCCCCGAATCTAAATTGTTTTTAATCAATAGACATTTATATTATTTTAATTTTCAAACAAATTATGTTGTATAAAATAATGTGTTTTTATTCTGTTCACTGCCAACATATATAAATCACTCCACGTTGATGCCTTACGTGTCCAGTAACGAGCTGACATTTTAACAGATAAAATTGCATCCTTGTGATCCTAGGAAACATGTTATAAGATAAACGACTGCGATTGGTCTTTAACCGAGGAATTGCTAAACATTATTGGTGAATAAAAACACGCAGCGTGTGAGTGGAATAGTCTTAGTAGTCTATTTTAGTAGGCCTATGTTGTATAAGTTCACTTCGCGGTTGTTATTCTGAAACATGAATAATTTTAAAGTTCTGTTTGTTGTGAGTTCGTTGAGTTCGAGGGTTCATTGTTTGGTTTAATTGTTTTTTTTTTTTTTTTTTTTTTTTTTTTTTTTAAGACGAGTCTGTTATGATGTTTAATTTTTCTTGCGGGTTGTAATATATGCTACGCCATTGAGGGTGATGAATAAAAACAAAGCAATTGCTAAGATAAATTTATTTCTAGCATAAGCAAAAGCTTACTAGGAATTGCTAGGAGCAAAAGCAATTGCTGGACCAATATATGAATAAAAATAATAGGATTTTCCTAGCTTCGTCTAGGAAGTTCCAGCATTTACTAGCTGGCGTCTTTAAAACTGGTGCCAATTATTAACGGGTCATCAAATGTCTCAGTTCATAGCTGTGCTTCTTCCATTCTTCGTTAATCACAACGGATGCCATGATTAACGAAGAATGGAAGAAGCCCAACTATGAACTGAGATATTTGATGACCCGACTTGCGGTCCATGGGTTTCACCATAGATTATGTGCTATCGACAGCTTTCACGAACCAGACGAAAGATGTGTGTGCAAATTATGCGGAAGTACATGTGAAAGATACTAGATTGCAAATCAAGAACACTATCCCTGAGGAAGTTCTGTGAATCATAAAACGCATGGACGTATTGGGTAACCTGCATCCCCCAACAATAAACTATTCGATGCAGAATTAATTAAAACTGCATAAATATCTGAACTTCTAAAAATTCTACTGTCATGCACACTTCCTGGCATTTATGGTTGAAACTCCCTTTCTATTTATGTACTCATCACCATGTACTCCTAGCTTAGGTATGCGCACATGAGTACAATCAATTGCTCCTATAGCAAATGGAAACTCATTTTTCCGAGATCAGATTTCTTAGGCTTCATTAAATTCTTGAATCGTTCGGGGAACGTGATCCTTGCGTTTGCTCTTTCAAATATTTTTTTAGAAACATCTTTCACAACCTTGCTTACAGTGCTCAGGTGAACACTTATTTCTGCTCCCACACTATTCTGATATCCTGGGTCAGACACATGCCTCAGAAATTTTCTCATCCGGTCCTTGGAAGAAATTGCACCACCACACTTCTCTCGTCATTCACCTAGGAAGTGATTACCAGGCTTTAAAACTTAGTGCCCGAACACACAGAAGGAGTTGATTCCGGTTACCAACAACCTGAGTATAGGAGGTGGGGGTTGATTGCGTAGGCTGATAAGACAGTAGCTGATAGCAGTACTGAGAAGTGAATGCGCTTGTGGTACGGTGCCTCTCAAATTGGTCAACAGTGTACCTTGTCATTGTGCGTGTTTATACGTGTTCGGCATGCCGAAAGTAAAGTGTTCTAAAACGCAAACATATATTGAAACATTTGGGAGGGACTATTATACACAAACAGGAGAAAGTATCGTTTTGCATGCTTGTAATGTGAGTTTAGATAATGAGAAGTTATTTTGTGGTCTTCCTATATCTGTATTTCGGTTTGTTTACTATCACGTGAACTAGCATATGGTAGCTAGGGCATACGCCGAGCAAAGTCTGTACGGTACGGTTGCTGTTAACATATTCGATCGGGCACTAAGTTTTAAAGCCTGGTGATTACCAAGCCACTCCACATTTACTTCACTAAACCTATACAGTTTCCTATATAATATTTCTACGATCATTATATACTTTTCGCTTCCGAATATTCATAAAAGCAGCCATGTTCGTAAAAATAAACTCTTTTTGGCTGATCTCAAGGCACCTACTGACCTGTCTTAGAAAATATAAAGCAATTGCTGCTAATGGATAGCAATTGCTAAACTTTATTCATAAAATGTTTAGGAATTGTTAGAGAGTTCTAGGCTTTTATTGGAGTTCACAGCAATTGCTTTGTAAGTCTAGCAATTGCTTTAAGAAACAGCAATTGCTATAAGTTTTATTCACAAAATTATAAGGAATTGCTTGAAAAATGTCAGAAAAAGCAATTCATTACCCTCATTGTCGTCCATTATCCCTGTGTTTGATAACGTTGCCGTTTTACCTAGCAATCTTTTGTGAGAGTCCATATCTTGTCTGGCTTATCTGTTATTTCCTGCACTACAGTTTCAAACTGCTACACTTTGCTGATTTTAATTCTGTTCTGTAAAGCTTTGTTTAGTCTGTTGAATGCTCTCTTTGCCTGTGGGTCACCTGTGTCAAACCATCTTTTTCTGGCTTTCCGTTTTTCTTTTATTAGTTGTAGTAGTACAGTATTCTGCTCCTGCGTTGTTTCCCTTGCTACCATTGTGTGTGTAGCTATACTGTAAGCATGGTTGTAAGTTGTCTGTAAATATATTTATTCCTAAGACGACATCTGTTGCGTTAAAAGTTAAGCCCCCTGCACACAGGGACAGTACTGGCAGCCAGGAGCACTAGCCAGTACTGGCAGCCAGTAATTATCCCACAACGTGCAGCAGACTACTGGCGGCCACTAAACTCAAACCTGCTTGAGTTTGAGTTTAGTGGCCGCCAGTAGAGTCAGATCAACACACCCATTTAACCTCACCGTTCCAGATTTGGATGAAATTTTGTAGAGAGGTAATTTTCATGTATATTAAGAGAAATACAAGCTTTTATTTAAATATTTCAATCCGTTTTGAAAATACAGCCATGTAAAGTACTAAAAAATAACAAAAATCACATCAAAAACATATTTTTCAACTAATATAGCAACTCTTCTAATTAACCTATAAAGGTGGGAAAAGTGTCATTTTTTTACGAGCTTTCCAATGACATGTAACACATAATAGTTCTAATGGTTTTTTTTTCAGAATTCAAAGTGAAAAATTTTGATTTTGAATTTTTAAAAAGTACTTTTTAAAAATAAAAAATAAAATCTTAGGAAATAGGTTATACCAATGTTAAATTATGTACCAAGTTAGAAAATATGATGGGAATGGGTTCATGGTTAAAAAATTAATAAAGTATCACTTTACAAAAAAATCAGGTCAAAAATAACTTATATGCCCCAATGGAAAGCATAATAAAATAATTTCGACAAATAAATTGAATCAAGGGAAGTAACTCACATACTTGACATCTTGTTGTTCAATGGAAATTCTTGTATAATGCCTTATTGGTTTGCAAAGTGTTAAGATAGCACATAAATCCTTTTGATCGGTGTCGTAGGATTTACTGTACGTAATACATCTGTGAGAGGTATTCAATAATACATCAAGCTTTCATGATGGTGATGGTCCAGCTGAAAGGAGTGTTAATTTCATTTCACCACATATTCATATTTCTCCATCATATAAGCTAGCCCCCAGTTCTTGTCAAACACGATGGGGATGTACACTGCCACAAGTGCTAATTGGTGTTTGGTGATCTTGTAACAGCTACTAGTGATTACTAGTGAAAATATTTTTACAATTATTTTTTATGTACTGTAGTCAACAATATTAAATTAACCTTTTCAAAATTTGCACAACTCCGACCAAAGCATTGCATTTTGGCAGGTTCAAGTGTTACACGCTGTATATCTATGTACAGTCCATCGAAATGTAAATTGATGATTGAGAATGTCAGATTAGGAGTAATGAGAAATGGTGAATTAAAAACTTACAAACATTGCCTATAAAAAATTACTTGCAATTCACCATCACTGCTATAGGGATAAATGCACATCGTGTCCTGTTGATGTTGCAGTACGTACCATCCTTGAAAAATAATAAGAAAATCTAGCAGAAAAGATAACATTTAGATAATAGCTTTCAGTGGACTGTTGCAATTTAGAAACACTGCAGAAATCATTATAGATTTACTTTGCAATAAGTTGCCACTCATAGTCCAACATGGCTTTATTACAAAAAAATACTGACGTCTTTCATGAGTCACAAATAAAAATGTCTACTGGAGTGGTGGACAAGCTACAATTCACCCTTTTGTGGTATATTACAACGAAGAAACACATCTTAATTTGAATTATGTTGTGATTTCTGATTGCTTAGAACACTTTAGGCCTACAGTTGCTATTTACGCCTACACCTTTCAAACAAAACTCATTTACATTTTTACTACAACATTTGGAATAGTTCCTAAAAAGATACTTTCTTTTCTGATGGATGAGCTGCCCAATTTAAAAATAAAAAACATTTAATAAGCTAGACTTTGACATCGATGCTGAATAGCATTTTTCAGTCATAGCACATAGAAAAAGGCCTTGTGATGGAGTTAAGAGACTTGCGGCTAGAAACAGCTTGCAACAACCCTAAAAAAACGAAATTTTAACTCCTCTCCACCTTTATTAATGGGCAGTTTAAAATATTTGTACTACAGTATTCACATCAGTGCTGGAGGATTATTTCTAAAAGATCGTTCCAATCATGCAACTACCATTCAAGGAACTCAACAATATCATGCTTTCATAAAAAATAATTGTAAAAATATTTTCCGACGATACACATTAAGCATTAGCAGCTGTAACAAGATCACCAGACAAATACCAATTAGCTCTTGTGACAGGGTAGATTCCCGTTGTGTATGACAAGAACTGGTGGATAGCTGATGTGATGGAGAAAAATGAATGTGGTGAAATGAATTTAACACTCCTTTCAGCTGGACCATCACCATCAAGAAAGCCTGATGTGTTATTAGGTTTGTTCGCAAAGCAGTCAGAAACCAGGAACATATCGTTCGCGCATGCGCTCTTTCTCCACACGCGTTCGCAAAGCGAGAATCCGTGATTCTGATTTCAATCTTCTGTTCGCAAAGCTCTCACGGACAGTTTCTGTACTATAAGAAAAGTTTGCAGGCTCCAGCATGAATTGTTATCAGAGACATGCGCAGTAACCTATTTTCACGCGCCTGACTCCTCCCCCCTATAACATTGCGCCAGATTTATAAACATAGGCTACTTATATGTATGAATAATGGAAGATAATTAAAAGTTTCCCAAAATATGGATTAAATTGTCGATGTATATTGCATTTATAACATGTCAAAGGGAAATATATATTTTATTTGCATATCATATCGATTAAACGCAGAAACTATCGATTCCAAATTCTTGTAACCATTCGCAAAGTGCAAATCACGGGTAAGTTACAGACTGGACATGCGCAGTACAACAAATTCTCGGAAGTTGGAACAATTGATTTGACACGGAATGACCCAGTAACGGGTCACGTGACCTAGTGGCAGCCATTATTGGACGTGTCTTAAAGGATACTAGCCGCCAGTAGAGCACTGGAATGAAGTATCTGTTGGGGAATTACTTTTGAGATTTTTTATTTGCGAAATATTTTAAAAACCCAAGGTCAGTAAACCATATAGATTGCGCATTCCGGGATAGACCAATCACAGCACTTGAGTGTGTGACGTCACGCGTTTCTAAGTATGGCTATTCACGGCTTTTACTCCGTCTAGCAATACACGGCATGATTAAACTCGAAACCTTTAATTAACCCTTGGTCGGATTCCAGTGAAGTGCAGAAATAATCTACACACAACAGCCCTACTGATGGTTAAAACAGAACCTTAGAAAAGCTGACACATATGTTTTTATTTCATGTTATACTCATCACCAATTACATAAAACTCATGAAGGGAGAAGCGAATTTGACTATGCGACAATTCTTTTATTTTTGTATCCCGAAAAATCTTTAAGCGAGAAAGTTTTGGGGAAATATTTGAACTATATTATAAATTAAGCATCGACTTTATATTTTGAATAGTTTACGAGTAATTGAGTGGTAATTAATCCGGGCGCTTCAGCTATGTGAATGATTTGGGATGATCGTGGAATGTCGAGGGTGAAGCAAATTTGACTATGTGACATTTTTATTTTATTTTTGTGTCCAGGAAAGATTCAAGTGTGTTACTTTTAGTGGGATATTTGAATTTTATTATAAATCCTTTATACCTTGAATGGATTACGAGAGGTAATTATGCCAGACACTATCAGAACGTTATGGAGGTATTAGCAAGCCTCTTTTCCATTATATGCCAGCAATAACGTAAAAATCTTTAAATATTTTATTCGTGGACTCAATAATAAAACTTTATTAACTTACTACTTCTACACATAGTGAAAGATTGACCGCTGGGGAAAATGTACGAATCAAACTTTTTCCTGGCTTCGTAAATCTGCACTATTTTTATTTAGATATTTGTTGGAATATTTATTTTATGTTTTGTTCATTTATGTCAAAACCTTACCCATATAACCAGGAAAAAAATTAATATTAATATAAGTATTTTACTTTTAATACAATATTAATACAAATTATTAGCCTACAATATTCTACACAATGTAATATTAATATTAATACCACATTAATATTAATGTATAAAATATCCCTTAGCTGTTTTCTACCCTTGTTATATGGCGTAATTCCTATAAAAGTATACATTCTTTAACAAATTTTCCTCAAAGTATATTAACGTACACTCTAGAATGAGGAATATTTTCTAGGAAACAAAATATTAGATCAAATCACCCCTAGATGTTTTTGTCTGTTTTAATCTCTACTCAAAACTTCATTTTTTGACAAATTTTACGCGATTTTACAGACAAATCCTCTAAAAGCCAAAATAACTTTTCAGGCAGCTTGAATAACAGAAGAATCCAGATCTTAGCTGTTTTCTACCCATGTGTTGTGATTTCTGCAATATTATTCGAAAGATTTTACAACCGATTCTGTTTTCTACCCCTATTACACAATCTATTTACAAGTCTACAATTTTTATAAAAGTTTACCTACTTTGACAATATTAATACAAGTTCTATAATATTCTATATTCTATAATATAATATAAATACTGTTTATATTAATCATAATCATACATAATTAAATAATTGGCTCTACTGTACCGCCTACTGGCTGCCACTAGAACATCCACTGGCTGCCAGTAACTGGCGGCCAGTACTGGCTGCCTCTACTGTCCGTGTGTGCAGGGGGCTTTAGATTTCTATGGATTGCTTTTACAGTTGATCTGAATACATTCCAGTTTGTCTGTTGTATTTTAAAGGATATATTGCTTCTGGGAAGTAATGATGTGGAGAAGACTGCAATAATTACGGGTAGGTAGTCTGAATCAAGATCCGGTTGACTGCCCCAGTCACATTCGTTTTCAGTAAAAATATATCTAACACATCCGAACTCTATTCATGGTTGTATGGATAGTGTGTTGGTAAAAGGTAAAGCGATCCCTGTAAGGGCCATAGGGACCCAATTATACATTCTGCCCCGGGCCCAGTGCTAGCTCTCAGCGGCCCAGAATACATTTCGGTAGGACTTGGCAACCGGATACTTTATGTCCAAAACCGTGACAGTTAAAACACTGTTTATTTATTTATTTATTTATTTATTTAACCTGGCGGAGTTAAGGCCATAAGGCCTTCTCTACCACTCAGCCAGGGCAAAAACATGAAATACATAATGATAACAATAATAATGATTAAAAATAAATTTAAAAAGAACTGATATACATGAATACAAGAAACGAACATTAAATACAAAGAAAAAATTAGAACATATATACTTGAATAATTAAGATACATTAAGATACATTAAGACACATTAAATGATAAAAAAGAAATTAATTGTTACAAATATGATTTAGTTATATAAAAGCATTAAGTGATAGAAACTGAAATTAACATAGGACATGAAAAAGATTATTAAGAACTACGTATATGTGCTGTTAACTGCGATCTGAAGGTTGACAGTGACCGGCAGTCCTTGATATGAGATGGTAAAGAATTCCACATTCGGATGACTGAAGTAGTAAACGATGATGAGTTAAGAGATGTATGATGTTTAGGTATTGCGAGAATATGATATTGCCTGGACCGAGTGTTTAGGTTATGATGAGATGAAAGAGTTTGAAAGCGTGATGACAGATAGTGAGGACAGGAAGTGTGAAGAATTCGATATAGGTAGGAGGCAGAGAGAGTGCAATTTTCTTCTGTCGTCCAAGTGAAACCATGCCAATGTTTCAAATGCTGGCGTAATATGATCTGACTTACGAATACCACAAATGTAGCGAACGCAAGCATTATGAACACGTTGTAGTCTTTGTCCTAGTTTGAAGCTCAGGTCGCTTAGTACAATATCACATTAATCGAAATGAGGCATTATGAGTGTTGATACGAGTGTTTTCTTTAGAGAAGAAGGTAGAAAGTTTTGTAATCGTTGGAGAGCGTGAAATATAGAGTATATCTTTTTGCAAATTTCTTTTATATGGATGTTCCAATTTAAATTACTGTCAAAATGAAAGCCAAGATTTTTTTACATGCGGACTAAATGGAACAATGCTTCCGTTTAATTTGACGGGTGTCAAATTTTCCTCTTTGACATTTTTCAACAAATTACGATGCCCCATTAAGATCGCCTGAGATTTTCCTGCATTAATTGTAAGTTTAGAGTGTCTTGCCCAATTAGTTATTGTTTCAAGATCGTTGTTAATTTCATTTATAGCCATGTTAATTCTGTCAGGTCGTGTATGTTTATACAGCTGTAAATCGTCAGCGTAAATGTGGTAGTTAGTGTCATTACTGATGGTGTTACAAACGTTGTTTATGTATATAGTAAACAGTAATGGTCCCAGCACCGATCCTTGTGGCACTCCACGTTCTACAGGCCTCCATGAAGAAGACTGGTTTCCCACAATAACACGTTGTTGGCGGCCGTAGAGGTAAGAGTGAAACCACTGGACAGTGTTTTCTGACAAGTGGAAGGTTCTGAGCTTTGAGATGAGTAATTCAAAATTTACTGAGTCAAAAGCTTTAGAAAAGTCAATCAGTGTCATAATCGTCAATTTGCTGTCATCCATAGCTTTGCGAATGTCCTCTGTCACATTGAGCAAAGCCGTCGCAGTGCTGTATCCGGAACGAAAACCTGACTGATATGGATTGAGGTAGTTATGTCCATTGAGATAGTCCGTCAGTTGTTTGTGTATAATTCGTTCCAGTGCACAGTGGTCCAAAACGCGAATCTAGCTGGACAAAATTATAATTATGTTTTGAAACTATGCCCTTACACGTAATATACACATACAATGCAAAGAAACTCACTTAAACATATAAATTTCCCGTATAAATATATTAATATACATTTATACCTATATACACGCACACTTGACACGCCTATATAAATACATGAAACACACATACGTACAAGCATACATACATAAGTAAACGCGCACATATGTACATAATATAATGTTCATACAGTTTAAGTTCTCTTTTCAAAAGTTTAGTCATCATCATCATTATTTTCTTCTTTATTTTTTACGTCTGGAGAATCTAACGGGACAGAATTTTTGCATCTTGAATATGCATATACACATACACAGAACACAGAATGTACCACATTTATTATTATGTCAATCAGTGGACAGAAACTCAATTAGCTGTACGCAGACGGATCTTTACTTCCTCAGTTCCAGCACAAAGAAACTGTTTGCGGATTAGGGAACAATGCTAATGTATTCGTTTGAAGAAAACGATGGTAAAGGAAAAATCATCTACTTTAGAAAAAAACACACATACACACATAGGCCTACATACATATATACATACGAATACAATGTGTTATGATACCATATTATAAGATTACAGTTCTGTTTTTAAAAATTTAATCGTAATCATCATCATCATCATCTTTATCTTTTTCTTCGCCATTTTCTTCATAACCTTCATCACCACCTTCATATTCTTTTTCTTCTTCTTCTTCATCATCATCATGAACTTCTTCTAGAGGTGAAGAAATTTTCTTCTGTTCATCATTTCTGTGGCTTTTGATTAGATATGGTTCTATTAAGAGCTGTCGAACTTCCAAGGGTAGACTGTATTTCTTCTTCTGGGGCAAGGGGCGTATATTTGATATCAAAGGATCTGAAGTGATAACCAGTAGATGAAGAACACTACCTTCAGACAATAATTTTCTCGGTCTTCCAACATTTGATGAAGATGACTCATTCAGTGAATGAAATTTCATAACACTTTCCGGGAATTTAGTTCAGAATTTAACCATTTTGTATATTTAACCACAATCATGCTTTCTACCACATTGTTTCCAGCGTTTCCGGAAACCAGATTTTAACAATAATAGCACTTTTTAAATTTCATTTAAGGCAACAGTATTGCAGTCCCGCAATTCAAAATTTTCTTTCTCGTAATTACACAAATCTTGCGTAATGAATTTGTTCTTCCTGAATAAGTTAATAATTCCATGCGGGTCATAACCCGTAATTTACTTCTAGTGTGTGACATTCTACTTTTTTGGATCCCTTGTTTTCCCTAAAATACAAAAATTAAGTATATCTGAAAAGACTGTAGAATATTTTCATAAGTTTTATGAAAATTAACTAATTACATACTTTTTAGAATATTTTTAATTTGTTAAAATTAATTGTATACTTTTATTTATTTAAAATTACTCAAATAAATACCTTATTAACCGTTAGGTATTATTTATTGCTGGTTCTATTGATTCAGAGCAGCCTACTGATCGAAATCCCATATTTTACTAATAAACATATTCTGCAAAAAGCAATTTTATTTCTTGGATTCTTGGAAATAAATAGATTTTTCAGAAAAAGGCGCAACTTGCGCACTTTGCGGTTCAAAGCAGCTTATAGCCCATGAATTTATCTATGATCTGGCGAATTTTCAAGGTGCTATTCAGATATATATTTTTTATAAGTCAATTTCAAGTTTTTGGAAAAAAATAAATTAACTTTTTTATCTTTAAAGAATATAAACTAATATGACGGACATACAAATATGTATATATGTATATTTGTTACACCAAAAAGTTCCACATACCTTGGATTAAATTATCCAGTAGTAATAAATTCCTCCACTAGTTCACACTTGCTTCCAGCCATTAACAAACCTTACTGAGAAATAAACCGTCTGATGCCTGACGCAAAATCGGCAAACCTTCATTCAACTTTGGGGATGTGTCATGCTGTCATAAATCAAAGTACCCTTATTTAAAGGTTCATTCCTGATGAAGGGATATGTTTTCAGTATTATCAGACTACTGTTGCATAATTTTACAAGGGTGACCAAAATGAGTTTTGTCCCGCTAGATTCGCGTTTTGGACCACTGTGCAGTGCTTTGGACAGAGTGGGCAGGATATTAATTGGTCTATAGTCACTAGGTGAGGATGGATTTTTCACTTTTGGTAAGGGACGCACCAAGGCTTTCTTCCACAATGTAGGAAAGGTAGCAGTCATTATTGATGCATTAAATATATGTGTCAAAGTCGGAACAATTACGTGTATGAGTTTGTGAATTAGAGTAATACTGATGTTATCTATGCCTGTTGCTTTTGTCTTTATTACTTTTACAGCTCTCTTTACTTCGTCTGGTGTAATGTATTTAAAATAAAAAGCCTCGTGGTCTGTCTCATGTGTCTGTATTTCGTCAGTGTTGCTGAGTTCGTCTATGTTCGTGTCAATAGGTTTGCTGAGCGTAAAATGCTCATTCAGTTCTTCTAGAGGGACACTGATCCTGCTGTGACCCTCCTAACCTAATAATGAGATAAATTTAATTGTATAATCTCTAATATCGGGAGCGTTTTTAATGTCATTTCCAGGGCCCGGATTTTGATGACATGTCTTCTTTTACCTCGTATCTCATTGGCGTTACCCACTAGTGCAGATGACTATGATCATGACTCGTAGATTACAAAATGGTAATTTTGGGAATATTTTTTGTCATTTCCCCCCATTTTTAATCTTTAGGTCATTTTTAGATTGTGATGTCATTATTTGGTAATTTTTTGGCCAGTTTACGGACTCTTTTCCACATTTCATATTTTTAGGTATTTTTTAAATATAAAGTAATTTTTCATGTTGTGTTCTTTCTTCCATTATAAAGAGATTTTGTGCATTTGCTTACGTACATTGAATATTATCGCTTGTTATAATTTTAATTTGGTTACAGAAAAGACTGTGTTTGTTGTTTAGGCCTACATTTAACCGCAGGCCAATATACCAATTAACTAATAACAAGCCTATAACACAAGTCAACAGCCAAAATGTATTCGAGATAAAATTAATCATACATTACTAATTTGGGGTCACTAAACACGAAAATGATATCCATTTTTGTCTATTAGTTCTCATTTCTACAATACACAGGTCAGGTTGTTTTACTAAAAATAGGATTTTAGCCGAGTAACTTTGTTTGAAACAGACTGTACCGGAAATTTAAGGGTGAATTTATGGCTCTAGCAGATAAGTCCAACCCCCCAAAATGACATTCCTTTATCAATTCAATTCAATTCTTGCTTTGTGAGTGAGAAAACTGTCTATCAGTTCGCTTTGAAATAGATAAAATAGGGAGTGATTTAATTGTTATTGTGAGTGATTATAATTATAATTATAAAATAACATATATGCGTAAATATTATCCTTTCTGTAATGGAATTGGCATGAAAGGCACAGAATGCCGCGTAAGTGTGTTAACAATCCAAATAACTTTTGTTTTATCTGTGGAGAAGTGACTTTTAAATCGCAAAAGGTACGGTTAACTCCTATTGTTAAAAAGGCCTATCATCTCTATATTGGTTGCAAGGTTGGTGATCAGGACAAATCGCTTGCACCCCATATTTGTTGTCGTACTTGTTCCAAAAACATATGCGAGTGGCTAAATGGAAACAGGTGATATATGAATTTTGCTATACCAATGGAAACAGGGTTATACGAAATATTGTTGCTTTTTATGTGAATGGGATAGTCGTGCGAAGGACAAACACTATGCAACAAAGCAATGGCCTCTCAGACAAAACTTAGAACCAGGTATTAAAAACATTGTTTGCAGACCACTGGTTGACAAGACTTAAATAATATCACCTGCGTTGCACATTAAGTTGGGACTAATGAAAAACTTTGTAAATGGTTTGAATCGAAACGGAGAAGCATTTAAGTATCTCTTTCATAAATTTCCACGATTAAGTGAATCTAAAATCGGAGAGGGAATATTCATAGGTCCCCAAATTAGAAAACTAATGCCTGATGAACATTTTCATGGACTTCTAACAGGCAAGGAGAAAACTGCATGGGTAGCGTTCACTAGAGTTATACTTAATTTTCTTGGCAACAAAAGGGCGTCTAATTACAGAACATTAGTGGACAATATGTTGATGGCAAATAATAGAATGGGGTGCAACGTGTCTCTCAAGATGCATTTCCTTCACTCTCACCTGGTCTTCTTCCCTGACAATCTTGGAGTGGTAAGCGACGAGCATGGTGAACGTTTCCACCAAGACATCACTACTCTAGAACGACGTTATCTGGGAAATGGAACACGTCTATGATTGCTGACTGCTGCTGGTCTGTAGTAAGAGATGCTCCTAAGATAAAGTACACTAGAGAAGTCAAAATATCACGTTTATGAGGTATGCGATTAAAGTCTACGTATATTTTCTTGCCCGAATAACAATGAAGGCTATATAGCCGATATCTTCTAAACGAGAACTAATAAAAAACTTTTATTGTCATTTTCGAATTTAGGAGGCAAAACTACATGGGATTTGATACATTTTATTTCGGATACAAAAAACCTTTTTAATTTTGTTGACTTGTGTAATTGGGTTAAAGACATAAAATAATGTAGAATAGACACACATCTGATGAATAAACTAGTATTTTCATACAAATTGTTAGGTAATTTTTTAAAGTTTTTTTTAGGAGTAGTTTTAAATCATCAAAATCCGGGCCCTGGTCATTACTCATTAAGTCATTATACTGTGGTGTCCACAACGGACATACTGATAACTTCGTTAAATGGTCCAAGCAATGGCGAATAAATATAAACACCAACAAAACCCAAAAACTGCTTCAATGTACACTAAGATTTCAGATAAGTGACAAAGAACTATATAAGCCTGTATGAAGTACCTCGGAGTGTGTTTGAACCAACGCTTACCGTGGCATAAACATATCCGACAAACTAAAGGAAAAGACATAGGTAGAACTCTTCACTTATACCCTCTTTTAAAAGTTGGAGGAATCCCCTTAAGGAAAAAGATACGGCTATTTGAAACCTTAATTTTGCAAATTTTATCATTATGCCTCACCTGTATGGGGATAGGCTTATGTCGCAGATTCTACCCCGAAGCCATTACAAGTCGCACAGAATAAAGCCTTGAGATTAATCCGAGGTAGCGACTGGTACACCACCACAGTTCAAATTCATGATGACCTTGGGTGAGATACATAAGCCAAGAAATAAAAATAAAAAAGAATAATACAGAAATACTTGTGCAACAACTGGGCAATTACAGTGTAGAGCAATACATTAGATACAGGACACCAAAACATGCCATGTAATATGTAACTTTATCATGGATACGTACGGTACCTCTCCTGATGTATCGGAAAGGTTATATTATTGTTTTGTTTATAACCTTATAACTGTGTTGTAAACAATGTTGTAGTCAGTGACAATAGTCCGATATACTGTCTTATGGTTTTGAGCGTTAATGTCGAACAACTGATATTAACACAGGAAATAAATTCAATGTAGTATGACATTAGAATTAAGACGAACAGAATTGATTTAATTTTAAATACAGGTTGTTTAATTACGCATTTTCATTTGCTGCTCTGAAGATTTAATGATCGTTCCGTGTTCGATAATATAACCGATAGCACACCAGTTTCGAAATGGAAACTGTTGTCAAAATGATACTGGTACGTCACAAGTAATAAGCATATTATAAGATGTTCGAACAGAAAGAGCTTTTTCATCAGGGGGTTTCAATAAAGATTCATATTTATGCCTTTAAAAGGTTTTTCAAGATATTTATTGTTAAAAATAAATCAATAAAAGAATGCTTCTAAATGATGAAAATATCGCTTATCTGTTGTAACGATGAATTCATATGTATACATTATTGAATCATTTTCACACGAATCAAAATAATGCTATCACGAACGCTCATGGATAGGCCTACAGCTATTGAAGATACATGATTTCATGCCCTCTCATTGAATCGAAATGCAAAACTGAAGCAGATGTAAGGCATAGCTGCAATTTCGTCCCAAAATTATATAATGATTTCATAAAAGTAAATTCACACTTGAAATTATCAAACAGCACAAGTTTTAAGAAAAAAGTACGCGAACTGAGTAATTGCAAATGTAGGCCTATATAATAAGCCTTTATTCTCAAACAATATGTATAAAATATATATTTATACCATTTTGTAATTTAAGTACATATTTTTTCTTGAATTTTTTCCCTTTCATTTTATGCGTGTGAATATCCTCGTGTGTGTGTTTTCAACACTTGTAATATTTTTCATTTTGTACTTTTTTAAAAATATATTATATTTGATACAATGCGACGATACCAATAATTGCCATGTCTTACGCTCCATCCCTCATATGAATCCTGATGTCTGTGTTATTTGAATATCATCTTGCATTAAAATATTTTCTAGGCATAGTAGGAATATAGGATTTTCATAGGTCCCTCCCCTCCTTAATACCGTGGATTACTGAATTCTTCTTCTGGCGCAAAGGTCACTCATCAAGCAGGAGTACTGTGCTGTCCGTCTGAGTGGAAGGACATGTAATACTATGTTTCTGTGTTCTATAGTGCTTGCCAGTGGAGTACGATGTAAAAGAAAATTATCTCACTACTTTCATCGTAGCAGACAGGTAAGCGATTTTATTTTTAGCTTAATTAAATGTTTGTTCAAAATTTCTGTAAGAGTTATTAATAGCGATGCATAATTTGTGTTCATTAATTTGTATAGCCTAATACTAAAAATCTTAGGAAAACTTATGTTCCATACCAATTTCTATGTTTTCAAGCTGTAATTTAGGTTATGCATCTTGTTCTGGAATAGTAACAGTGGCGTAACTTGTAGCCCTGGACACCCCGTATTGTGGGGGGGCCGAGGCAATTATGTAAACCCAAAAATTCCCCAGGGTATGTTTCGGTGAAATTTTAGTGGAAGTTATATATTTTAACTGGAATTGTGGATTGAATATGAGCAATTAATGTGAGACACTATTAATAATATTATTTAATTTATTAAAAAATTGTAAAAGTGGCAGTAGTAATGCACTTAAACCCATCATTTGGCATAGAATAGGCATATTTGGATAGATATGGTGTTTTGAGATTTCAAAAGATGAAATGCATTTGATCGATCACATTTTTACACAAGGGCGTATAGTAAAAATTAGATTGAAAAATACGCAAAATCATGAGTTTGGTTCTGGCTATGTACATAATAAAAAAAACTAAAAAAAAACTAAAAAAAACTCTACAGAACATTTCTACACAGGCTAATCTCGCAGTGGTCTCTCGAGTCAATGAAAGAATTGTCAATTATTGCATACGCAAACACATAATCAAATGCATAAATAAATAAAACACAGCCAAGGCAGAAGATGTACGCAATAGAACACACAATATACCCTAACGAGAAAGGTTATGCTGAAGGTATTTGGCGTACACCTGCAATAACCCTCGACCACCCCACTAGGTCGACGTCTTGAAGGAGCCTAAACGTCGAGGAGAATTTCGGGTATTTTGAGTTGATATATATTCGCATCCGGCATCAAGTTTACCAGACCTTTGCATTGCATTTATTTCGTTCCTCACACTTCCTGTTGCTTTATCTACTGCTGAAAGACACTTTTTTAAAGTTGAACAATGAAAGAACTATTTCATAAGTACCATGAGTCAACAAAGGCTTATTGCACTCAGTGTGTTGAGAAGGCAAGGTGACTTGAGTTACATACAGCAATTGAATTATTTGTCCTGAAGCAAAAGCGAATATTCAGAACGACTTGATAATAAAAACAGTAGTAAAAGTTATGAGATATTCCTGTTTACAATTTTCTAAAAAGAAATACCTGTTATTAAATTTTAATTTCGTTGAGTTGTAAATCTTGGCTATGAGTTAAAGAAAAAATATAAATACAGTGGTTGGCGGGATAAAAGTTACCGATACATAGCCTACTTTCAGGAACACGGTGACAATGTTTACCTGTGTAATGGGGGACAATATTTTTGCTGGAGAGGGCAGCTGCAAAAAGTTACACAATTGAATAGTAGCATGTCGTACCGTCATTTTCAAACACTTTCATTTGCTCTAGCATAATTCCTTTAATGTACATTAGTAGCGATCCAAAATTGTTTAATAGGCCTATAACATTTTATGAATACAAGAAAGCATTGATATTTAGCGTTCTGATGGGCGTGTGTTTTCAAGCCGCCACATACTGGCGGGTAGTTACATCAGAGCAGCAGGAATCTATATTTAGGTTTGTTTTGTTTACATTATGTCAACCTGGATTTACCTCAGCGTAGCAACTAAAGTCTGACCGTTCTAGGAAAGAAACCCGATTTAAATAAAAAGCATTAGGTCTGTCTCACTCTAGCACACTACGCATGTGACCTATGAGTGAGACAGACATACTGGTTTTTGTTTACATCAGGTTTTTTTTCGTAGCTCGTCTCGGGTTTAGCTTTATATACCCACGTTCATTTGGTTCGATCCAGGAATTGCGTTACATATTATTACCTATTTCATACGTAAACCTTCTAAAATCTTAGATATGAACCTTGTTTAAAAGCCCCCAGATAAGAAAAGCTCGTGATTAGGGTCTACAATTAATGTATTTCTTAATAAGACAGAGAAAAAAATTAATATATCGTACAATAAATTACGTACAATAGTAAACATTAATGCTAACTAAAAATAGTCAGGGCATTTTTACAAAATAAATGTAACTAGTTCTGAATTACAGAAGTTTCAGAACTCAATTTTTAAAATATATTTATATTTATAGTCATTAGCTATATAGAAATAGGTAGAAGAAGTTAAGATAAAGCAAATGAAAGGCAAAATTATAAGATTCGTTTAATTAATTCGAACAACATGTAAAGAGGTACTTCAACTCCCAACCGAACCCCTAATAGTATGATGTACTCAGCCAAGAGTTACAAGGGATTAGGTCTCTTTAAAGCATCGTGGGAGGCATATTTACAATTCATTAATTCCTGTCAAAGTCTTATGAACTCTAATAACATCCACATAATTCACACAAGAGACTTGAACGATGAAGTTAACAGAAGTCTCGAAAAAACTTAATCTGCCTTCGGACAGAGGCCTGCCTGGCGTCCATACGGACGCAACTCCGAAATAAGGAATTTGAAACTTGATGTTCTTTGCCCCAGAAAGGAAAGGGTGTCATCCTTTTTAAAGAATATACGCCATGTAATAAATGGCTCAGTAAGCCCGAAGGATTGACGAGTAGGATTGGAAGGATGCAATTAAGATGACAGCGAATATTTGTCCAGTTCGTGCTCTACCAGGCAGGTCCCAAGACGGTCACCATTCCCGTCGTTGCGGCAGTGAGAAAGAAACTCTTGCTCGCGTCTTGGGTGCTTGTCCTTATGGTGAAGTGTTGAGGAACAGTCGCCATCACAAGATCCGAACATTAATTGCAAATGCCCTGCGGAAAAATCATCATCAAGTAGCTGAAGAGGTCTACGGTGTTTCTAGAAGAATTGACATCATCGCCATTCCACCAGGCTCAACCAATGGATATATAATCGATCCTACAGTCAGGTTTGAAACATGTAGCACCCAACCTGCAGAAGTTCATGCTGAAAAATGTCGTATCTACGAACCCACCATCGCATACTACAAAGGAAAATACTCCCTTTCTTCTATTACCGTCTTTGGCCTGATGGTGGGTGCCAATAGAGGGACAATTCCTTCACTCTTTGTAGATTTCTACAAATTCTTCCATCTGAACAACATTTTAATAAAAGATAAGTCTCTGACAGCCCTAAAAGGTTCCCTCTCTATACTCAGGAATCACTTATATTCCTAATTTGTATATTTGTATATTTTTTCTTGTTTCATAAGTTTTCTTGATATAGTAGTTAATGTGAGTTTTTCTTAATGTTTATTGTAAATGCTTGTAAACACTTGTTTGTGGTGTAAATTATCTTTTTTATATTACGCTTTGTCTTAGGGCAACCCTTAACTGAGGGAAGCTGAATGAAAATAAATAACATTAAAATATATACCGGTACTCTTATGGTACCTAATTAATTTTCACAGAAACAACCTAAATTTCGCTTTCTAGGGTTGTTGCTATTATTATTATTATTATTATTATTATTATTATTATTATTATTATTATTATTATTATTATTATTACTGTTATTATTGAAGCAATTAAATATACATTATAGAATAGGTATTACCAATAATTTAAGTTATACAGTATATGGCTTAAATTACAGTTTACACGTTAAAATAGTGTCCATATATTTCGTCAGATTAGAAAATGGGTTGGTAGAGAAAGTATTTGTTTTCAACCCACAAATTCCAAGTTGAGTTTTAACATAAATACACGTTTTCCCCTGAATAAAAAAATACTATTTTCGGAAACATGTCTGTGTGTGTCTGCACGTGAACAGCCTTAGCTCCAGCACGGAAAATTGTATGAAAACAAAATTTTGTATTTGGGTCAGGTACCTTCTGAAGATGTGACACGAAGATTGCGACAAGTTTATCTTATTTTTAATGGGACTTTACATGAAGTTTTTTTTTATATAGATTTTCTTGAAAACGGCTCTAACGATTTTCTTTAAATTTTGCACATGGTAATTGAGTCTTTTTTGCTTTTAGATATTACATCGTAATACAATTAATGCCAATATTATGATAAAAATACAACAAAATAACAATAATAACATTATTACGACCCCGATCCCAATGTTATGCCCCATGGTGCTATTATATATTGTTACTAGCTTAAAAGGCCCGGCGTCGCCCGCTGGATATAGCTTTTTATGGCTCATAGAGGATGTAGAATTTTGCATCCCATCGCTTGTACACAGCAAGCCTGGTAGGGGTTCAAATAAGTTTAAACAGAAATTCCGGTAACTTAAAATTGTATTGTCTTTGCGGAATATTTTATTTCTCACTCTCATGTTGCCATAAAAACGTTTTGGGGATGAAATTAAACAGAAATGCAATATCACTTTCATACTTCTCTCCCCAAAAAATATTACCATACCTCGTATTATTTTCTCTATGTCCAGGGTAGAGAAAGTTATGTGACTGCATTATTTTCGTGGATTTCATTCTTTAATATTTATTTATAACATGGATTATATTGATAGTTCTCTAATTTGTCAAGTCTCGTTTCATTTATTTCCAAAGCCTTATGTGAAGACTTCCAACAATACTGTTGCCAAGTGAACATTTGATTTTTGGCATTTAAAATAAAAAGTTTTCAAAATCTATTCTTAGTGAGCACCTACATTATGAAACGCAGGTACTGTCAAAATTTTAAGTCTCTACCTGCTATAGTTTAGGCTCTACGTTGATTCTCTGTCAGTCAATCAGGATAAAGCCTTTTATATATAGAGAGATAACTTGGCTCAAGAAGTTGGTCTGATTCTGTTTCTAATCACTAAATTTCACACGCACTGTAGTCTTCTCGAGGCACTTCACTTACCTTGCGACATTGCTGTAAGAAATAGTGGTTAACGAACAAAACAAGCACCCTTAAATAAATAAAAGTGAAATTTAAATAACCTAATTTATTGATAATACAAATTTCTTTATTTCGTCATTGAACTAAATTGATTATTGTTTCAAAATACAACAAAATATATTTCTTTAACTTTTAATTAATAAACTGGTGAAATAAAATAACTTTGAATTACACACGCTGTATAATAAGCTTAAATGAAGTTGTGTTTTGTTTTACCCTCTATTAAGCATATCAGATATTTAGCAAGTAGTGAATAATATTCTCGAGTTGGATATACAGTATAAAGGTAGGTTAAATAATACGTGGATTGAAATCTTCTTTAACATAGTTTAGTAGAAAATTTCCCATTCACTATTTAATTAAAGGATCTTCAGGATTTAACTGTAAGTAAAGATTAATATTATAGTGAGAACCTCTATAAGCAGACAAAGTATCTAATTAGGATATCACCTGTGTGGTATACAGTATATGTAATTTTTAATGTTATTGACTCTGTCCATACATCATTCATGATGTTTACGACAATAAACTTTATTATTATTATTATTATTATAGAAATATTTATTGCCAGGTAAGATATTTATTGAAATATATTTATTAAATTGGGATCAGGAGTAATACTAGACTGAATATATGAAAACTGATTACATTCAGTAGATGTGAGTATATTAATTATATTTATTGAAAGTTCTAGTTGGTGATTTAGGTCAGGACTATGGATTAATCTAGTCAAGTAAAGAGGAACATTTGTGGTTTTACGAACGTAGTTGTTGGCGTGATTTTATTTTTCTTGATGGATATATTATAGCTGTCTTGAACTGTTAGTTGAAGTTTTCATGTATGAGATTGGAATCTCAGTTATTGTTATCTGATGTTTTGGATATTTAGGCCTATATTTAATAAATAGATTTATTATAAGGAATAAAGGATAGGATATAAGCTACGAGATAGATTGAAAATGATGAAGCAGAACCTATGAAATAAAAGAGAACAGTTCAGAATTAACAAGTATTTATGAGAAATGTTATATTTATTTTTACTATGACTGTAATTTCATCACTTGTTATTCTTACACACATTTCTATATATTTAAGTTCACATTGTTACTGAGTTGTGTGTATCTCTGATGAATCTGGTTCTCTTCTCCCCATCCTCTGCTGGAAGTAGGCTTTTCTACCCCTCTTCAGGGTTAAGCCCAGTGCAAGCTCGTTAGGTTAGGTGCTTTATTCTCTCTTAAATATTGTTCAGAGCAATTAATATTCTGAAAGTAAATTATTTAATGCAAAGTAATGTATTTAGTGGTTTTCCTTGGAGTTCATATCTCTGAGTTTTGCTAACGGTTTCCCTTCACTGTGGCGGTCAGCAAAAAACCGTTGCAAAGTTGAATCAAGACTTTCCTATGGATTCTGTTTCTGGGGATTTTGGCTGGATTGTTTAGATATTTATTTTACAATGTACTATATTTAAAGTTAGGCTTGGACACCCTTGCAGAAATTATTTTAAGCTATATTATATTTTAACGATATAGGCTAAAGTTTATATTTTTAATGTTAGTGTGTTAATATAAGTAAACATAAATTATTTAACTAAGAATAGGCCTATACATTTTCATACATCACTCGGAATAGAGACGCTTTGAACACAGCTTCTAATCGAATAAGTAAATTTAATAAGTCATTTATGTTGCTTGGTTTTAAGTTGTATAATCGCCTGCCTGCTAAGATTAGACAGATAAATAATGTTCAAGGTTTCATAAAACACGTTAAAAACATTTTATTGACACCTGTCCATATAACAGCGATTTTCTAAGCAATTGGTAGTTATGTGTGATTTCATCTTATATTCCGAATCTTATTTGTTTTCTACAAAAATATTTTCCAAATAAATAAATAAATAGTTCTGTTAGTAGCAGGTTGTAGAGTGTAAACCCGCGGATTAATTTATCCTCATTACCTCTTTCTACCGGTTTAGGTGTGCACATCCGCCATTGAATCCCTGATCTTATTTTTATTAATTAATCTTCAATTCTACAACAGCTTTATCATAAGTTAATGAGAAAACTTATTTCAGACATCCATGACACAGCTAAACAGTAAATGCATGAGAATTTCTTATCGCTGCTAATTATTGCTAGGATAGAGGGCGCTGTTGCTCTGGTGACTGAGTAGAGTACTAACCAGTTTTCAAAGCGGAGTCTGTGGTAATGTTCCATAACCTACAATAGTGTGCAGTTATATTAAGCTGTTTTACTTCCTAATATGGAGAATAGTGTGTTAGGAACAGCTGAGAAAGACGCTATATTGGAAATACGGGTAAGTAAAAAGTATTCAAGCATTCCTTCAGTCGCTTTACATTTCAGACTTTCAGATTTCAGCCATGTATCTAGCTTGATGTTCGCGACGCCATGTTGATATTTTACTGGAACTTTCCGACACGATAATGACACTTTTAGCAGCCTGTCTAGCAAACCGTGCTCACGACAGCCATTTGGGAAGTAACTTATTCTAGAACGTTCCGAAAAGATTATATATACCGGTTTTTATATATATATATATACACACATATACAGTATATATGCATATATAGTCTACTTACGGGTTGTAGATTTAAAATACTAATACAGCTGGTCTGGTTCTGGTACCATTTATTTTACCACTTACAGTACAAGAAAAGTCCGTATTAAACATACTGAAATTTTCTACCCACGCATTTTAAAATTTGATTCTACCTATTCGGACAAGATGGGACCGGTTCCTCCCCGGATCACCAGAAGTCCGGATTAAACGGAATTTGCCTTAAAATGCATTTACTGTACTCTGTACTGTAATGCAAGTTTTAGATTGATAAAACTATAAAAATCGATGTTTTTTTTTTCTTAAATGTAACCTTTCCTAAAACTTAAGGTGTTTTAGTTTTAATATTACTCTATTAAGTTACGTCCACCTAGGTTTACCTACGATCTGATGTAGGATTAACGAAACGAAATATGTTTTTGATTAAAATTCTAAATCTATTATTTGTTCAGTACAAAAATCCCGTCCGGATTAACCCGATGAGCAGGGTCCGGATTAGTAGAACACTTGTGCTTTCTACCAAAACTGAATGCTAATATTTCACTGCTACTGAAGTATAAATTCTCCACCTTAAACCCCGTATAAAAGCAGATATACGAGATTAATAGACTAGTGGTTTACACAAATTGTAAGGGCATTTTATTCACAAGTTAGGGTTATCATTTACAGAAACCATAGAACTTTCAAGGGATATTTCATTTATAGGAGTACACTTCTTTAAAATAGGTTTTTTTTTTTTGAGGAGGGATTAATTCACTAACCCTGTCTGTAACTGAGATATTGTAACTCAAGTGCTTTATGTCTTGACTAATGAATAAGAAACCACAGCCTCGGTAGGCTTATTCCATTCTCGATACTGAATAGACTATAATTCAGTCATATGTTTGTACATTTTGGCTTTTAGAAGTACAAATTTAACAGGGAATGCGTGTAACTGAGATAAGTTACATTAATTTTGAAATATTAACTAAATTGCAAATATGAAAACACGCAGTATTTAGGCAGTAAAGTCCTCGGTACAGCGCAGTAGACTTTTTTTTTTAAATCAATAGGTCGAAATATTTGATCATGGACTTAAATTCACATTACTACGTGTTAACATTTTGCCGTTACCTATTCATAACATCATTATGTTGGCATTCCACTCAAAATTTTCTCCTTCATTTCAAATTCTGTTGTGAAACTCACGTAACTTCCTTTGCCCAAATAAAAGTTAGCCTCTTAGTGTAATATAATTATTATGCATGATATTCTCTTCATGTAAATTGGTTGTAAAAATGAAGAGAATGTCGTTATATCGCATCGCATCCTCGAAGGATACATAACCAAAATGAAATCTGTTTAATACATTCTCGTAACTTTTTATACTTCAAGCGTGGCCAATACATTTTTCTCACTACACATTCTGATGTAGAACAAGAGGCCACATTGCAAACAGCGCGTATTCAGAGTGCGAGACTTATAACTACCCTTCAAATATTTTTTGCGAAAAAATGTTTCAAATAAAAGTGTTAGCTCTTAGTATAACATATGTATAAGCACCAATGTATACAATTTAAACCAAAATTCCTGGTGCCGTTTTCGAGAAAATTGCGACAAACGGAAATTTCTTCAAGTATAGACCCCTTAAAAATAAGAGAAAATTGTCGCCAGTCTTCGTGTCACATCCTCAGAAGGTACCTAACCAAAATATAACTTATAGTTTTGTTTTCATGTGATTTTCCGCCTTGGAGCTAGGCTGTTCACAGACATACACAGACATGTTTCCGAAAATATATTTAAAAGTAAAAAAAAATAACGTGTACTTATGTTAAAAATCAATTTCGTATTTGGGGTTATAATGATATTAGTGTGACATGTACAGTGAGTTCTGTGGCAGTTAGGTTAGGAATAGTGATATTAGTGTTAGTGACATGTAGCAGTTGGCAGTTAGATTAGGAACAGTGATCGCCTTCGAGTTTACAATCCCAGTCTTGTTTCTGGATCACATGAACCTATTGCAACACATTGCCAGTCGTAATTCTCGCTTTCCAACAGCCATTTTCTGTTCAGAGACTGCCATTCATAGTTTAGAAAAGTAACATATTAATTTTCCCGTTGTTTCGGAAATTTTCCAGGAAAACTAAATTACTGTATGGCTTCTATGGTTTATGAAGAACACATCAAGCTATAAATAATCTATTTTGAACTTTTTTCTGTGAATAAACACAGTGAGTAGGCCTAATCATGGAAATCATCCCCATATAATTAATTTGAGTTCGCTAAATTTCTACGTTTGTGCTAATTTCTTCTGCTTAGGACCATAATGACTAGACCCTTTAAAGAAAATAAATTGTAATCTTACACGAGGTTATAAGAATTTAATGTGATACTGGCTACACAAAGGGGGAAATAATCCAGGCACCATTCACAACCTATTAAAACTATTACAATGTAGTATAAGCACGATGTTTTACATTTTGGGATTTGTTTATGTGGGTATCATATGTTACAATTTAGCAATAATAATATAGCAATCAATTAATGTTACAAATGTTCTATAATAATTCAAACAAGTTAGCACAAGAAGGAAAATGAATGTGAAACTTGGGCTTGGTGCTCCAGAAATTTGTTTAGCCTTTGTTTTAAAATTGTGCAAAAGGAAACATGTCCAGCCCTATCTCCTTAACATTACAGTCTTAATTCTTACTAAACGAAATAACGTTAAAAATGTGTCCCTAGGTGCAAGGATTATAATTAGGTCCTAATTTTTTCATATAAGAAAACATCCTGTAATTCTCATACCTTAAGATACATAATTCATGATAATAAACATATATTTGACGGCCATCTTATCTGGGTAAACAGGTTAACCAACATGACAAACCTCACAGGAGATATGGCACATTTTCGAAACGCGTGAATTTGGTATGTCCTACAAAACTAATATCACTCTTCGTAACCTAACCTACCTAACCATCCTAACCTAGCCGCCACTAAAATAGAAACTGCCACTACTTACCTTAATGCAAGGAGGACAGTTGGTCATTCTGCTTCGCATTTGCTCATCTACAAATTAACTTGGGCATACAAATTAAAAATGAAATGATTAAAACAAATCATAGATTCATGAACCTTACCCATATCATGCATAAACCAAACATTTGATAGTTAAAAAGCTAAAAACCCAGCTTTGAGGTGCCTTTCACGATTATAATATATGCGGTTGAATCATAATACATGTTTAACCTTTAAACACATGCTCCTATTTATGTAACACAAGTACATACATGGTGTATTCCACAAATCTCACACAGACATGTGTAGATTTCCACATTTTAGATTCATTACATTTACATTAACAGTAAACAGAAGCTGCTGTTTTGTCGTATTTAAGGCATAAGTCAGTTAAATGATGACATACCGCAGGGGTGTATCCAAGATATTTTTCTCCGGAAGGGCTATAATTATTATATATCACTAGGGCCCAGAAGTTTATGAAAATCATATTTTTAATAATGTAAACTATTACATGCTAGTGTTTAAATGTACAAGGTATCAAAGAAATAACAAGAAATTGATAGTTTAATTTTGAATATTTAGTTAGTTTTGCAATAATGCATCATATCTGCTCAATATTAAAATATTTGTTCATATTTAACCAATTTGTCACATTTCTAACGGCACATTATGTCAGATTTAAATACTGTGCATATCTCTGTTCAAAAATTTTCAGCTATTGAAAAGCGAATGTTTTGGTAACTGACTATACAATTACATAGCCTAATTGATTTTTACCAATTGTATAATATTAAAGGCAAAGCAATATTTTATTCATTAGTTTTAATTCATTAGTTTTCAATTTATTAAACTTTATTGCAATAACCTTGTTTTATTTTTAATTTTATTATGTAATTTTTACAATTTACACTATTTAAAAAAATCATTATATAATTCAGCCAACAACAGAATGTCTAGTACAGTATTATAATTACTTAAATGATAGAGCATACCTCATTTTTCCAGAGCATATTTTACAAATAACAGGTAAAAATTTGATGTTAGGCTGAATTTTGTAAATACTTAGACAAAGCAGTAACGGCATTTCCATTTCACGCATTTCATGAGTCAGGATGTGCAATTAAACTGTCTACTATTTTCAGATTAAAATGTCCTTATGTGCAACATATTAGCGTTGCTTAACTTTTCTGGGGGGCTGTAGCCCCCTCAGCCCCCTTCTGAATATGCCCCTGACATATTGTATCTGCTTCAAAAATATCCACTTCATGTTCCTCCCCAGTTAGAGCTTGAGTGGAAAGACTAATTTTTTCAGTGATATGATTTGGATTGAAGTTATACGGTATACAGTCTGCAAAACAGAATTAGAGACTGTGACAGTCTTAAATTGAAATAAAATATTGTTGGAAGTATTGAAGGAAATATAATTAATTGATATACCTACATAACTATATGCATGGTGTATTTTTTTTCACAATGTCAAGGCACAGTATTCAAATATGATGCCAACGATAATGTTATTGCTGTGTGGTTACTCTATGCACTTTAACAATGGGTTAAATGGCTCTACAGTGCTGAAGGAAAAATTTAACTACAATAGAAAACACATTTTGTTAAGGTGGTGTATTTTATACACATGCGTGGTTCTTAAAGTTTAATTTCAAATATATAGGCAAATCACAATTGGAATGAACTAAATATGTCAATTTTTTCCAAAAATCCAATTAATAGTTATTCAAAACTGTTACACTAAATAAAATAAAGCCTCATTAATCCAGATTAATTGAGGGATAGGTTGGCCAGTTTAACCTTAGTCTAGATCAGGGCAAGAAAGTTCATTTCTGAAGGCAGTAGTCAAACCATTAATTTTAGTCACCGTTATCGTTACATGTGGTATAGCATTACAGCCTTTTGAGAGTTATGAAGAATTATCCCCTCCCCTATTTTTTCTTCATACATAAACTACCAATTTGTGCTAGCTAAAATTTAGCTATTTTCATAATGTTGGTATGATTATTTTAAAAATGATTTTCCAGTGTATAGGGCCACATACGGCACATACAAATTATTTTGTATTTTGTTGGCATAAAATATTTTATTTAAATTATATATACAAACCTATACACATCCCATGTAGCTTATCATACATTTCCAGTTTAATCAAACATCAGTAGAGAAACATTACTTAAGTATGCAGCATTATCTCTCGGTATTATCTATTATAACTTCTAAACGTAATTTTGGGGCTGCTGATGGGGCCAGCTCATCTTCTTGTTGTTACTGTGAGAGCATTCATAGTGATGAGTGTTCCAATTTTCTCTGAAGTATGCTGGATATCCAACCAACATCTCACAAAATGATTTTAACTTCCTCTGATTCACTGCAATTTTATATATGTGCTGCTACTATTAAATTTACGACCCCTGATAAAAATTATCTTCATTTACAATTTAATTTTTTAATGATATATTCTATAATATGCCTCCTTAAACATATGTGAACATAAAACGTACATGTTTACTTGCAGGTCGAATTCAGTAGCTATGCAGGACTCAAATGACCGATCTTCAGATCAGAATCTTCTGATGCCACTGTGTGAAGGTTAATATGCCTTCTCAATTCAGTCTGTTGTACTTATGTTTTAATTTTACAAACTTTTAACTCTATATTACTTAAAACGTTGATTTTGCCCATTTTATAAATAAATATGTTATAATAATGTATTTTTGTTTATGTCCCTCTCTCAAAACTCCTTTATATTTTTGTTCTTGAGTACAGATAATAAATATCATCGAAGAGCAATATCGATATCATGTTACTATTGGAACTTAAATATTTATGTCAAAATATCAGATATCAAAAAGAAAATATCAGTAATTTGATATTAATATCCCATCGTCTAGTGAGTATGTGGTTTGTAAATGATCTAATTTGCATGAAAATTGAGGACCTGTTCTAGCAGTTCCTGATAGATCCTCCCAAAACATACCTTCTAGTTAGTTTAACTGGAAGAGTCTCATACTACCACTGCCAAACTGCTATTGGTTTGCATGCAGTAACTTGGGTAGTAGACCAGTGACTATTGATGTGTGTTTCTTTCAGTTTCAGCAGCCTCACTTTGTCTTAGTTCATTTTGCTATTTTTGCACAATGAAATTAGAACAGAACATGTGTCCTTTTTTTTTTTTTTTTTTTTTTTAAATTGAAAGTACGAAAACCCCAACGAGCAAAGCTCACCTTGAGGTGCTGTTACAACATAACATGCATTATGGTTCATTAATTTCCAATTACAAATAACTTATAAAATAATGTATACAAGAGGTACATTACATAGTTTTATAAAACAAAATGATTTGATTATTAGAGTGAAGTGAAATGATAGATAATGAAGTGAAATATAGATACATAGTCTAATAGTGATCAATATATCTATTTATTACTATACCAAAGAACTTAATTAATCTTAGAATTTAAAAACAGTTTTATTTGTGATTTAATTTTTTTGTAATTTAAGATATTCTTTTGTTCTTGTAGAAATTCATTATGTTTTGATTAAATTATATTTTAATCCCCTTGTCCTTTATGTTACAGTTGAAGAATGTGTAAGGTGTATGTTCTTTTTTCGCTTTGTTTCATAGTTACGGATGGCATTCTATTGGAAAATTGCTGTGGATATTACCATGTAGGCCTATTACTCTGTGCATATAGGTACATCAAGTACATTAAGACATTTGCCATTAATGTATAATATGTTTTGTTTTTGCCTTGTTTCATAGTTATGAATGTCTTTGTTTTATTCTACTGGAAAATTGCTGTGGATATTACCATATACCACTCTGTTCATATAGGTAGGCCTACATCAAGTACATTAAGTACATTAAGTGCATTAAGTACATTAAGTACATTGAGTACATTAAGGCATTTGTCATGAAGTGCATTAGTACATTTGTCTTAAGTACATGTGCATTATATTTCATTCAAATGTAAATGTAAAACTGTATTATCAGTGGCGTCTTGTAGCTAAACTTAGTGGGGTGCTACTTCAGAAAATTTTTAGCCTTTGTTTTAAAATTGTGTAGAAGTAAACATAGATATATAAAAATATAATTTATTCAGAAACTTGATAAAACCATAAAAGATAAAAATATCAATTTTTTTTACTCACTGTACTTTAATATAAATTGTTACAGTTCAAGCTGGATCTATTTGTTGAAAAATCAAATCCATTCTTGTTTTAATTTCCACGAAAAGATCAATAATTTTCTCCTTGATTTGCCATGGTTAAAGTTTTCTGTTAAATAAAAGAATTGAAAAAAATAATCAAAAAGAATACCTGGAAACAAGATAACAATCTAATTCTACACTTTATCACATTCATGGTACATGGGTTTTAAGTAAAACAAATTAAGAGCAAAAAAATTTAAGAAAACACTACCTTCCACCAACACGCTGCAGTCGGCACTGTAGAAGTGACAGTGCTCTCTCTCCCTCACAGCCGTGGTGTGCACCAGAGGCGCCAACTTATATGGGCCCGTGGGGCTCATTTGGGTGTTAACTTAAATTCTATATTTTGTGTATCGTATATTCGAATAAAGTAATTAGAATGCAATACACGGTTTAACCGCAATGGGTTGTTTAAACAGGCGAGGGACACCAGATGAACAGATATACAGAGACAATTCGAAGAAACATGTATATTACTTCTAGGCATATGAAACATTTTTCCAGTGTTATCTTGATTTAGACGTTTCAAATCAGTATTCTTCCTTAGTATACTATTACCACAGTATAGTATAACAGTAGCGAAGCTCTAATGAAAGGAAAATGCATCCTTTTGACAGATCGTGCGACACTAGCACCCCAAGCGGCCAGCAGGATGCAACTAGCAAACAGCCATTTCCAGCATTTTAATGATACGAATATATGGCTGTATTTATTCTTATTTTTAAAATTACTAGAACGAGATTATTACCGGAAAGGCATACTGGTGAACTCACCAAATCATAGACTTTATGGTAATATAAAGAAGTTGTAGTCTCAAGATCGATGGCATTGTATATCTTATAAAGTATCAGACCGGTTTCCGTCCACCATATAAGCTACATCCCTACGACAAATCTTCAAGAATTTAATTGACCTACTACTAACATATACTGTACTTACTCTGAAAATTCTGACAAATAAGAAAACTTAATAATTTCAATAAGCATGTAGTAGTACTAGTTCAGAAATTAGGGGGGAAAGTAAAGTTCTATAGGCATATAGCCCGATATGGTCAGTGTCAGATGCAATAGCAAAACACTTTTGTCTTTTTCTTCATTTTGTTAAACACTATAAATTATTAAAAAGTAAAGGATTAAACACGTTATCTTTATTCTCGGCAGTTTAATTTTGTTAAATTCAATTATATAGGCCTGACATAACCTCGTGTTAAAACATTTTAAAAATTAGTAGGGTCAGGTGGGGTATTTGTAAATAGGCCTATATATTTAGAAACCTTTGCTTCGTTAGGGTTTTCATTTATGATATAACTTACATATAAAAATAATTAATTGTATATAGCATTTACAAGCCATTTTCTGCTCCTAAAATTAAAAGAAATAGAAGTAAATACACTAGTATGGATGCAAGCATGATAATCACAAATTTGCAATTTAATTTCACAAATAACTGTTTTTGCTTACCTCTCAGGATCTTTAAGGAACCTGAAGAAATATAAATCGGGAGAATTCCTTTGGCTGTTGGTGCAATTTATAGCACCACAAGCATTTCCATAAAATATTGTTGACATTTTTCATAAACAACAATGTAACATATTGTGTGGCTTCTTGCTCACCGCTACAGCGCTGCAGTCGCGCCGGTTGGAAAAAAACTGTATGGAGCTTCGCTACTGTTATACTATACTGTGCTATTACGTATGTCGGAAAAGTAACAACAACAAAACAAGTGAGCGGATTATAGATATTTTAGTTGCTTTAGCAATAGTGTAATGACTGGTTGATTTATACATTATTTCGCAGAACTTCGTTCGCGAGTTTTTTAGTACTATTTTATGTAGGTAATTTATTGTGTAAGCAAAGAAAGTACTACGATTACCAAACATAATGCAATAATTACAGCCACATAGCATAATACTTAAATATCTGGACCCGTATTAATAGGCCTGTAATTAACACATAATTCCAATGGCTGTGTTGTTGTGAAATGAGACCTTTTGAGGTGGATGAATTCGTGAGTTCCTTGCGATCCATAAGTTATTCTGTATTTTATGTGTCTTTCATTTCACTAACTTAAAAGGCCCGGTTTCGCTCAGATTTTATATTTTGTAATTCGAAATTAACTTATGAAAGACTTTCGTTTTTCAAACTCTAGGTCCTTATATAGGTGTTTAGAATTTCCCTCAGAAAACGCTTCATATAGCTTTTTTATGGCTCGCAGAGGATGTAGAATATTGCACCCCATTCATACTACACACAATGCCTGGTAGGGTTTGAAATAAGAAACAGAAATTCCGGTAGCATAAAATTGTTTTGTCTTTACGAAATATTTTATTTTTCACTCTCGTGTTACCATACAGCCGTTTCGGGGCTGAAATAAAAAAGAAATTAAATATCCTCCCCCAAAACCTGGGACGTAATAATATACTGCGCGCAGAGGACTAAAAATGTTACATCCTATTTTGTCTCCTTTTACATGCTTAGGGCCTATGATAAACATCCATATTTCTCAACTAAAAATACAAAGCCTACAACTATGAATAACGTATCAGTAGGCCTATTAATGAATTTCATCTTGAATACGAGGGCAGCTTAAAATAGCAAAAATTATAAGGTTTTAGCCTATACCCTCAGTAAAAGAGCAAACAACTAATGAAGCGAAAAAAAAAAAGAAGCGTGAAATACTTTGGAAATATAAAATTAATGTAATTGACATACTATCACTTAAAGATTGGATTAATGGCGTGACGAATTTATCGGGCTGGCTATATTATCAGTGGATATAATTTTTTACATTCTTATGATATGGCATACTCGTTGGTACACCCGTGATGAGACAATTGAAAATACTGTCCCTGCAATACGAACTCTTATTCTAGCCTAATACAAATATGAAGTGACAAAATGGTATTCTCTATGTCCGGGGCAGAGAAAGTTATGTGAATGCATCACATTGTGCATTATTTTCGGGGATTTCATTTTTCATTATTTATTTAATCAATGAATTATATCGATAGCTTCTCTAATTTGTCAAATTCACGTATCATGTACGTCTAAAGCTACCTGTGAACACTGCCAACAAATACACTGTTGTCAAGAGAACTGTACATGCAGTGTGATTTGTATTTGATTAAATTTTTGAAATAAGGTATTTAGTCTCCTTGAAAACATTTGATTTTTGGCATTTGAAGCCAAAATTTTGCAAAATCCTTTCTTAGTACATTATGAAACTTAGGTACTGTCAAAATTCCAAGCTATTCAGTTATTATAGTTCAGAATCTACGTTGATTCTCTGTCAGTCAGTCAGGACATATATATGTATTTCATGAACCAAGGAACGGGAGTATGAAAATTTTTAAATCTTTGAGCCCACCCAATGTTTTTCAAAAGTTGGCGCCTCTGGTGTGCACCTTCCTATGTGGGCATGTGCACAACAGTCAAACACCATGCCGCTGGAACTGTGAAGCACAAAATTTTATGCTCACTTATGAATGAGATAGAATTGCACAAATCGATTAATGCACTTAAAACGATATGTTCTTGTGTAATTTAACTGTACAAATACAAATCCAAGCTGCCACTCCTAGCAGACGCCTACCGAACTTCAACAAACACACCTGTTTGCTCAATCAGCTAAGGACCATTTTACAAAATTTTACTGGGTTCTTTCCGATAGCAGTTCAGCGGTGGTATTACAAGACATCTTCTAGTTAAGCTATCTGGAAGTCACGTATCGGGAGGAATTGTCGGCGGGTGGTAATACAGGCCCTTACTGATGCCCATCTTCAGGACTTGTTAAACTTATCAACAACATCTTTGGAAATTTACTTTGGTGAACTTATTAATTCCTATGATCATCTACAGCATTGTTTCTCAACCTGTGGTCGGCGGATGGTGCAGATGGTCCGCAGACATAATTTAAAAAAATAAAGCAAGAGGTAATATTTTTTCACATATTTTCGTTATAATGTCCTATAATTAATACCCCAAATATTAAGAATATAGGCCTTCTTTTAAAAATGGGATGTAAAATTAGTGGTCCATAAAATTTTGTAGGCATTTTAGAGGTCTCAAAAAAGTTGAGAAACGCTGATCTACATTGATGTGTTCTGCATTTTAATAAATAATAATTTTACAGCATTAAAAAACTGGGCCCATGACATCAACATACATCATATATATTGGCCCCCGTAAGCAAAGAAGTTGGTCACCCCTGTACTAGTATATTCCACCAATTGTCATCGTGATTCATTGTCGTTCACTTACAGTACATTCAACTAAACTTGGTATTCATGTGCTGCTGTACTTGCACAAAATTATTGGTTTGCTGTTTGTATGGAAGATAACACAGGCTGCAGTTTCAGGTAGAGAAATGCAAACAGCATTACTCGCTTCTTGAGCCGTAAATTTTATGGGGATGCTACGACACTCTGCACGCTGTGTTCTTTTTTATAATCATGAGAAATGGTCATATTTGAGGTAGTAATGTTCTTTAGAACCTATAGAATTCATATATGTATAAACTCAGTTTGTTTAAGAAAATGAAAGAAAAATCGTGAAGAAATGGGAACTTATAGTTGCTGTCAGTTAGATAGCCATCTGCAAACAAAAGTGCAAACTAATGTGAATAAAATACGAAATCTGTTGAATCTATACTCTTTGCCGCAATGTAACATAGGCATCCCAAGCTTGGCACAGAGTCATCAGAAAAGGAGTGAATCGTGGTCACTTTGCTGTAATCAATCGTATCGATAACTTCTTGGCAGCCATAGAAATAGCAGAAAAGGAAGCACGCTATAAGAAACGAAGGAAAAAATTACACTAAAAAAAAAAATAATAAGCTTTTAAATAAAATTTTTGTATGCATTTTTCAATTTACTTATGGACTGTGCTCATGTTCTACATATTTTGCACTTATTTAACATTTTGCACAAACGAACAAATTCCACGACATTTAGTGAATTCAGTTTGCTTAATATTGATATTTTATGCATGTACAGAGCTAAATATAGGTTAGGAAAGCTGTTTTGTAGAATTTCATGCTTATTGCTGTTACCAAAATATACTGTCTCTACGCATCACTGAGGGGTTAATTATAAATATTTCTCATTGCTTTGTTACAGGAGTGCCATGGCCAGCAGAAAATGAGATATTTGTGTTGCTGACAGATAGGGCAGCAAGCTGGAGAAGTTTGAAGGTGTTCCACCCAGAGCTAATTCATGTGATTAACGTGTTTCACCACAAGCAGCACACATGGACGGATTTCTAAAAGTATGTAATTTTCATATTATTTATTTCAATAATTTTATTTGCTCCCCTGTGGTGTAGATAAAGGTGTTCTCTTGCATAACCAGAGATGGATACATAACCAATAATCCAGGGGTTTAGAGACATAACATTGTATAGTAATATAAGAATTGAGTCAATTTTTGTGACACTTACTTCACTTGAGTCCTCTATTTGGAGACTAGTTTCGGGAAGTTATTCTTCCCATATTCATTCCATTTTGACTGCTGCTTGTTGCTACTTGACTGCCCTCTGGTTTCTTTAAGATGAATTTATTGAACAGGTCATTGGAGGCGGGGATTTCAAAATTCATGGCTTTGTCTTGATGTTTGAGGATGAAGATTTTTTCCCAATTGATTAATTCTGTATGTCCTCTTGCAGATTTTAACAATTTTGCTTCTGGTTTAAAGTCATGGTTTTTTATCCAAAAATGGGCTGCAACTGCCGATTTATCTATTTCATGGTTCTTTATGTTCCTGAAGTGCTCTTTTGTCCTGATTTTTAAATTTCTTTTAGTCTTTCCGATGTAAACCTGGTTGCAATCCTTGCACTCTATTTGATATATTCCTGATTTGTTGGAATTAGGTATTCTGTCTTTTAGTGAGGAGTTTAGTAAATTTCCAATACTATGTTTGTTTTGTGGTGCCAAAATTAGAAAAACTTCACTGTTACTAACTTCCTGTAATAATTAATACATAACATTGTATCTACAAAATTGGCCATTTTCATATAACTACATCGTTATTGATTTTGAGAACCAATATACCTAATGACAAAACAACAGAATATCTATCTTGTACCATTACAGAAATAGTATGTTGCTTAGGCCTATCTACAAATAAACATTAAAAAGTAATGTCACAACAACAAATCACCTGATACATTACTTTGGCTCCATGTATTATGTATATGTTACAAGCTATGGTGTTGAATGACATAACAGCATATGTGCAGAAGATCTTTTGGTTTGTCTCTGAATGTGGACCATGCTTTAGAAGATACGATGCAAAAATGCAAGATAATAAATCGAAATTCCACTCTAAAATTTCAGTGCAAACTAAATATTCTTGTGAGATGAAGATTTATGAAGACAGAAACCTAAATAATGAGAGGTAAATTGTAATAAAAGTTGCTTTTGACACTGGACATGTAGTTGTAGAATAAAATAGAATAGAGTAATATTTCAGAGCATAATTAGTTAATAAGGACGCAGAACCAATTTTAGTAGATGAAAATTCTGAAGTACCAGGGCTTGAACCGAAGATAAAATGTAGCT
Organism: Ectobius pallidus; assembly: GCA_964059195.1. Classification (NCBI taxonomy): domain Eukaryota; kingdom Metazoa; phylum Arthropoda; class Insecta; order Blattodea; family Ectobiidae; genus Ectobius; species Ectobius pallidus. The sequence continues at coordinate 112,276,934 of CAXKWD010000004.1, read as the reverse complement.
GAAAATGACAAAAAATAAGAAAACATTACAGACAATAAGGGTAATTGTACTTTTCTGCAAAAGGCAAATCTACTGCTGGATTGTCAAATAAAAGGAAGGATTGCTCGAACAGTGTAAGAAAATGCAGATCAAAATTTTGTGGGACTGATAGGCTAGAAATTCATGAACAATTTTAGAATTTTGGTAACACAGCAGTTGTAAGTTCCGTTTTGGAGAAGGAAGAGACACAAAGTAAAAGGACTTCTGTAGGTTCTTCTAGGAGAAAATTTACAAATAAATAATTTTTTTACCAAGGGTAGTAGAGAAGTGCAAGTTTGTCAGTCATTCTTTCTTGTAATGTTTGATTTGTCTGCTGTTTAAAAGGAATGAACATCACTTCATTTCGAGAGGTCAACGAGGATGGCACAAATCAGCTGTGGCTAAGTCAGATACTCTAAAGGAAAGAATTAGATCCCATATTAATAGTCCTTAAATTACCATCACATTATGCCAGAAAATATTACCATCACGTTATGCATGAAAATATTACCATCACGTTATGCTAGAAAAGATTCAGAGGTGTAAAGGTCTCATAAATTGAATCTTTGGAAAGCATACAAACTGTATTTTGAAAACTTTGAAAATGATGGGATCGCTCCTGAAAAAGAATCACTTTAAACATCTTTCCACTAAATATAATTTATCCTTCCATGTGCCTAAAAATGATTGTGAAATACATGCTACAGATTTTCTCATATGACTGCCATGGAGGAGTTTAAATTGAACGGAATGTATAACCAGGGCTAAAAATTACGGTATTAAGGCAGAAGTGGCTCTGGAAGAATGTATTGAGCTGAATTTGATCTGGAGACTTGTCTGTTATTGCCCCAAGACAAATGCTAAAGCTTTACTTTAGCAAAGATTGGCTGTGTAGGACCTAACTGTATATAACACGACTTCCAGTGAAGCTAAATACTGTATGTGGAGGGAAAGAACTTCTAAACGTGGATCCACAGAAAATGCTGCAAAGAAATGGAGATGGCAAGGATTACAATTTCTTTCTTTTCTGGCACATGTGGCAGACAAATCAGAAATGTAAATGTGTCTGTTATGTTTCTGCATAATCTTGAGCATATGAATGTAAATCTTCATATCATCTGCATAGAGATGATTTATACTGTGTCGGAGTACTGTTGAAATGTCGTTGATATATAATGAAAATAGTAGAGGGCCGAGAACTTATCCCTGGGGGACTCCACTTTTCACGGGACGCCAGGAAGATGACCTGCAAGTAAACACACTTTGTTGGTGATCGCGAAGATAAGAATCAAACCAGCAGATGCAGCTTTCAGACAACTGTATAGAACGGAGTTTGGAGATAAGTATGTCATTGTCTACAGAGTCGAACGCCTTGCTGAAATCTAGGAGAGTTTACACAGTTATTTCACTTTTGTCGATGGCTTTGCGAATGTCTTCAGTGATGTTAAGTAGTGCAGATGTCTACTTCTAAATCCGGATTGATAAGGGTCAAGAATTTGGTATTAATTGAGGTAGTCAGTCATAATGGAATTAAGCTTAGAAAAATTAAGTTCAAAATTAAGTTCAGAGAACTGTTTAGAAAAATGTTTAAAATTTTTGCAGAACACGAAATTGAAAGATAAATGGTGGGAATCTTTAGTGGTAATGATAAACAAAATAGGATTAAATTGGATTTGGCACAGAATGGTGATGTGGAACATCCACATTATATGCAAGATAATAAGAAAAAGTCTAATGATATAGCCAAACAGGAAATATTTTGTCAAATAAAAAATTTTAAAACAGATTGGGGTTAGAACCACACATATTTACATGTGATAGCAAAGAAAGAACTGGTTTGACTTGGTTAAGATTTGGTAATATATGGACGTTAAGAAACTTAAGAGGGATAACACCTAGTGGAATTTGTCCACTCTACTTCTTAGAATACACGGAAACAGAAGGCCTGAGAAAAAGATGTACATTGACAGGAAATATTTAAAAATGAATAGTAGCATAGCATATAAGAGATTATGTACAACAAAGAACGAGGTTTTACCAAAGAAAATGGGGAAATTCCTGTTTAAAACTAAGAGAATATGGGAAAAAGAAAATTGATGGAGATAGTAAGGCGGTATACGAGTAGTTGGTAATCTAGGTTATCAAATGGTGATTGGTTGTACTCACTCATGACTAGTGTTTGGATTCAAAATCTATTTAGGATGAACTGTAGGACATCACTTATGTAAAAACATGTTTACCACAAGACTTTTATTAACCTGCAAGCGGTCACATTTTTTTAAATTTTTTTATTTATTTCTTATTTATTTATTGTAACATGTACCTTTATTTATTTTATTTTAATATTTAATGCAAATACAAATACAAATAGAAAAATACACAAATAAACAAACAAAAATTTACAAATTTCAAAATTGAAGTACAATACTTTTTAAGAAAAGAAAAAGAAAAAAAGAACCAAATATTTATTTAGAAATACACCCGAATGAGCAAACTGCTCGTGCTCGGGTGTAGATTCAGAACATCAGAGTGGAGAAACAGGAGAAACAAAAAAGAAAGTGAGAAAGAATGACACACTTATAAAAAAAAGGTGAAAAATGTTATACAGAGCTAGAAAAAGAAAAGACAAATTTATAAAAAGGAGACAAAAATATTAAACAGAAATACATACAAGAAATAATAATAAAAATAAATGACTTAAAGCTAATAAGATTACAAAAAATGTTTTACATACTTATTAAATTTAAAATTAACTGCGAGATCGGGGTATCTACTGATCATAGAGTTATAGAAGCGGGGACCAAAATTAATGCTATGGTTTAATCCTGCTGATGTGAGACATTTGGGTTCTGATAGAAGTAGATTATTATTTCTTCTAGTGCTGTATGCATGATCACCAGATGTGTATTTTGCACGATGTTTGTGAAAATATTTTAATAAAGAAAATTTGTAGAGTTGGTCAAACTTAAAAACATTAAATTCCGAAAATATTAGACTAGTTGGGTAATCAATGTGTTTTCTTAGACAGATTTTTATTATTCTTTTTTGTAAAAGGCAAAGTGGTTCAAGAGTAGTTTTCGCTAATCCTCCCCAGGCGAGAATGCCATATTGCATATTGGACTGGAACAGGGCTAGATAAACGGAACGAAGAACAGTAATGGGCATACAGTGACGTAAAATAAATTTGTAAATTGTTCTGCGTAGTCTATTACAGATGTAATTAACATGGTGAGACCATTTAAGATGTTGATCTATAAAAATACCCAAATATTTCACAGCGGCAGCCTCCTTCAGTGGGGAGCATGAACAATTTGTTACATTAGATTTACAATTGTGTATTATTAAATTTGAATTTGTACAATTCTTCCGTTTTATCTGACCAATAGTTGTTAATGAGAAAGGAACCAATGTTGATTTATCTATGTTTAGTGAGAGACGGTTAGAATCAAACCATTTTTTTACAATTATCATGCCTGTGTTAGCGTATATATATATATATATATATATATATATATATATATATATATATATATATATATATATATATATATATATATATATATATATTAAATAAGTTTACTAACGGCTTGTTCCATTACATCATAGTAATACTACAAGCTAGGTTTTACATTCTTTCATTTTTTTGTCGTTCTACACATATTACTTGTTTCCTCCCATGAATGACCAGTAAAAATAACTACAGTGTCGTCTGCATATGAAAATATGGAGCCGTTTATTACATCAAGATTTAAATTTAGCAAGTCATTTACATATATTAAGTATAAAATTGGTCCTAAAATCGTTCCTTGTGGCACGCCTATATCGATATTTGATATTTCACTTATATAACTGTCAACTTTTGTCATTATACATCTATTGCTCAGATATGATTCAAATAATTTGTTTACTGTTCCTCTAATTCCTATCTTATGTAGTTTATCTAACAGAATTGAGTGAATAACAGTATTAAAAGCTTTGCGTAAGTTCAAACAAATATTACCTTTATCTAATTCGTTAATAATACGCTAATAAAGGCTAATGATTCATACCTTTTGTGCAAAGATTTGGTGGAAGGAATGGGCATCTCTCTTTCTACCTGACTTCTGAAATGCCTTCTTTCGTATGACTGTAAATATTCGTATTCACTATATGTGTCTCACTGGATATGTATATATATATATGTTGTCCAATCGTGCACTATGGTGTGAGAATTTCTCATCAGACAACCAGTGAGGTTTCTTATAATGTTTAGAGTTAGAAATATTCTGAACATGCGCTACTGAACCAAAATGCAGGAAAGTTTTATATTTAAAATTAAGTTTATTCAGACCAGATCAAGATCTTATTTTCATTTTCATTTTCATATATCAGGCCTATAGCAATGTAATTTTATTTTTGTTGTTATTATTATTATTATTATTACTATTATTAAAAATTATTATTATTATTGTTATTATAATTATCTAGAGGACATGCTAAGATAGATACAGTTTTATATAAAACTATATTTATTAATATTTACATAATATGAGGGCACACGGTGAGACAGACTACTGTATGTCCAGACCTATAATGGGATAGCTTTTTATTATGGGGCCTACCAAATATTGAATTTGTTAGTGTGAAAACCAAGGAACAAAAAAGAATTACAATCCTTGCAGGAAACCTATCTGCAGTGAACATTCGTCCTATGTATGCCCTGAATGCAAAATGCAAAAGTGACATATAAATTGTGTCTATGCTGTGAAAACAAAATTTCACTTTCTAATATTATCTTAATTCTTTTTATATTTATTTTTGACAGCTGTGTTTTTCCTAATGTTTGTACTTAGTTATTGTGACAAGTAACACAACTTTTTTGGCAAGCAATAAGATTAGCAACTTAAATCACAGGTATAGGGACTCTTTGTATACAAAAGGCATTTATTTTATGTCAAACTGAAAATAGATTCTTAAGAAACACAATGAAAATCTAAAAAGTTTGTTGATTGAACCATTGAAGAACCATGAAAAAATATTCCTGGAAATAACTGAGAATATCTCTCACGCAACCACTGGCATTACATTCAAGCAGGTGACCACTCACGGGTAAATATGTCCAGTAGCATTAAATGTTGATTTTGTACAATGGCTGGTTATCGCTAGACAATGACATAAAAAGCAGTACATGTCTGGTGAAATCAGGACGTCTGGTAATCCTAGCTATGGATGTGTCTATATTTCAATGATTTATTACATACTTCTTTGTTTTCTGAATTATCTGACATTTACCTTTATCAGACTCCTTCCAGTCCTGTTTAAGATGGTTAATTGAGACCGTGCTGTATATTTATTTACAATGTCTTCTTCTCTTCTTATTCTTGTGATGTAGAACGGCATCCTGTTTATTTCCCTTTTATTCCTCAGATGAGTCATGTGTACTGTCTTTGCATATCGTAGCAGGTCTTCCTCTTAATCTTTTTCCATCTGGTCTGCTTCCTTAAGCCTTTTTTGCTAGGCGATAGTTTTCCATTCTATCAACGTGTTCTTTCCAAAATTTTCTTCTGTCATTGGTAAATTTAGTTATGTCCAGAATTTGGCATTTGTCCCTAATTTCTGTATTGTGTATCTTATCTAATAAAGATTTCCCCTGAATTGTTCTTAGCACCTTCATTTCACATGTGCTTAATATCTGTTTAGTTTTGTTTGTGTCTGCTCTCGTTTCTGCTGCATATGTTAAGATTGGTCTTGATATTGTTTTATAAATGCGCATTTTACTGTCTATCGCCATGTACTTATTTGGCGATAGACAGTAATGTAAGACCATTAAATAGAACTTAACAGGCAAGCATGAAGTTAAGTTATTTGTGTGAGCCTGAACTTCATACGAAATGTTGTTATTTTGATAAGTAAATTTTAAAAGGAAAATCATTTCAGTTTGCTTGTGCTTAGAATAGAAATCAAAAAATCTTTTGGTAATTTCGTATGTAGGGGATTTCACTCTCTTTTGATTGACAACAACTTGTTTGAAACATTGCAGAAACATTTATGTAAAACACTGACCTATTCCTAAAGAAATTTATATCTCTCTTTACCTTTTGTAAATGACAAATAACTAAACAATATTGAAAAACCCTAGCTGTGATAAGTAATTGCTTACTCTGAATGAATGGGGAGAAATTAAGGTCATAAGTATTGTTTTCAGGAAAACTAAACGTTATGTTAGCTTATGTTTGTGTTTTGTCAGAAACTTTGACTGCCGGTATCTAGTTTATGGACCAAAGTTTTATTTCTGAAATAGTAATTTATTATATTTTGAAGTGATTAATATGTACACAATAATAATAGCAATAGAAGTAATAGTATTTGTAGTGGTTAAAATGAAGGAAATGGATAATTATTTATTTGTACTAAAGGAAGAGAATGACAGTATCATCTACTAATATCCTCTATGATTGCTATAACGTGCTAGCACATGTTTCTTTACCCTAATGGGCTCAGCCTAAAACATGGAACTTTACGTAGAGGGACAGATTTCTATTAAATATTTATTATTTGAAATAACATAAAATGATTTACTGAATAAAATAAATCTAGAAATTTTAATGTTACACATTTTAATTTTAGGTAGTCCAGACACTTAATGAAGAGGATGCTGTCTCAGTAATGGAAGCCACGACACGGGGACCCCAATCAGAACAACATAAATTGCTTCAGCTTTAACAAAGTTGGAACGAGTGTTGCATGTGGATATGTCATCTGCAGACATTGTGGGAGGAACATCATGTGAAGTAGGAGGAAAAGTTATTAAAAAAACATTCATCTGACAAGAGAACTAATTAACAGTGATAATCTTGAAATGTGCCAAGAGATTAATGCAATGAGAATTGTCTATAGGCTGTAGGTAATAACCAAGGTTAAATGAATTCCAATTACTTACTATTAACCTGAATTTTCATATTTCCCATGCTTTAATGCCTATTTTAAGCAATTCGGGTGGCTAACGATATGATTCCTGGTCATAATGAGCTTACATATTCGTGAAATGTTAGTTACACCCATAAATTACAAAAAACACAATAATTACAATTGGGCCTGTATTTATATAGATATATACTGTTCGTCCTAGAGAAGGGCTTGAGTGACGAGGTTGGGGTTACATACAAAGGTTATGGCTACCAAAAGTTATAAATGCACTAAAAATATTATTTTTCGTGTCCTGTAAAAAATGTTAGTAAAAATTTAGTGGGTATTTTTATATAACTTTATAATGTACTTAACTTACAAAAAATCTTATATAGTATCCTGTAATTTTTTCACTTTTGATTTCATTTTTCTGTGAAAATTTAATGTTAGGAAGCTTGAATGTGTGGTTGTTCGTGAACACACTAAATAAAAGGGAATGAAAGGAAAGAAGGAATACAGTGGGTATTATTATATTTGTCATTATCTCAAATATTATGTGTAGGCCTATCAGTATTTTCCTTGTTCATTGATAACTGCAATAATTGTTTTATTAATATGCATTTAAGGAATTTGAAAGAATAGGAATAAAATAGACAAATGTAGAAGAAAATAAAAGAGAAGGAAAGGATAAGAAGAAGGATGGCTAGAAGGAAGGAGAGAATGAGGGAAAGTATAAAAAATAGAGGGTAGAGGAGGAGAGTGTGAAGTGGGGTTATAAGATTAAAACGAAAAGAAAGAGGGAGAGGTTGAAGAAAAATACCTAGGAGGCAGGAATTATGAAAGTACACTACTAGGGAAGACAGGGGAAAAGATAAAATAGAGAAAGGAAGATGGAATAGAAGGTAGAGGAGGGATAGAACAAACAAAATCAGTAGAGAGGGAATGATGAAAAGAGAAAGGGAAGAAAGGAGGAAAGGGAAAGAAAGGTAGGTGGAATAGAATGAAGGCGGGAGGTAGGAAATAAGAAAAAGAAGGAAGCGAGAGAGGAAAGAAAGGAATATGCAAAAGAAAAACATTATGACCGTATGGGTAAACTGACTAATACACACCCTGTAGAGTAAGTGACCGCATTGAAAAAGTGTGCATTCAATTGTAAAGCATCATCCACTGCCACATTTTTCACCAGGTGAAACTGGTACCTGAGAATATTATGAGAATATTACACTGGACAACAAAATTGACCTTCAAAAACATTTTTTGCACAAAACATATCATTTCTTATGTATTTTGATGTGCTGAGTTCAAATATGGCTTTTGTTTTTGTCTAGCACCCTCAGTTTTTAGTAAATCGTATACTTACACTTCTAGTCGTTTATAAATAAATCGTAAAGTCACCGTAATATCAAAGACTAACTGGTAATAGTTTTATACACAAAACATATCATTTCTTATGTATTTTGATGTGCTGAGTTCAAATATGGCCTTAGTTTTTGTCTAGCACCCTCAGTTTTTTAGTAAATCGTATACTTACACTTCTAGTCGTTTATAAATAAAACGTGAAGTCGCCGTAATATCAAAGACTAACTGGTAATATTTTTTTACACAAAACATATCATTTCTTATGTATTTTGATGTGCTGAGTTCAAATATGGCCTTTGTTTTTGTCTAGCACCCTCAGTTTTTTAGTAAATCGTGTACTTACACGTCTAGTCGTTTATAAATAAAATGTAAGTCACCGTAATATCAAAGACTAACTGGTAATATTCGTATGTAGAAGAATCCTTCATAATAAAATTATATTTAATTTTGTAAAAGTAACCAATTAACACACCTGAAAACATTGCCAGCTCGTTTTCAAGTCCATCCTCTACTGCTGTCAGTTGAATTTCTGCCGTTTGCTGCTTCTTCTGTACTTTCCTGTGGTTTCTCTTTTGAGGCTCCAGCAGTAATCTGCAAGCATATTGGGTTTCCATCTTCCTTGATACCTTTTCTCCATTCCGGAAATATCTTGGTGGAATCTTTCTCCATGTTCATAACTAACTTGATTTGCAGGGAAAAAGTCCAAATGGGAATGCAGGAAGTGAATTTTGAGAGACATGTTGCAACCTAGATTTCTATAGGCTCCTAGTAATTTCTCAATTAA